>CM019829.1:74577068-75135615 GCA_009763385.1 Coix lacryma-jobi var. lacryma-jobi
TAGGGGTTGTTGTGGTAATTGTACCTTTGAACATGTTAATTAAGAAGGTTAAATGGTTGGTTAGCTGTTAAAATCTTTTATAACCATTAGGATGATGTTGACTACCTTGTTGAAGCGAATGCGGTAGATGACATGTGCTTATCTCCTGATTGTTGTTAATCCTGTGCACCACATATGCATTCTACGTGGATTCGTCCTATTCATACATATTATGTATCATACAAGATCAATGGGAGAGACCCAAAACCAGCCGACGCAGGAAGAACCCAACCAGGAGGAGACACTGACCGAGGAAGCTGGAGGGACCGATGTCGAACAACTACTCGAGTGTCGCGACCACCGTCCGTCTGATTTCGAGAAAGGCAAGCCCCGGAGCATTCTAACTCCTACGGTTTGCAAATGTCTTACAATTAACCTCACTGTTGCATTAGGTTATAGGAATTGATTGCTACCATTGCTGCATTATTACTTATCCTTGTCTACCTGCAATTATATCTTGATATCCCTGTTTAGGTCTAGGCTCGATATATGCTTAGCCCTGCTTAGATCGGTAAAAGTCAGGTGATTTCCTGTCTCCCGCATATAGGTGGATACTGATCATGATTAGCCTGTGCTATCATGGAGATAACAATGTGATAATTAATTTGAGACAGAGGCGGGATGTAAGAGCAGCAGAACATGGGTTCTGTGTGCTAGTAGTCTCCCGTCTGTGTCGCATAGGACCCATTCGGGAATGTCCCTTCAGTCAAATTGAACGCGTCGATCACTTAACGGAGTAGGTCTGAGTACTTCCCGCGAAGCCGAGTAAGGTTATTCGAGCCAGTGATGGAGATGTTGACGCCTAACACCCAGGGCCTCAGCTGTACCGTGGGCAACTATTCTGAACAACCTGGCATGGTCCGAGGGCAGGCAGGGCCAGATCGACCTGGCATGACCGTGGGCAGTTATAGCTTGAGCGACCTGGCACTGAGCTAACCCCCGGTGTAGAAGGGCCCATGGCCGTCCCGCGCGTTGTGTTCTCGAATCTCCTGACTGGTAGCTTACGACTGCCGTAGCCGGATGTGCCGGGCGAGTGTGAGACATTTTATCCCCAGCTGGGTAGGCATCGATTATAATCGCCATCGCTCCTGGACAGTGAGCAATTGACTGTAGACCATTGCCGTAGAACTTATGGAACTAAAGATGGTTATGATGTTGAATCTGAAAGGCTATTGATGAAATAGTCACTCTTGCTTGATTAATTAGTCAAGTGCTTGCTCTAGTTTAGGTGCAAACCTAGTAATGTAGAATTAATCATTAAAAGCAACTGCCAACACCCTAAAGTGAGTTTTACTTACAAAAGCTTTCATGCAAGGAGTATGTGTAGCCAACCCCACCTATATAGCCTACATGATCCTTGGTGTCTCATTATTTCTGGTTTATGTTGGGTAAGTCTAGCTGAGTACCTTCTTGTACTCAGGGTTTATTCCCTTGTTGTTGCAGATGGCCAGTGCTTCTATGGCTACAGCGAGAACTGCCTGTACCCAGTTACGGGTGATGACTAGACCAGGGGCATGGTCACCACTTATCTTATCTGATGCTTTTGTGGACCTGGTCAGATAAATGGCACTGGATTGAGAACAATCCAAACTTATGTTTAAGACTATGTTGCTTCCGCTACTACTCAAAACTATGGTTTGTGATATTGTTTCATACTCCGATGTATTTGAACTATGTGTAACTTGTGGGCATGTCATTGAACTAGTACGATCTTGGCTGAATGTTGAAATGATTTGAAATCCTTCGAGATTTCCGGACTACCGGGTTTGTATGAGCTTAAGTACTTGATGATCTTTGCGCTAAGCGAAGATTTCAGTGCTTAATCGTCTGGTGCAAATTGGTCAGTTCTGTTACAGCTGGCATCGGAGCATAGTTCAGTGTACGGTTCATAAGTGTATTTAAAAAAACAGTAATTTACAAGGATAAAACTGTAATTACCAACTTATAGTTATAATAGGATTTGAAAATTTGCAAGAATTAAAACTAAAGTGTGCCAGTGACCAAGTCCTTATGCCCAATAGGATCTCAGGTGGCTATGTAAGTACTAACTTTGGGGGTCGTGCATCATATTTAAATTCTGTTGTTCTGTCGTCCATACGGCAAGGGTGAAATTGTATGGGTGCTATTCTTCGGGATAGTAATGTATGGATCAATTTGCCTCTACGCCAAGGTAATGAGAGAGTTGTGAGAGCATGATCGGACAACCGCCGGTCTAGGGGTGTGTTAGATTGGTATTGGAGCATATACCTGTTACACACAAGTATATGTGAAGGTATTTGATTGTGGGACTATTTCATTTGATGGGTGCATATACTGCTTACGTGTATACTAGGTGTGCACCTAAGTCAGTATTAGATTTAATTTCAGCAATGCATAATATTCATACTATGGGCAGGGCTGAAATGATTTTCTGTAGGTACGCTTACTTGCGAACGTATAGTATGTTAGTTAACGCTATGAGTGAACGATGTATGCCACCGTCTAGCCGTTAGATTGTTAGACAGTGAGGACGTATGTACGCACATGCATCATGATCATATAACTTTGCATTAATCTCACTTCCTTCCTTATGATTATCGTCCCATTTTTCCTAATAAAAGTTGTTCTCAACTAATTAAAAACTATGTGGATAAACTTCTTTCGGATGGCCCGTACCAAGCGTACAGCCCGTAAGTCAACTGGAGGCAGGAGGCCAAATTACATGCTGGGACCCTGGACTGCTGAGGGATCAGATGATTTTCTGGAGGAGTTCGGCATGCCTACCATTTTGTGGAGGGTGCTGCACTTGGTTGGGTACCAGGAGGGCCAGGAGCCGCAGTATGATTGGCATCGTGTTCAGCTTTCAGAGGATCGCTACATGTACACAGTTGAGGTGGACGTGCCCAGCCGTGATCCACAGGATCATGTATGGTGCCACCGGGTGTTCGCAATGCAGGGTAGGACCCCGTGGGACGGAGCTAACAGGGTTGCCTATACTGTTCTTCGGGACATTATGGAGGATCACCCGGAGGTGGTCGCGCAAGCCACTGCTAGCATCTTTCCTACGGCGGACCCTTACTAGTCGGTGTGGCGTCAGCCAGGTGCCACCGTACTTGAGGCCAGTTCTTCGGAGCGAGAGCACTGCGCAGGACCAGCTGGGAGTGCTATGGCTGCACTCTTGGCTACCTATGGGTGTTTGTCACGTAGCTACGACCACCTGGACCATATTCTCAATGAGGAGATAGCTGCACATCACCAGAGTCAGGAGGAGCATGCTACAGAGATAGACCTCCTCACCACCCAGTTAGCTCACATGATTGTCGAGAGGGACCAGGCTTGTTAGAGGGAGCAGGAGGCGGCGCAGCAGCTTAGTGATCAGCAAGGGATGACGACTTTCCTATCCACGATCATGGCTGAGACTGAAGAGTCACTTCGAGGTGTGTGCCTTGAGGGCATGCGTGCGACCGAGCAGAACAGGATTCTCATGCTTCAGGTGGGAGACCTGGAGTTACAGCTTCACCATCTCCAGGATTACAATGACCGCCTACATGAGGAGATCCATCGCCGCGAGAATGAGAGGAACCCCATCTTTCCTCAGGAGGACCCGGATCCTCGTGCTTTGTCTAGTGGTTCTTCAGATATCTCAAGCGACGATGACGACGACGATGTTGATGATGGCGCTGATATGGAGTAGACTAGATAGTGTTAGTGCGTAGTGATCTTTTGTCACATATCCTTCGCGCTTGATCTTTTGTGGTTATCGTAATGGATGTAAGGTTGTGTTATGGACCTGTGTGCGCGTGGTGCGAGACCTTTAAAAGTCCCATATGTATGGGAACCTATGGATGTTATGTTGGCTTTTGCATATGTGATGAGCACTTCTATTATGTGATGATGCAATGTGGATTGAAATTTATTATGCCTCTGCAATTGTTTGGCGAATTCGTTTTTCGAATAATTTCCGTTGGCATGGTTTAATATTCTCTACGATAACGACAACATCGCCTAATGATCATTGCTATCGATACATGCAGATGACGATGACTCGCAGTGGAGCAGGCGGTAGTAGTGGTAATGATGATAACAGAGAGAACCGCAACCCACCACCTCTTCCACCACCCACGTCCGAGCAACTGTTTGCCCAATTTCTGGGGAGTCAGCGCAACATCGAGGCACTTCTGCGGGAGAATTTGGCACAGGGCCATCAACGCCCAGAGCCAAATCAGTACAGCTCATTCAAGGATTTTCTAGATACAAAGCCACCGAACTTCAAAGATGCTTCAGAACCTCTGGAAGCGGAAGAATGGCTGCATACTATGGAGCAGAAATTTCGGCTGCACAGGCTTACAGAAGAGTTAAAGGCAGAATATGCTGCGCTTCAGCTGCAAGGACCGGCCGGAATCTTGTGGGGACATCACTGCACCACCTATCCTGCCTGTACACCTGTTACCTAGACGATGTTCGTGAAGGCTGTTCGCGGGCATTATATTCTGCCAAGCTTGACTCAGATGAAGGTGGCAGAGTTCATGAGCTTGACACAAGGAACTCGATCTGTTACTGAGTACCATCACCTGTTCAACTCCTTGTCTCGTTATGCTCCGGATTTTGTAGTCACCGATGCTAAGAAGATAGCTAGTTTCAAGAGAGGGCTAAACACCAAGATGGGAAAATCAGTGGGTACTTCATCCCGTACCATCTTCAACGACTTTATCAGTGACTGCTTGATTCTGGAAAATCATAACAATAAGCATGCTGCAAGCAAGGCTAGAAAGAGGACCTTGGAGTCTGGACCATCTCAGCCTTGGGGACCACCAGCCCAGCGTTCTCAGTATCGACAACCAGCGCTTGGGGCTCGTTTCAGGCCGCCTCAGAAGAAGGGTCAGCAACAAGCTCAGCGTGGGCAGAGGCCGTACAAGATAGCAGCAAATCAAACTCGAGCAGGTCAAGGCAGCTCAGCCGAAAGCAAGCCTCTAGTTCATGGGCCATGCTTCAATTGCAATCAAGAGGGGCACTTTCCAAGGTATTGCCCACACCCGAAGAAGCAACAGGCCAATTACCCGGCACGCCTGCATAATATGACTGCTGAAGAAGCTCGTGCAGGAGAGCCCGTGACTGCCTGTATGTGTCTCGTGAACCATCATCCCGCAGTTGTTTTGTTTGATACTGGATCATCGCATTCTTTTATGAGCAAGGCATTTGCACAAAAGCATAACCAAGAAATGTCTGAAATGGATTATGGGTTTCGCGTAAGCTCCGTTGGGAGTAGCGTGTTATCTAGACAGATGGTGTTTAATGCCACCATCGATATTGGAGTGCATAAATTTGGAGCTAATTTAGTGGTCTTACCGGGACTAAGTATGGATGTAGTCTTAGGTATGAGTTGGATGACCATGTGGAACGCGGTGTTAGACACTGCAAACAGGACTCTTACCTTATCTGATAGTCGGACAGGTAACAAACTTCGTGTATCTCTTCCCCGAGGTACCAATTTTGTTGACCTATCTTGCACTCTTGCTATAGAAGACCTCTCCAAAATTCTAGTTGTTAGAGATTTTACAGATGTTTTCCCGGATGAGTTACCAGGGTTACCACCCAAAAGAGCACTGGAATTTGCAATCGAGTTGTTACCAGGAACTGCACCAATCTCGAGGAGGCCGTATCGTATGCCACCCAATGAATTGGCAGAACTCAAAACCCAGATCAAGGAACTATTGAACAAGGCATTCATTCAACCTAGTGTGTCCGAATGGGGATGCCCAACTTTGTTTTTCAAGAAAAAGGATAAGTCATTACGCATGTGTGTGGATTATCGTCCACTCAATGCTGTGACTGTTAAGAATAAGTACCCGTTACCACGGATAGATATCCTCTTTGACCAGCTATCCAGAGCCAAAGTGTTTTCCAAGATTGATTTGAGATCAGGTTATCACCAGATCCGAATCCGACCGCAGGATATCCCAAAGACTGCTTTCTCAACCAGATACGGATTATATGAGTATCTTGTCATGTCCTTTGGATTGACGAATGCTCCAGCATACTTCATGAGTTTGATGAACTCCGTGTTCATGCCAGAATTAGACAAATTTGTGGTAGTGTTCATCGATGATATCTTAATCTATTCCAAAAATGCCAAAGACCATGCAGAACATCTAAGGGTTGTCTTATCTAGACTCAGGGAGCATAAGCTCTATGCTAAGTTCAGTAAGTGTGAGTTTTGGATGAAGAAGGTACATTTTCTTGGTCACATTTTATCGGAAGAAGGAATCTCAGTTGACCCCAGTAAGGTGCAGGAAGTAATGGACTGGAAGGCTCCTACAACAGTTGGTGAGATTCAGAGTTTCTTGGGCTTGGCAGGATACTATCGCCGATTCATTCTGGATTTCTCCAAGATTGCAAAGCCTATGACAAGTGTGCTGCAAAAGAATCAAAAGTTTGAATCGACAGAGGAGTGCGAAACTGCTTTACGTACCTTGCGGAAACTGTTGACCACTGCTCCTTTTCTCGCTCATCCGGATATTGAGAAGCCATTTGATGTCTTTTGTGATGCATCAAAAGTTGGCTTAGGTTGTGTTCTTATGCAAGAAGGCAGAGTAATCATGTATGCATCACGACGATTAAGGAAGCATGAAGTGAACTATCCGACACATGATTTGGAATTGGCTGCAGTCGTGCACGCTCTGAAGATTTGGAGACATTATTTGCTTGGTAATGTCTGTAATATGTACACAGATCACAAAAGTCTTAAGTATATCTTCACTCAGGAAGAATTGAACATGAGGCAAAGAAGATGGCTTGAGTTAATTAAAGATTACAATCTGCAGATTCACTATCATCCCGGTAAAGCAAATGTGGTAGCCGATGCCTTGAGTCGGAAATCACATTGCAATGCTTTGAAATTGCTACCAGAAGATGAGTTTAGTCTAATGCATCCTGCAGTACTACATGGTTTAGAGTTACGCAGTGCATTAGTTGATCAAATCGTAGAAGAACAGAAAACTGATAAGGGAGGGGATCTATCATATCAAGGAAAGGCTCAGAGTTGCAGCGGAATCTGATAAGCATTTTTGAGTTGATGACAATGGAATTCTATGGTTCAACCAACGACTAGTGGTACCTAAGGATAGAGAACTCAGAGACCGGATCATGGATGAAGCACATTTGTCTAGATTGTCTATCCATCCTGGAAGTGCGAAGATGTATCAAGATTTGCGTCCTAGATTTTGGTGGACTAAGATGAAGAAGAAAATTGCTGCTTATGTGGCTAGGTGTGACACATGTTGTCGAGTGAAGGCTATTCACTTGAAACCAGCCGGAATGCTTCAGCCGTTAGCTATACCCGAATGGAAATGGGAAGAGGTGAGCATGGATTTTATCACTGGGTTGCCCATCACTCAAAAGGGAAATGACTCGATTTGGGTAATCATGGACTATCTCACCAAAACAGCACATTTCATCCCGGTCAGAACCAAATATAAAGCAGCAGACTATGCAGAGATCTATGTGAGTCAGATTGTTCGACTACATGGGGTACCAAAAGTTATAGTTTCAGATCGAGGATCGCAGTTCACTGCACCATTTTGGGAGAAATTGCAAAAGGAGTTAGGCACGAATTTGATTCGAAGTTCGGCCTATCATCCGCAAACATCAGGACAGACTGAAAGAGTGAATCAAGTGTTAGAAGATATGTTAAGAGCCTGTGTGGTCTCAGCAAAAGGTTCTTGGGAAAAATGGTTTCCTTTGGCAGAATTTGCTTACAATAACAGTTATCAAGAGAGTATTCGGATGGCGCCTTTTGAAGCTTTATATGGTAGAAGATGCAGAACACCAATAAACTGGGTTGAACCAGGAGAACGTCGGTACTATGGGATTGACTTCGTCAAAGAAGCAGAAGAACAAGTTAGAATCATTCAGCAACAAATCGCAGCCGCACAGTCTTGACAGAAGAGCTATGCCGATAAACGAAGAAGACCACTTGAGTTCAATGTCGGTGACTATGTCTATTTGAAGGTTTCACATATGAAAGGTGTTAAGCGCTTTGGGGTTAAAAGAAAGTTAGCGCCAAGGTTTGTGGGACCCTACAGGATTGTGAAAAGGAGGGGAGAAGTAGCTTATGAGCTATAGTTACCAGAACATTTGAAGGCTATATTTCGTGTGTTCCATGTTTCGCTGTTAAAGAAGTGTCTTCGAGTGTCGAAAGAAGAAGTACAGCCAGCCCGTATCAAATTGCAATCCGATCTCACATACTCAGTGAAAACATGTCGAGTACTTGATGAAAAAGAAACTGCAACTCATGGAAGGATAGTGAAGCAATACAAGGTATGTTGGAGTGAGCAAGATGATGGGGATGCTACGTGGGAAACAGACAACTATCTAAAGGAGGTGTATCCACACTTTTATAAGAAATGGTTCATAATTCAAATCTCGGGACGAGATTTCTTTAAGGGGGGAGGGCTGTAACACCCTAGGTGTTAAGCAACCCTAAAACGCATAACTTGGCATAGCCTGAGCATAACATCTCATCCTTTCATGTGCATTGGTGTGTATGAGTGTTTAAGTCTTTGTTTAGCTTCTAGTATATCCATGTTTTGCTTACTGTTTCTGACCTAATGCCTTAAACCAAAATTGTGGATCTTGATGAGAGGGACAACTTTGCTTAAAAGCACTTTCTCAGAAAAAGTTTTTAAATTATGATTTCTTGCATTAGAAAAATAGATTAGAAGTAAAATTCTTTTTCTATGTAGAATTTGGACTTGAGCCTTAAATATGAATTGTTCTTTGCAAAATTCTAAGCAACTTTGCTTTTAGAACCTCTTCCTAGT
Source organism: Coix lacryma-jobi var. lacryma-jobi (assembly GCA_009763385.1). Taxonomy (NCBI): domain Eukaryota; kingdom Viridiplantae; phylum Streptophyta; class Magnoliopsida; order Poales; family Poaceae; genus Coix; species Coix lacryma-jobi. The sequence continues at coordinate 74,585,906 of CM019829.1, forward strand.
TTGGCTTAGTTTGGGAGATATAGAGCAGCAAAGAAATTTCAAAAACTTCATTAGTTTAAACCTGCCAGCGGACCCCACCTGTCAGGCCCTTCTTCCCCCTCCCCTTGCGCGCCGCTTGCCTCCGCCGGCAGAAACCGCCTCGCCGCCGCGAGACCGCTCCACCAGCCGACCAAACCGCCGCTCGCCGTCGCCCGTGGTTTGAGCAAGCGTTGCCACGTCGCCCCGTCGCCCTGTGCGCGCCCGCTGCATGGCCGCCGATTCCTGGCGCCGCCGCGCCCGGTCGGGAGCCCTCCCGACGGGAACCGGCCAGGTGCAATGCACCGAGCCCTTTGTTCCCTTCGCCTCCTCTCCGCCTTGCGCTCGCGAGCCAGAAGCTCACTTCCTCGCCCACTCTCTCGCTCGCAAACTCGCCATCCTCCTCCACTCATCTTCTCTAGTTCACCAAAGCCCCCACCGCCGTCAAACCTCCTCTTTCACCAGCAAGGGTTGGTTTCCCCTCTTCTCCCCTCTAGCCGGCAGAACACCGATTGCCATCCTCGGGTTCTCGCCATGGCCGCCACAATGACCTTGCCGTGGACCGGCCATTCCCGGCCAAGCCAGCCCAAGCCGAGCCCCGTCCTAGCTTCGCCTCCCTCCGTAGCTGCTTAGGGTGAGATGGAGACCCTCCGTTCGCCGTAGATTGCCCGGAACAAAGCCATGTCGCCGCCATGACCACCGCGGACTGCCACCATGCGTGGCACCGAGCAATGCCGAGGTCGGCAAGGCTCGATAGCCTGCCCAATAGTTTGCTTAGGGCGTGCTAGAGCTAGTGCTCACGACGCCGAGCCCTCGGTTAGCTGGGCAAAGCCGCGTCGTAGAGTTGCCGTGCCACCGCTCCGCCATTGCCGCCGTCGAGCTTGCTTAGGTGATGCTCTGGCCATGAGACCTAGTCGACCGTGTCCGCCTTGCTATGTGGAGTCTAGCCGTGTAGTTGGTGTCGCCGGAAACCTCGTCGCCGGTGAGGAAACGCCGGTCAACTCCGGCGGAGGTGCTCTGCCTCCGACGCGTGCGCCCGTTGACCGCTGACGAGCGGGGTCGTCTGACCAGCGGGGCCCCTTAGCAGTGAGAGAGAGAGAAGGAGAGAAGTCTGGGTGCAATAGCGCTCAGGAAAACCAGGTGTGTCTAGCAGTTTTGGTTGTGTCTCTGGGGGTTTTCTCCGGGTGCCTTTAGCGTTTTAGGTCGAGTTTTCTTATATTAAGTTTTTGCAGAATTTGTGTAAAGGCTTCAAAAATTCATTCAAGGCTCATTTTATGTCCAAATTCTGTGAAACAAATTTTGTTGTGTTAAGAATGAATAGATCTACCTGTGAAAAATGTTAAATGCATTTTTGGTGATATTTTTATATGCAGATTAAATTAAGTTAGGAAATTGATGTTAACTTGGAAAATGCATAACTAATTTTGTATGACTCAGAAAAAATATGGTTCTAGTTTTGTTAGGTTTGTGTAGATGATTAGTTTCAGGGAAAAATATAAAATAGAGATGTTCTATGAAATATTTTTGCAGTAGCAATTAAAATGGTTAAATGCTATTTTCTTGTAAAATTTGTAGTAATTAAAATATGATGAATATGAACTTGATAATTTTTGTAGACTACTCTTGTGCTAAGAAGTTTAGAAGAAAAATATGAAATCTGTTGTTTGACAATTTCTGTTATGGTGTGTAGTTCAAGAAACCTTTTCATCGTAGTATTTGTCTTTTTCATAGGGGACAGTGTTTAAATCCAAATGGCTTAAAATTTTGACAGTAGACTGTTTTGCATGTTGTTAGCTTAGGGTAATTTTTGTCAATTTTTCTGAAGCTGTCTAGGATGGGTTGTTGTTATAGGCATGAATAAATAGGTTTATTTCAACAAGTAGTTAGATGAGAGTAAATTAATTGAGTCGGAGTTGCTGTGGTAATTGTACCTTTTAACAAGTTAATTAAGAAGGTTAAATGGTTGGTTAGATGTTAAAATATTTTATAACCATTAGGATGATGTTGACTACCTTGTTGAAGAGAATGCAGTAGATGACATGTGCTTATCTCCTGATTGTTGTTAATCCTGTGCACCACATATGCTTTCTACGTGCATTCGTCCTATTCATACATATTATGCATCATACAGGATCAACGGAAGAGACCCAGAACCAGCCGACGCGGGAAGAACCCAGCCAGGAGGAGACACTGACCGAGGAAGCCGGAGGGACCGACGCCGAAGATCTACCCGAGTGCCGTGACCACCATCCGTCTGATTTCGAGAAAGGCAAGCCCCGGAGCATTCTAACTCCTACGGTTTGCAAACGTCTTACAATTAACCTGATGATTACTATTGCATTAGGTTATAGTAATTGATTTCTACCATTGCTGCATTATTACTTATCCTTGTCTACGTGCAATTATATCTTGATATCCCTATTTAGGTCTAGGCTCGATATATGCTTAGCCCCGCTTAGATCGGTAAAAGTCGGGTGATTTCTTGTCTCCCACATATAGGTGGATACTGATCATGATTAGCCCGTGCTATCATGGAGATAACCATGTGATAATTAATTTGAGACAGAGGCGCGATGTAAGAGCAGCAGAACATCGGTTATGTGTGCTAGTAGTCTCCCATCTGTGTCGCATAGGACCCATTCGGGAATGTCCCTTCAGTCAAATTGAACGCGTCGATCACTTAACGGAGTAGGTCTGAGTACCTCCCGTGAAGCCGAGTAAGGTTATTCCAGCCGGTGATGGAGATGTTGACGCCTAACACCCAGGGCCTCAGTTGTACCATGGGCAACTATTCTGAACAACCTGGCATGGTCCGAGGGCAGGTAGGGCCTGATCGACCTGGCATGACCGTGGGCAGTTATAGCTTGAGCGACCTAGCACTGAGATAACCCCCGGTGTAGAAGGGCCCATGGCCGTCCCGCGCGTTGTGTTCTCGAATCTCCTGACTGGTTGCTTACGACTGCCGTAGCCGGATGTGCCGGTCGAGTGTGAGACATTTTATCCCCAGCTGGGTAGGAATCGATTATAATCGCCATCACTCCTGGACAGTGAGCAATTGACTGTAGACCATTGTCGTAGAACTTATGGAACTAAAGATGGTTATGATGTTGAATTTGAAAGTCTATTGATGAAATAGTCACTCTTGCTTGATTAATTAGTCAAGTGCTTGCTCTAGTAAAGGTGCAAACCTAGTAATGTAGAATTAATCATTAAAAGCAACTGCTGAAGGACCGAGAAGCAACCAGAAAGCGACCACAGGGGGGTGAATGGGAGCTTCAAAATTTCCTTTCGGAAACTAGTAGCCACTGTCCCGAGAATCACCCCAAAAGACAAACCCTAGAGCTTGCTAATGTCCACGACCCTAGATGTAGGGTGGATGCTTCCAAGAAACACAGCGGGACACTACACAACTCTAGAAAGCCAACGCAAAAGACGGAAACCAAATCCGACAACGAACGAACAGCCGGCGAACGAAAACCCGCAAGGCAGTCTTGACCGGACTCTGGGCAGCGTCCGGTCAGGGAGCACCGGACGCGTCCGGTCGTCAGAAAACCAGTTTTGGACCTTACTGTTCGTGACCGGACTCTGGTGTACGGTGTGTCCGGTCAGGATAGTAGCGTCCGGTCACAAGGACAAAAACAAGTGAACAGTACGCGCTGTGCGTCCGGTCAGTGAGCTCCACAAGCGTCTGGTCAACCAGCAGGAAATCGTAGTGAACGTTCATCGACCGGACTCACCTAGCCAGCGTCCGGTCGTCCCGACCCCTGCGTCCGGTCACCCCGTGACAGCACAGTTCATCCACCGATTTGAATCAAACTCTCCCAAAATGAAACCTCTAGGGTTCAAACTTGGAGAGATGAGTCACAAGGAGTATAGTGAGCTATCTCTAAGAGATCATGGCTCGAACCTATCTCCAAATCGATGAATCGAAGAATTTTGGGGGAAGGGAGAAAACTTGATCCGAAACAAAAAATCGATCGAGCTCCTAGACCGTGAGGTTAGAGATTAATTCCTTCGGGGGAAAGAAGTGTGTCACGATCTAGAACAACTTGGTTCAAGCGGATTTGCAAAAGATGAACCGAGCAAAGAGATCAAGCGACGGGAAGAACGTGGAGAGAAAGGATTCCGTGAAGAACACGAACAAAACGCGAATCACACCCATGAATCTGCAACCGTGTGGCTACCACATGCTACAACAGTGAGGATACGGCCTCACTTCCTCAAAATCAACAGTACACAGAGGCAAGTCTCTCTGCGGATCTCAGCTAGCTACAGCAGGGGATGGGAGAGCAGGAAACCCTAAGTGCGAAAGAGCAAATGACTGAGATGCCAAGGGAGGAGGGAGTCTCCCGACTACTTATCCTACTACTAGCCTAAGTCTAATTCCTACTCTACCCCTCTCTATTCTAATTACAGAGCGAACCAGCTAAACCTTAGGGTTATTCTGGACCAACTCGGTGGTAGGTGTATCCAACGGCCACGCCCGCACAATTCGAAGCGTTGCCTCGACGCAACCTCCAAATTGCCGCCACGTGCCGCCACCGCTATGCACCCCCGGTTTTGTGGCCCAAACCGGGAGACCAGCCTTTTCCAGCCATCCCCCAGTTTTGAGGCCCAAACCGGGAAACCAGCCCACCAGCTTTTGAGTTTTGAGGCCAAACTCAGCAAACCCTCAGCGCCCAGGTTTTGAGGCCCAAACCTGGAAACCGTCCTCAGCCCGAGTTTTGTGGCCAAACTCGGAAACCATCCGCACCCAGGTTTTGAGGCCCATACCTGGAAACCGTCCACCCGATGGTTTTTCCCTGGCTCTACCACCAAACCGACGTCGTAGAGGGGATGCACCGCCCGTGCACCCCGTCCACCAACACGTGTCCCCAAGTCTACGACTTAGGCAACACATGACTGCAAGTCTTCGCTCGTCGCTGTCCCAGGCTGCCAGCCACCACAGCTGATCCTCGGGCCTCTGGTCCCTCAGTCCAAGCCTCACGTCCGCCCTTCACCACTCTCGGTCCATCGGCACGGCACGTCTCTACTTGACCTTCACCTCGCCTTTGATCACTGCATCCGTGCTCGACACCTGCACAACACAAGCCAAAGAACATGCGCATCATCCAAGTTGACAATCACTCATCACTCAGAGACCCGGCATACACCCATGTATCCGCAATCTCCCCCTTGATGAGTGCATTGTCAACTACCAACACAAATCATAGTAGAAAGAGAAGAAGGAAGAAGGAGAAGAGAGAACTCGACCAAATGACCCAAAAGCATAGCAAAGCCGAAGAAGGTCAAGTGGAAAGAGCAAGACAACTTGGTCCCCAAAGAAATGGGCAACGGCTCGACGCAACCAAGCAAAGCAAAGCTAGCCCTCAAGAAGAGGTAGAACAGGCTCAACACCGCTAGCAAATCATAATTGAAAATATCGAAGCAAAATGCTAGTCCCTCAAGATAGAGGCACAGAGGCTCAACACAACTAGCAAAGAAAGCTTGATACCGATGCCTTTCGGCCAACAAGAGACAGCAAAGATCAAGCTCCCCCTTAGTTGATCATCCAGGAGACAAGCCAACTCTCCCCCAGGAAACTCCCCCTCAAATGAACACTCAGGAAGCACAAATGATTTGCAAATTCTCCCCCTTTGTTGAAAATGCACGAATCAAGTAAAAAGCTATCCCCATCAGAAAGGGCACCAACAAAAGTGCTAACTAGGGAGGTTCTCCCCCTTCCATCATGCATATGAGTCAAAATGCAAGTTAGCAGCTTCAGGAATATATTCAGGAGAATGCAAAGATGCTCTAAACAGTATAACTCTAATGACTCATCAACATCATACAAGCTCAGCAAAGGCTCAAACTGATCACCAGATATGAAGTATGAACATATGAGCAGAAAGGAGCAGTTTTGAGTCAAAAGGTATTCACCATCAAAATAGCACTAGCAATGTATAAACAGGAGTCTGAACAAGTGCTAAACATGTATACAAGGTGAACTACCCCTAGCAAAGTTCAATCATCATGCTTAAGAATGTAACATACACTTGTGAATTCAAATTCAGATCGGAGTTGCAGCGGGGAAATTACACAAGTTCAATTATTAGCATGTGATTGCGAGAGGTTGAAAGCTTGTCACTGCCTAACTTTGCAACCGAGCAAAGCCTATGCCGAAGCAATCAGAAGCTTAAAGCAACGGTTTCGGTCATACACTACACGGCTCAAGTTTAACTCAAAGTGCAATGAGAAACCGTCTCGATACCGTGATGTGTTGACAAGCAATCTCATCTCGATCTTTTCAATTCACTAAAACTTGGTACAAATTTTAAACATGATATGAACAGACCAAGCAAGTGAATGACTCAGAACTAGAGACATAGCAACCTAGCATATATGAAAAGCACGAGTAAACTCAACACATCCTACACATGCTAGTTGCATATCTCAATGGTGAACATTTTCAGATTTGAAATTATTAAGCAAATTCACCATTTCAAAAATAGCTCAGCTCACAACATGTACTAGTGATCAGAAAGAGCATAAGCTACAAGCATCAACATAAGCATCGGAGCATACTACATGGAGCATAGTTACATTCTAGTGATTATAGACATGAAGCTCAGAATGTAAATGCGTATGCTAAAATGCAAAAGAAAAGAAAGACAAAAGAGTTAGTCAAATATACAAGATCCAAAATGTTTCCCTCAACTAAAAGGGGAAACACACACCAAGCTCACCCCTCAACCGATTAAAGGTTGATTCGTGTAAAGGCTTGGTGAAAATATCAGCCAGTTGATGATGAGTATCGACATGGTGAAGGTCGATATCACCCTTCTCCTGGTGGTCTCGCAAGAAATGAAAGCGCACATCAATGTGTTTGGTCTTCGAGTGAAGCACGGGGTTCTTAGCAACGCTAATGGCACTCGTGCTGTCACAAAGCAAAGGCACGCGAGAAAAGCTCAGACCAAAATCACGCAAAGTGGGCATCATCCAGAGCAACTGGGAACAGCAGCTAGCCGCAGCAACATATTCAACCTCTGTGGTGGACTGAGCGACACTAGACTGCTTGCGAGAAGACCACGAAACAAGAGAAGAACCAATAAACTGGCAAGTCCCAGAAGTGGACTTGCGCTCAATACGGCAACCAGCAAAATCGGCATCCGAATAACCGCAAAGGGAGAGGGTGGAGGAAGCAGAATACCAAATCCCGAACTCAGGTGTGAAACGAAGGTACCTGAATATGCGCTTCACTGCCTGACGGTGAGAAGTGCGCGGCGACGCCTGAAAGCGCGCGCACAGACACACCGCGAACTGGATGTCCGGGCGTGTCGCCGTCAGGTAGAGCAGCGACCCGATCATGCTTCGGTACTCCTTCTGGTCCACTGCTTCTCCATCCACATCCGCATCGAGGGCAGTCGTCGTCGACATGGGTGTTGGAAGAGGCTTGGCCTCACCCATATCGAACCGCTTCAGCAAGTCCTTGGTGTACTTGCCCTGGTGCACAAACGTCCCCTCTCGGGATTGCTTGATTTGCAACCCGAGAAAGAAAGTCAGCTCGCCCATCACTCAAGTGGAATGTTAAATCATGGCGTGGTTTTCAAAGGAAGAGCAGCCGTCTCGCATTAATCATCAGGATACCGTTTGATGAAGATCTTCGGGCCATGGTCGTTTGAGATGCCGAAGAAAGTAGAGGAAGAAAGAAACGAGAAATGGCAATTTCAGAATAAAATAAATTTTATCCCAAAATTGGGGGGGCATGTGTTTACACCAGATTTTGGACCAAAAAGGATTATTATTATGTGAGCACAAATGGCTGATTTGTTAATGAAAGAGTCGGCCAGAAAAATTGAAGAGATCTGCTTGGATCCAGACACAACCAGAACTCATGTGGGCCAGACGTGACAGGCTTTAGAGGCATTTTGGGTTCGGCCGAGAGGGTTCAAGTCCGAGTCGACTTTTGTTTTATTATTATGTATCCTAGTCGTGTTAGAACAGGAGTCTGTCGGGTTATAAATAGCTAGAAACCCGATTTTGTAAAAGAACACAATCAATCAAACACATCGGCCATCGACCAAAACCCTAGGAGTAGGAGTAAGGTAGAACTCGGCTAAACCTCCAATCAGGCAGGGCTACATCGGCTAGACCGATCTCCGGTTTGCTTGTAAGTTTCACCAAATGGCTCGTGTTCTTGTTCAATAAGGCTGTATTTGCCATCGACCAAACTCTTGTTTAGCTATGACATGGGTTAGTTATCGGTTAATTTTATCTTTTGTAAGACTGTCTTGACTCTGATCAATCTCTTGCTTTAGTCGATTTTGACTAGTTATCGGCTCTATTTGTTTTGGCAAGCTAATAGATTCATTAAGTTATCGATGTTGTTTATGCTTCAATCTTGATTGTTACATATTGTGCGTTCGAGATATTCATTTAAGTCACGGTTTGATCTAAGAAACAAGAAACAGGTAGATTTGATCTGACATGTTTATTATGGTTGTATTTCTGAACCCCACTAATACACATGATATGTTCGATCTGTTTGATCTTAAGTCAAATCGTGGTTTTATCAAATAGATCTTTTTCGTGCCTCATGGACCCTGTATCGGCTAAAATAGCCGATCCAGTTATTCTTATCTCATAGTGTATACTCTTAAGTTGTCTGGAATCAATGGATCTGCTCGTTGCATCAGACGTGATCTAGCTTGGTCATTATTGTGGCTGTATGGAGACACCCCACTGTTGATGCTTAAGCTATTTTATCGATCTATTTGTTATTATGGTTGTATGGAAACACTCCACTGTTAACAAATAGAAATAGCTGTGCAATTATTCAATTTGTTAACTTCATGTCATTTAAATGTATACATAGATCCTTGTTAAACATCCATGTTCAAGCTTATCGGTTGTTCTTTGCACTAAATACTTTCTTTATATGTACAACCACCGTTTTTCATTAAATATTGTCAATGCTTCCACTTTCTCTTGGGAGTTGACTTTCTAGTTAATGTCCTATAACAATGGCTATATCGGAGCCGCATAATTTGGAACTGTCTGGCATCAAACCGGCAGGTTCCGTAATTTAACGCTTTTTCTTTTCCTTGTCAATTGCAGGTCAAATTTACTGGCACGTCCGAAGTCGTTCTCACCAAGATTCGGCACAACCATCCATTGAAGGTCCAGGAGGTCAAGACCATGCTCTACACAGCCTCTGAGGACCGTGGTCGAGTGTGTTGGCCCTTCGGTCAAATTTTCGTGTCAACAGGTGCTAATTTGATGGTGAAACCCCTTCTTAATGGTTTAAAACTGCTCTCTATGCTCATATGTTCATATTTCGTATTCTATGATCAGTTTGAGCCTTTGCTGGCGTTTCTACTTGTTGTTGAGTAGTCGGATCAGCACTTTTAGAGCATCTATTCATTCTATAAACTATATACCTAAAGCTGCTAACCTGCATTTGTGACTCATATGCATTTGCTCTTTCCTTTCAGGCTTCCCTTAGCCTTGTTTTGTGCATTATCAACTAAGGGGGAGAATTTTGACAAATCATGTCCTGGTTGTGTGCATTATTGAAGGGGGAGCTTTGCTCGTTTTGCTTTGATGAGTCGATGATTGGTTTGGAGCGGTTTTTCAGCTAGTTGTGTGGAGCCCTTGCCTCTTTCTGGAGGGACTAGCTGGTTTGCTCTTTTGTGGCTGCTTTGCTCTGATTTCTCGCTAGCGGTGTTGAGCCCGTTCTGCCACTTCTTGAGGGCTAGCTTTGCTTTGCTTGGTTGCGTCGAACTGTTGCCCATGTCTTTGGGAACCAAGTTGTCTTGCTCACTCCATTCGACTTCTTTTGGCTTTGCTTCACTTCTAGTCGTTTGGTTGAGTTCGCTTCTTCCTTCTTCTTTTCTTCTATTCCATATGATTTGTATTGGTAGTTGACAATGCACTCATCAAGGGGGAGATTGCGGATACATGGGTGTATGCCGGATCTTGAGATGATTAGTGATTGTCAACTGGTTTGATGTGCATGTTCTTTGGCTTGTGTTGTGCAGGTGTTGAGCTCGGAGACGGTGATCGAAGGCAAGGTGAAGGTCAAGTAGATATGTGTCGAGCCGATGGACCCGGAGCGATGAATGACGGACGTGAGGCTTGGACTGACGGACCGGTGACCTAAGGATCAGCTGTGGTGGTTGATAGCCTGGGACAACGACAAGAGAAGACATGTGGGTGGACGGGGTGCTCGGGTGGTGCGTCCCTCTACGGCTTCGGTTTGGTGGTAGAGCCCCAGAAAAACCACCGAGTGGATAGATTCCAGGTTTAGGCCTCAAAACCTGGGTGCTAGCCGGTTTCCGAGTTTGGGCCTCAAAACTCGGGCTGTGGACGGTTTCCAGGTTTGGGCCACAAAACCTGGGTGATGACGGGTTTCTGAGTTTTGGCCACAAAACTCAGCCTGAGGACTAGTTTCCCGGTTTCACCCTCAAAACCGAGGGGAGGTCTAGGAAAAAGGAGGACGGCGAGTGGCGGCACGTGGCGGCATCAGGTGAGGTCGCGTCGAGGCAAAGCTACCGGATGTGTGGGCATGGCCGTCGGATCGATTACACTTCGAGTTGGACAGGAATACCCTTAGGGTTAGCCTGCTCGCTCATTAGCAGTAGTGGTAGAAGGGGAATAATTGTATTAGGCTATATTAGGAGAGGCAACCCCTCCCTCTGAACTATCTCAGTCATTTGCTATTCTCCTCTAGGGTTTCTTGCTTCCCACTCCCTGCTGTAGCTACTGAGATCCGCAGACGTCTAATCATACCTCTGTGTATTTGGATTTTGCGGAAACGGGGACCGGATTCCCGGTGTCTCCTCATAGGGACGATTTTCCGCTGGCAATTGAGATTTTGATTCGTGTTCTTGAGTTGTTCTTCACATTTTGCTTTTTGTCTCATTTTTCCCGTCGCTCGATCTCCCTCTACGTTGCGTCTTTTTCAAATCCACTTGAATCAACTTGTTCTTTGAAGTGAGAAGAACATTTCCACCGAAGGAATTCAACTCAAACCTCACGAACAAGTAGATCGGGTCGATTCGAGTTTTGTGGTGACTTTTTCGATCTTGCACCTTCCCCTTCGATTTCCCGGAGTTTGAGTTGATTTGAGCGAATGATCTCTTAGGGATAGTCTTCCAACTACCTAGGGATCATCTTCTCCAAGATTGGGATCAAAGGATTTTGGTTTGGATCGAATTCGAGGAGATTTGGCAGAGAGGCGATTGAAATCGCCCTCTCTGCACAGCCACGGACAGTCCGCCACTAGGGGCACGGACAGTCCAGGCATCGGGGCTCAGCCGGACCAGTGGCTGTCTGCCTCGGTGTTTTGGGCTCGGAACACCGGCGGACAGTCCGCCATGGTGAGGCGCGGACAGTCCGGGGCCGAGCAGGGGGTCTTCAGCAGCTATGCTGTTTTTCGCTTTTGATCGGTGGACAGTCCGCCAAAGGGTCGCGGACAGTCCAGGACAAGGGTGGACAGTCCAGGACTGCCAGTCCGGACAGTCCGGGAATCTTCAGCCTAGCACCATTTAGTGCATTTGCTCTCTTGGCTTTTCTGTTTCATTTCCAGACTTCTCGTTTGATCCTAGAGTTCACCAAGGAACCTCTCTAGCTATCTTTGCCACCTGTTGGCATAGGTATTTAGAGAATTCCCGACGTAGCCTTCCATCTACGTTCGGGGGTAGGTTTTCGGGTTTGAACTTGACTCGGTGCTTGTGATTTTAGGGTTGCTCTTTGTGGTGGTGCCTTGCTGTGATCCTTGGGATCATCCACCCTTTCTTTGAGGGTCGTGGGCATCACGTCTGGGTTCGAAGCTTTCTGGGTTGAACTTTGGGACAGAGGCCAGAGTTTCGAAAGAAATTTTTAGGCTCCCATTCACCCCCCCCTCTGGCCGCTTTGGTATAGCATTCTCGCTCCTTCATCTTCGTGGTGTGTGCGTTGAGGGCATGCGCGCTACCGAGGAGAACAGGCTTCTGAGGCTTCGAGTAGGAGACCTTGAGCTACAGCTTCACCATCTCCAAGACTACAATGACCGCCTGCATGAGGAGATTCATCCCCAGAAGAATGAGAGGAACCCCATCTTCCCTCAGGAGGACCGAGACCCTCGAGACTCTTCTAGTGGCTCTTCGGATGTGTCTAGTGAGGACGGTGATGATGGTACCGCCAGGGAGTAGGATAGATAGCATGTCTCTAGTGTGTAGCGATCTTTTGTCTCATGTTGCTTTGAGCTTGATCTTTTGCTATTTCTGCCAGTTGGATGTAATGTTTGGATGTTACCTATGTGCACCTGGTGCAAAGACCTTTGGAAAAGTCCCGTATGTTCGGGCATTATGGATGTTATGTTGATGTTTGCATGTCATGTTAATGAGCGATCTCATTATGTGATGCTGCAGTGTGGATTGAAATTTATTATGCCTCTGTAATTGTTTGGTGAACTTGTTTCTGAATAAATTCAGTATGACATGGTCTATTGTTCTCTACTATTATTGCAACACCACCTAATGGTCACTTATTGCCATCTCATGCAGATGATGACTAGTCGCAGTGGAGCTGGCGGTAGTGGTGGCAATGATGATAACCGTGACACCCGAAACCCACCAACTCTTCCACCCGCTACCCCCGAGCAACTCTTTGCCTAGTTTTTGGGGGAGCCAACGCATCATCAAGGCGTTGCTACATGAAAACCTGGGACGTGGCAACCAACACCCTAAGCCAAACCAGTACAACTCATTCAAGGACTTTCTCGATACTAAGCCGCCCATTTTCAAGGAAGCTACAAAACCTCTAGAAGCAGAAGAATGGCTGCATACCATAGAACAGAAGTTTCGTTTGCTCCGGCAAACTAAAGAGTTGAAGACTGAATATGCCGCGCATCAACTCCAGGGACCGACCGGGATATGGTTGGGACATCATCGCACTACCTATCCTGCCCGCGCCCCTATCACATGGGAAATGTTCTCGCAAGCTGTTCGAGGGCATTACATTCCGCCAGGATTGATCCAGATGAAGGTGGCAGAGTTTATGAGTTTAACCCAGGGAACTCTCTCAATCATGGAGTATCATCGCATGTTCAATTCCCTATCACGCTATGCGGCGGAGTTTGTAAACACGGAAGCTAAGAAGATAACCATTTTCAAGAGAGGGTTGAATACCAAGATGGGCAAGTCTATGGGTACATCACCTCACACCTCTTTCAATGACTTCATTAGTGATTGTTTGTCTCAAGAGAATCACAACAACAAGCATGTTGTGGGCAAGGCCCGAAAGATAACCTTGGAGTCTGTCCCAGCTCAGCCTAGGGGACCACCAGCTCAACGTTCCCAGTATCGTCCACCAGGGTCGGGAGCTCGATTCAGGCCACCCCAAAAGAGGAATCAACAGCAATACCAACATAATCAAAGGCCGTACAAGGTAGCGTCTGCACAAGCTCGAGTTGGCCAGGGAAGTTCCACTAGGGGCAAGTCTATTGCCCGTGGATCGTCCTTCAATTGCAATCAAGTGGGGCACTTTGCCAGATATTGCCCACACCCGAAGAAGCAGCTGGCTAATTACCCAGTGTGTCTGCATCACATGACAGCTGAAGCTCATGCAGGAGAACCTGTGACTGCTGGTATGTGTCTTGTCAACCACAATCCTGCAGCTATTTTGTTTGATACTGGATCATTGCATTCCTTCATGAGCAAAGCATATGCACAGAATCATAACCAAGAAATGTCTGAAATGGATTACGGGTTTCGTGTAAGCTCCGTGGGGAGTAGTGTGATATCTAGACAGATGGTTCGTAATACAACCATCAATATTGGAGGGCATAAATTCTGAGCTAATCTAGTAGTTTTGCCCGGACTAAGTTTGGATGTAGTTTTGGGTATGAGTTGGATGAGTATGTGTGTGAGGACCTATGGGGCCTAGAGGGGGGGTGAATAGGCCTATAAAAATCATAGATCAAAACTTAATCAGTAGAGCCCGGTTTTGGTATAAATTAACGCACACTCTAGTTTATCCGCAAGCGCACAGATAAAATCTACCGATGTAGCACTTCATTGGAGTAACCCAGTTTTAATATCGAACCCAAAGGAACGGATAGTGTTAAGCCTTAAAGTTTAACCCCTGAGTAGCTAACAAGGACGGAGAATCTAGAAGTATAGAGGGGATCACTAAGGTTGTCTAATTCCAATTTAAGAGTGATATGTTTATATTATTCTTAGTGGGGAAGTTGCCATAAAAGGTCACAAATAGAGTATGAGTCTTGTATGCAAATGTATACTCCTACCGAGCCTACACACGGGTAAGTGGACTATAGAAGAATCAACAAGGCTATAAGAGTCACCCTTGCGAACAACCACTACTACCGGCGTTATAGGAGGCATTTATGAGCTATCAACTCTAAGCACCACGCTTACACTACCAACAACTCTAACTCTAGAATGCCTAGAATTAAAGTACTCAAAAGAGAGTCACAAACCTTAAGAATAATAAGAACAATGACTCAAACTTAAATATAGATGTTGATTACCGAAACAATCGCTGAAGCAAGTTGAAGATAAACTTGAATCCGCAGGTACAAGATGAAGAAGTTGATCCGACAGGCCGGAGCTCCTTCTTGATCTCTTCCTCTCTCTCTCTCTCTTCTAGTTCTAGTATAAGACTAGGTTCTAAACCTAAACTAGAGGGGTAACTAGTCTTCTACTTGAAAGCTGGCTCTTGAAGTCTCTTCTAGGGTTTCTGAATGAGGCGTAGTCTTTTCTGAAGAGGGGCTTGTTCTACCCTGGGGCCTGGGGGCCTGTTTATATAGCTCTGAGGGATTAACCATGACCGTTAGATCAAACCGACTTCACGTAGGGCTGAGATGGATCCTCAAAGGCGGTGGAAGAAGCTTGCAGAAGACGGAAGCCAGCGGGCCCGGGGGGAGACCGGTCGGTCTCATGGTGGGACCGGTCGGTCCCACCTGGCAGGGACCAGCGGTGCCCGACCTCCTGGTGTCTTCTGGTGTCCTCTGGAGTCTTCTAGAAACTTCCTGGCATGGCGGTTGCTTTATCTCTCGTCGGTTTCCTTCTAGGGGAAGCAATCAGCGCTGGTTTCCTAGTTTAGTCCTTGCAGAATCACAATTCACCAAAACTTGTGGAATATTGTCAATTAAAACCCTAAACCTTTGTTGGTGATTGAATTCATGCCCTTTTCATATTTATTTATCCTTTAATTTTGACAGATAACCAGTGTCAACCCCCAAGCTTACCTTTTGCTAGTCCCTTAGCAAAACCAAAACTTAACAATGGATTAGGAGTTGCTACAGTATCTTCACTTCCAACAAGTATACCTGCTGTTAAGCAAGAATTCTCCAAAATATATTATGTCATTCTTCATGGGGCTTATTACTTTTACTTTATATCTTGAGTAATTGAAACATTGAACGATCAAATCAAGCACTATGTCTTTAGTTCCTTCACTTCACCTTTGTCTCGGAGTTTTAATTAATTTTTAAAAGCTATAATACATGTGTTGTCAAATTAAACAATGGATCCAAAGAGAAAGTCAACCAACCATTGAATCAAGAAGTGCATGTGTATGGAAAAATGGAGTCGGATGCTCTTTTAAATATATTCACTCTCTTCTGTTCATCAGAGACATATGGCTATCGGGCTAATTCTACTATCTGGCACGTGCCCATTTTTTTCGAACATTTTTTTTCTTCGAGGTTCCGGACACTTGTCCCTTTTTATTTTCTCAGGATCTATCTTTTCGAGGTTTCGGACACTTGTCCCTTTTTTTTCCTCAGATCTTTCTCTTTTTTTTTATAATAGCCACAAGCTTCCAACGAACTTCTGAGAGGGTAGCAACATATAATTATGAGCATTTATGCGAAGGATGGATGAAATGTGTAAGTGATCTCAATTCAATGGCAAGATAACATCTCACAGGGTCACAAAGCTTAATTTAACTCAATGCAATTATTAGTCATATTCATATTTAGAAATCTCTGGAACTTTAGTGTTGTTCAGAACAAGATAATAGCAGCTCGGATCATCACATGTCATATCCCAAATACCTAGACCTTAGATTAAGTATTTGCCAACCATGCATTTAATTTTATTTTAAGGCATCATTATTAATGAGGAGAACTCATGCTTTGAAGAGTAGGTACTTGAAAGAAATTAGATAGAGCAACTATTCATCATTTCCATGCAAAAGATTAGAGAGAGGGTTCTTCTTTAGTCATCAACTTCTTAAAACAAACTAGACACACTATTTTATTTATTTAATCTAACACACTTTAAGATATAATATAAAAGCCAATAATAATAGTAGTATTAATAATAATAAAGACATACCTGAATCGCGAAGATAACGGGGGTGCGTCTCCCCCAAGCTGGTTCCCTTAGTAGTGTTGAGCCTTCATGTGCTCATATATTTTTGTCTCTTTTCTTTTTAAGGGTGAGCCTTCATGTGCTCACCTATTTTTGGTGTTTTTATTTTTAAGAGTGAAACTTCATGTGCTCACATATTTTTGGTGTTTTGAATTTGTTTACAAAATGAAAAACTTAAGAGGATAAAGATACTTACGTGGATACATGGGGGTGCCTTCCCCCAAGCTGAATGTTGACGCAGTCGTTTGTTGACACTCCTTAATGGATTCACTCTAAGAATGAGTCACATAAAATAATAAACTAGTGAAAGCACAAAAGAGTGTACGGGACACTACTAACTCCACTTAACGTCAAGTTGTCATCCCCAACATGAAGCTAGCAATGTAATTATATCAGGGCACTGGATTTAAGAGATAGATATTTATCCGCAAGCGCAAAGATAAACATACTCGTTGTAGAGCATTTCACCCAAGCTAGTCTCAGGTATCGTTATTTATATTTTAGCCTAGAGACTAATCAATTCAAGATATGATGGTAAGGTAAAGACTTAACAGTATTTAATATGGCACACACTTGTAGTAAGACTGATAACACACTAGCTACTATGAACAAGAATCAGGTATAGAGTAAATGATATAGTAAATAATTGATAAAGGGTAGCAAAGATCAGATCAATCAAGGATAAACTTAGAACAGTACTGCCTAGCAAGATGATGATTAGAACAGGTATTAATAAGGAACATTCCTAAGTTATTCTAATTATAAGTCATAGCATACAGTGTTTAGTGCAATTATATATGGCAATCATTGGCTAGGTCAGATCATATTTATAATCAAGAGACAACTCCATAGTTAAGGTGTTAAGCAAAGTAACCCTTAAACCATGAGTTAACTGAGTCATACTGAACACTATATTCGGGAGGTGGAATACAGAGGACTCAACAGGTCTGTCACACCCGCGATCTACCACTCTATCTGGAACATAGGACGTATTCGCAGATAAATAATGTATAGGCACCATGCCTACACAGCATTCATCACCCACCCGTTGTACTTTAAGATGAGCGCTATACGAACATGAGTATAAACAATAAGATGAACTATCTATGCCAAATATATAATCAAAGCAGACTATAAGCATTATAACTGAGAATATAATCATTGATGTCTTAATCATATCAATTGTATTGCTATCTAGAACATGATAATGAACAATAAGGTGAATTAGGTCATCGAGAAGAACTAAAGTATGAACTAGAACATGAACTAGAACAAGATTATGAACTAAATAATGAATTAGTTGATGACCATGAACTAGATGATGAACTAGAACATAAACAATGAAGAAAAATGATGAACTAGAAGAGCAATTATGAAATAGATCCATAATGTTAATACAAGAGAGAAGATCTTGGGTTTACCGAGCCTTCTCGTGACTAGATCAGGAATCCAAGCGAAGCTTGCCTCCTCTAATCCTATTCTATCTACTAATCTAGGTGGATGTAGTCCTAAAGCTTCTGATTGATCTTCTTCTGGTTGGTCTAACCCTGATGAATGAATTGCCTGAAACCCTTATTGCCTAAGAGGGGGGTCAGGGGTCTATTTATATAGCCCTGGGCGATGAATCGTGGCCCTTGGATCAAACCGACTTGAGGTACGGTCGAGATGCATCCTGGAGGTCGATGGAAGTAGCTTGCAGAGGACGGAACCCAGCGGGCCCAGGGGGCGACCGATCAGTCACCTGGTGGGACCGGTCGGTCCCACCAGTTGGCCTCTGGAGGTGTCCTTCCTTGTGGTGTCTTCTTACGTCCCCTGGAGTCTTCTAGAAGTATCCCGACGTGGCGGTTGCGTTATCTCCTGACGGTTTCCTTTTATGGGAAGCTATTGGTGCTAATTTCCTGGTTTAGTCCCTGCAGAACCATAACTCACCAAAACTCATGGAATATTGTCAGTTGAAACCCTAAACCTTTGTTGGTGATCATATTCTTGCCCTTTTCATATTTATTTATCTCTTAATTATGATAGTTAACCAGTGTCAACAATTCCCCCAAGCTTACCTTTTGCTAGTCCCTTAGCAAACACTCATGATGAATCTGGAACTGTTACTATGCCTCCACATATGTTAAAACAAAAATCTTCCTTGGTTTAGAGTTAACTATTCTGACTTTCTCATATTACCTTTAACTATGGAGATTTTGCCTTCACCTGGGTCTTTAAACAATTGGAAGATAGAGCAATCAAGTTAAGCATTGTATCTCTAATTCTTTGATCAACCTTCATTCTGGAGTTTTTATATATTTTCAAATGAAAATCAAAGATTTCTTTGTATGACACTCTCAAATCGCTCTTTTATATTTTATAATTCCTCACTGAAGCACTTTTCCTTCCTTCTATGGATAAATATCTGGAGCTTTAAGAAGTGAAAAGCATATCTTACCAAGTCAAAGTTCAAAGTTTAGGAAGAAAGATGTCATACTTATAGATCAAGATCTTAGAAAATTTGAAATTTGTCATCTCTTGCTGGCATATTGTAATTAGAGGAACCATGGGCTATCATTCTTTTTCTCATACTTTTATCGTAACTCTCTTTTTTTTCTTTGAGGTAGTCGGTCACTTGCCCCTTTTTATTTCCTCCTTTTATATTTTTGCATAGCCCATGCCTCTAACACAATACTACTTCGAAAGAGTGAATCTTTTCATAAAACATTCTTGATCTCTAGAGCATGATAAATTTCTCAACCATAACTAAAAACTCAGAACAAAGCAAGTAGCCTCATCTTAAAATCATATTAATGGCTCTGAGTAGGAATTCATGTTATGTCATACAGGATCTCATCATGTGTTTTTTAATCTTTTCAAAATGTAAATCTCCAGAACTCTAGTATCTCTAGGAATTAGATAAACAGCAGCTCAAACCTTTTTATGTCATATCTCACAATTATCTAGGTTTTAGATCAAGCAATTGCCATCCACAGGTTTTAGGTTCAGAGTTTATTCAGAATAACTTTCTCAAGAAAATCTAAGTTTAAACACTAGGTACTAAAAAGGAATTACAACGGGGCAATTGTTTATTATTTTTATTATGAGCAAAATTAATCTTTTATCCACCTAGATATTTATTCATTATATAATATCTTTATTTGGTTTTGTAATAGTTATTTATCCTTTTTAGGAATTTCTATATGTTTATTGACCTGATCTAACTAAATTGAACTAATAGTAATAGATAAAAAATAGTGATACTTATCGTGGTAACTGAGGGTGCTCTCCCCCAAGCTGGATCTTGACTTATTCTTTTTCTCCAGAAGTCGAGTAGACCGCTAACGATTTCTTAAGTCCTTCTCTTCTTTTCTTCCTGCTGAATTCAAAGATAGACAATACAACTAGTGGAATTTGATTAAAGGTTAGTGAATAATATTCCTCCATTTGTCTAGTTGCTTTAAAGCTCTTAAGATTATTTATGTTCTTCCTTTCCACTAAGCAGAGTTTTAGCAGTGTTTCCATAGTGTCTCTTTTTAGATTTAATGGTGAGCCTTCATGTGCCCACAATTTTTTTGTTGTTTTGAATTTATTTATGAAAAACTTGAAAGGATAGAGATACTTATGTGGATACATGGGGGTGCCTTCCCCCAAGCTGAATGTTGATGTTGTTAAGACAATGCTCAAACAGTGGATGGAACATTCACTTGTTCGTCAGCTTTTCTTGGCCTTTTAAATCCTGTGAAACTCAAATAGACAACAAAACTTGTGGAACAGATTAAGCATTAGCGATTGGCCACTCTAGCCTTAGTTGTCTAGAATTTCAGTAAGATCTCTTTCTCAATATATTATATTATTTTTTATGCCACCACGGTGAACATTCCTGTGAGTTTTACACCATAGAATTATTCACATGGGGCTTAAAGTTTTTCCAAATATATATATATATTTTTTATTATTTTTTAATGATGCAAGAGAAAATGTAACAAAATGCAATGCAGAAGTAAATATGCAAATGTATATCTATTATTTTTATGCCTCCACGGAAAGTGTACTACTCTCATGGAGCTTAGAGTTTCCATATTATTATTATTATTATTATTATTATTATTATTATTATTATTATTTTAAAGCAAATATAATTGCTTAAGAAGTAAATATGATGCTAATAGTAAATGATCATGCTTTATCTAATTATGCAATGATGAATTTAATGCTAATGATTATGGATAACTACCGAATTACCTTCCGGCGAGGATTCGACGTTTATAGTCTATCGAACAAGACTCCTTGTATGCTCTTTATTCTTCCTTAGGTGTATCAGCGGATCCTGAGAAGGACCTTGATGATTGCACGTCAGTAGAACTTTCTTTCTTTCTCCATACTTGCTTGACTGGTGGACTTGTCTCCTTGACTTCCTCGTCCTTCGTTTCCTTTAATGGGACATCTTCACTCCTGGTAACTTCTCCTTCATAGTCAGCCCATCCATCCTTGATTTGTCGTCTCTTGTTGCGTTGGGATGTGCGGCGTCTCCTCCTTGAGTGGTTCTTCTTTTCCTGTACATTAGTGGCATAACCATTGAAGTAACAGCGTACCTCCTCTCTGAAAAACTGGAAGTGGATCTCTCCAGATCTCATGCAGATGATAGCGCCAGTGGTGTTGAGGAAGGGTCTTCCTAGGATGATATGAATGTCGTCTTCTTTTCCCATGTCTAGTACTAAGAAGTCGGTGGGAACATAGTGGTCTTTAATTTGGATCATCACGTCCTTTACTATTCCCTTCGGAAATCGATAAGTTTGGTCCGCCATCTGCAGCTGCACATATGTCGAATACATAGGTCTATTTTTATATAAGTGTTCATATGTTACCTTAGACATTATATTGACATTTGAGCCAATGTCGCATAATGTCTTGTGGAATGTGCTTCCTTCGATCTTGCAATCGATGATGGGTACGCCTGGGTCATCTCTCTTAGCGAGGAATGGTGATTGAAGAAGGTGGTCGTATTCTGTTTGAACAGAGTTGACCATCCATACTGTGTCTTGATGTGGTTGTGTAGCCTTGTTCTTTCTTCTTATGTTTCTATTCTTCTTCTTCGATGATATGATGTTTGCATCTTCGTAGGGCATCTGAGGGTGGACTTTGGTAGTGAGTGTACGGCTCTTGAAGCTGAATCTCTCTTTGTTGCCTGCGATTGTGAAACAGATCTTGGCGCTGTCCGCGTAGATGATGGCTTTGGTTGAGCTTAGGAACGGGCGTCCAAGAATGATGGGTGCTCTTTCGTTTCCACCTGTTTCAATGATCATAAAGTCTGCACACACATACGAGCGTCCTACTCGTATACAGATGTCTTCTAGAATTCCTAATGGGTAGCACAGTGTCTGATCTGCAAGCTGCAAACACATGGTTGTATATAATAGAGGTGCACCATGTATTTGTGCATATATTACCCTTGGCATAATATTGACGCTTGCTCCAAGGTCACAGACTGCTTCTTCAAAACTGTGAGGTCCAATATGAATTGGAATCACAGGTCTTCCTGGATCTCCTTTCTTTGGGGCAATGGAGTCATCCTTCCATTCCCTCGAAGGTCTAGGTATGAGGTGTCCTGCAGCAAAGATGTCTACAAGATTTGCAGTTTCTAGTTCTTTTGGACTTCCTGGAATCTTACCGTTTTCAGTCATAGGGACTGAAGCTGCTAACTGAGATAACTGAGATTCTATCATCTTATTAAAGCTATGCTGATTCTTTATGGCAGAAGTAAAGCTATCCATTGTAGTATTAATATTTTCAAGTAGTTTATCATTGGAAGCTATCTTCTTAGACATATTATCAATAATTTTATTTTGATTAGATATCATCTCTCTCAAAGGTGGTTGATTAAAAGTATTACCTTGGTAGTTACCTGAGTAGTTACCTAAGTAATTAGGCCTTGATTGTTGGTTCCATCCTTGAGCTTGTTGAGGACGATAGTTGGTGTTGTTGTTGATGTACTTTGCATCCTCTTGAGTCTCAGGGCAGTTATTCCCTGACTGACCAGTGCCTCCACACTCTTCACATGTCATGCGAGATTCGTAGATTTGCTTGACGTCTTCTCTCTTGGGAGTGTGTTCATCAATCTTCTTCATAAGTAGGTCAAGTTTAGCAGACAACATGTCTACTTCCTTTAGTTGATGTATTCCTCCCCTCTTGCGTGGCTGAGAGCGTTCCTCATTCCATCCTTGGATCAAGGCCATCTTCACTATGAGTGTAGTTGCATTGTTGATTGTGAGTGACAAGAATGATCCTCCAGCAGCAGCATCTACATTCTCACGGGTATTTGAAGTGAGCCCGTGATAGAAGGTCTGCATGAGTAGCCAGTTCTCCATCCCGTGGTGAGGGCATTCTGATATGTAGTCTTACAAGCGTTCCCAAGCTTCTGGGATTGATTCTTCATGTTGTTGTTGGAAAGTTGAAATCTTGGCACGGAGGGCATTCATCTTGCCCACTGGAAAGAACTTTGCTAGGAAGGCAGTTGAACAAATCGCCCACGAGGTGTTTTTATCTTTGTTGGCATAGAACCATTGTTTTGCTTTTCCCAAGTGCGAGAATGGGAACAAGCGAAGTAAAATGGCGTCCCTTTCGACTCCTTTGATGGTGAAAGTGCTGCAAATTTCCAGAAAGTGTTGGAGATGAGCGCTTGCGTCTTGATGTGCCTTTCCGCAAAATTGATTAGCTTGCACCATGTTGATCAAAGCTGGCTTGAGTTCAAATCCGT
Source organism: Coix lacryma-jobi var. lacryma-jobi (assembly GCA_009763385.1). Classification (NCBI taxonomy): domain Eukaryota; kingdom Viridiplantae; phylum Streptophyta; class Magnoliopsida; order Poales; family Poaceae; genus Coix; species Coix lacryma-jobi. Next base: position 74,609,018 of record CM019829.1, read on the forward strand.
TGTCCCCCACATTGACTGTTGGTCCAGTCCTGATGTTGGCAGTGGTTGGTGCAGAGAACTCGCGGAGTGTCCTGTCGGCCATGGTGTCCAATACTGGTGTTAAGCTTCTCCTTATCTGGCTAACTTCTGGTAGTGGTGCTGAGGGTCTCTTAATTTTGCGTCTAGTTTTCCTTACTAAAGCTTTGGGATCCTCAGTGTAGTTGTTCGGAAGTTGGAAACTAGTCATACATCACCCTGCATAAGATATAAAAGACAAACAAAGCCAGGGTAAGTCTATAAAAGTAAATAATTAGTGCATTATCACATGTGTGTAAGTAAAATGATATGTTCTAGCTACCGTTTTAAATGCTGCTAATGCAATGTCCTTATCAATGTTCATAAAGATTTTAATGAAAACCCTAGGTACCATCCCTAGTTGAATTGATGTGGTCCCCGGCAACGGCGCCAGAAATGCTTGTTGACAGTCCTTAATGTATTCACTCTAAGAATGAGTCACATAAAATAATAAACTAGTGAAAGCACAAAAGAGTGTACGGGACACTACTAACTCCACTTAACGTCAAGTTGTCATCCCCAACATGAAGCTAGCAATGTAATTATATCAGGGCACTGGATTTAAGAGATAGATATTTATCCGCAAGCGCATAGATAAACATACCCGTTGTAGAGCATTTCACCCAAGCTAGTCTCAGGTATCGTTATTTATATTTTAGCCTAAAGACTAATCAATTCAAGATATGATGGTAAGGTAAAGACTTAACAGTATTTAATATGGCACACACTTGTAGTAAGACTGATAACACACTAGCTACTATGAACAAGAATCAGGTACAGAGTAAATGATATAGTAAATAATTGATAAAGGATAGCAGAGATCAGATCAATCAAGGATAAACTTAGAACAGTACTGCCTAGCAAGATGATGATTAGAACAGGTATTAATAAGGAACATTCCTAAGTTATTCTAATTATAAGTCATAGCATACAGTGATTAGTGCAATTATATATGGCAATCATTGGCTAGGTCACATCATATATATAATCAAGAGACAACTCCATAGTTAAGGTGTTAAGCAAAGTAACCCTTAAACCATGAGTTAACTGAGTCATACTGAACACTATATTCGGGAGGTGGAATACAGAGGACTCAACAGGTCTGTCACACCCGCGATCTACCACTCTATCCGGAACATAGGATGTATTCGCAGATAAATAATGTATAGGCACCATGCCTACACAGCATTCATCACCCACCCGTTGTACTTTAAGATGAGCGCTATACGAACATGAGTATAAACAATAAGATGAACTATCTATGCCAAATATATAATCAAAGCAGACTATAAGCATTATAACTAAGAATATAATCATTGATGTCTTAATCATATCAATTGTATTGCTATCTAGAACATGATAATGAACAATAAGGTGAATTAGGTCATCGAGAAGAACTAAAGTACGAACTAGAACAAGATTATGAACTAAATAATGAACTAGACGATGAACATGAACTAGATGATGAACTAGAACATAAACAATGAAGAAAAATGATGAACTAGAAGAGCAATTATGAAATAGATCCATAATGTTAATACAAGAGAGAAGATCTTGGGTTTACCGAGCCTTCTCGTGACTAGATCAGGAATCCAAGCGAAGCTTGCCTCCTCTAATCCTATTCTATCTACTAATCTACGTGGATGTAGTCCTAAAGCTTCTGATTGATCTTCTTCTGGTTGGTCTAACCCTGATGACTGAATTGCCTGAAACCCTTATTGCCTAAGAGGGGGGTCAGGGGTTTGTTTATATAGCCCTGGGCGATGAATCGTGGCCCTTGGATCAATCCGACTTGAGGTACGGTCGAGATGCATCCTGGAGGTCGGTGGAAGTAGCTTGCAGAGGATGGAACCCAGCGGGCCCAGGGGGCGACCGATCGGTCACCTGGTGGGACCGGTGGGTCCCACCAGTCGGCCTCTGGTGGTGTCCTTCCTTGTGGTGTCTTCTTACGTCCCCTGGAGTCTTCTAGAAGTATCTCGACGTGGCGATTGCGTTATCTCCCGACGGTTTCCTTCTATGGGAAGCTATTGGTGCTAATTTCCTGGTTTAGTCCCTGCAGAACCATAACTCACCAAAAACTCATGGAATATTGTCAATTGAAACCCTAAACTTTTGTTGGTGATCATATTCTTGCCCTTTTCATATTTATTTATCTCTTAATTATGATAGTTAACTAGTGTCAACATTGTTTGATCTTGCAATTTAGCAGACTGGCAGTGGATATGTCCTTCCTCTATTAGAGCTTTGGTTGATGTTGATGTTTGTTGAGACATTGCTCCAACAGTGGATGGAGCATTCACTTGCTCGTCAGCTTTTCTTGGCCTTTCAAATCCTGTGAAACTCAAATAGACAACAAAACTTGTGGAACAGATTAAGCGTTAGTGGTTGGCCACTCAAGCCTTAGTTGTCTAGAATTTCCGTAAGATCTCTTTCTTAATATTTTTGTATTTTAATATTTTTATGATGCAAGAGAAAAATGCAACAGGATGAATGTTTGCATATTTATTTTTATTATTTTTATGCCACCATGTTGAACATTCTCGTGGGTTTTTACACACCATAGAATTATTCACATGGCGCTTCATAGTTTATGTTGTAGTGTAACAAATGCAATATTTATTTATTTTCTTTTATAATGCAATGCAGAAATTAAAATATTTGTGAATTAAATATGATGATGCAAGAAATGGTTATGAGCAATATGCAGCAATATAAAGATAACTACCGATTTTTATCTTTTTGCGAAGGTTCGGATATTTAGGTCCAACGAACCGGACCTTCCCTTGGTTCAGACCTCCCAAGCTATGTCAGATGTTTGGAAAGTTGTTATTGATTGTACCTCTTAGGTGCAGACTTTTTCTTGCATACTTTCTTGGTCTGAGTCTTCACTTCCTGTGGTTCACTGTCTTGAGGTTTCTATCCTTTCTTTTCTGGGACAGTGTCGATAGCTTCTTCTTCATGATTGGCCTCTCTATTCTTGATAGTTTGTCTTCTTTAGGGTTGAGAGCGGCGTCTGTCACTTCTGTTCTTCTTGGGTGCTTCATTGGGTATGTAGTTGATGAAGTTGCATCATGCCTTTTCTCCAGGAAAGTGAAAATGGATTTCCTCTTGTAGATGATTGTACTTGTAGCGTAGAGGAATGGTCTTCATAGGATGAGGTGGACATCATCGTCTTCTCATGTCGAGGATCAAGAAGTCTGTGGGGACTTCATGACCTCTAATTCTGACTACGACGTCTTCCATCATTCCTTCTTGTTTATGCCTCTTGATATGGTGTCACTCATGTCATTTGTTCGTCCAGCAGTTTGAAGTGAAGCGTTAATTGTGGATGCTGACAGCATCTTGCTCAGTGTGCATGTTCTTGTAGATCTAGGACCTTCACTCTGTAGAATTAGGGAGTGACAAACTTCTCCATGTTTTGCTCAAGAGTGTATCATGTTCATAAAGACAAGGTAGAGATCAAGTGCATGGGCTCTATGGGTGGAAAAACACCAACAGAACCAAAAGTTTTGTTTATTCCTCTCTAACCTTAGGCACATTGTACAAGACAAACTTGTTGTTTATGTGTTCTATTCAATCTTAACATGAGTGATAGGATCAGAGGATGAGCATAAAAGTAGCATCTTAAAATATTTAACAGATCAGATTACTTAACCCAAGGAAGGGTAATCTATGCATAAAATGTCGATCTTTTCATGATTGAGATATATCATCTTTCCAAAGGTTAGATGCACAACATTTTAGCTCATTTAGTTAAGACAGTGAGATTCAAGAGAGATAAGATGAAAGGACTAAACATGTTAAGTTGATTAGGTTGGATCAAACGAGGTGCAACTTAAACATGGTTTGTTCTTTATTTATGTTTATACTAGAATCAAGAAGAAGCTTTTACAGTGATGGTTACTTACCTTGAAATGTTACTTTGTCATTGGAAAGTGATTGTGCTGAACCACCTTGTGGAAGCTCCTCTTGTCTAGCTGGTTGTTATTTATGAATTGCTTGTCTTCTCTTGTTTGTCTCATAGTGTGATTGAGAGGAGGAAGATCACAATGGAATAATTTTTAGAGGTATCGACCTTCCTTCTCTTGTGTCGACTTATCAGAGAAGGCGCATTGTTCCTCGAGTATGCTGACTAGGATCCTCTCTCTTTCTTATATCAATTCTGTACTATGAAGATGTAGGGACAGTTCCGCATTCTTCTCTTGTCAACCTTTCTTGTTTTTCTTTAATCATTGGGTTGGCAAGAGACTTGAAATTAGAGCTGCTACTCGAGTGCCCCTATGATAGTCCTTTGTCTTGTAATGTCACAACTGAGACTTGTCCTCTCAACAGTGTCTAGATGATGGAGATCTTATCGACTGTTCTTCTTGATTTGTTGGTTCAGGTACTATCTCTTCATCTTCTAACTCTTGTGGTGCAGTGGCTTCATCCTTCATGATGCCCTCCTCAATTCTTGGCAGTTGGTTCTCCCTTCGACGTCTTCTCTTAGTTCTCTTTGGCTGCTCATAAGTGATGTAGATGTTGAAGAGGCAGCGAAAGATCCAAAAGTTGACTTCTCCAGGTCCGGCAAAGATGATAACATTGATGGTGTTGAAGAATGATCTTCCAAGAATGAGTGGTGGATCATATTCTTCTTCTCGATTGGGACAACATCTAGTGGTTTGTACTGATCAAAGTGATAGGTAGGAGATCAATATGTCTTGAAGCTGGTTTTCTCCTACCTCCCTTTGATTGTGAAAACACATCTAGACAACGGAATTCTCTCCCAGGATGGCTTGTGATGTAGATGGATTCCCAAACAACATGTTCATGTGTTGGATTTGTAGATCTTGTTATTGTTGTAGTGGTACCATCTTATCTCCCAAGCTCGCTCTTGATTAGAAAAGAGGATAACTTCCCACTTCTTGTCATGATATCTTGGGCAATGATGGTTGCGGGCATAAGTTGTCTCATATGAGATAAGTTGCATCCTATTTGTCATTAGTGCCCAAGCAAGACTCAAAGCTAGGCTAGCACCATTTGTGATCCGAGAGTAGGTTTGTGTGTCTATGGTTTGAGTTTTGGATCTTCAATGTTCAGACCAAACCATGGATGAACAAAAATCTCTCTCATGCGTAATGTTAGTGGACATATAACCGAAGGATTACAAGAATTTGAAGCATGGGTTGTTATCCATAACTTATGTATTTTGCATCTATGCTAATAAAAGATGTTTTTAGGATTACTTTAGCATAGACTAGTATTTCATGTGTTGGCTGCACTTTAACATGATTCAAGGCAAAACATAACTTGCAGTAGAAGACAACAAAATAAACTTTGATACTCACAGTTCTTTCATCCATGATGAATGAGCTGAGTCTTCATTATGCAAGAGTTGTTGAAGTTCATGTGTCTGTTCATCTCCAGTGTGAATTCATCTCCGAACTTTCCCAAATTAATAATGAAAGTTTTTCTGCAGGGGTTAGTGCAACAAAATATCCAATATCCACTATATCATATTATCAGCTCAAAAACCAACCTAGACACCACGTCTAATTTGATTTAAGAGGGCATTCTAACCTAAGCATGCTTAAATTAAAAGGCCTTTGAAAGCAAGATCACCCACTCCTAAACTAGGCACCATGCTTCATTTTAGAGATGTATGAAAGTACTTCAAACCTAAACATATACTATAGCAAATAAAGGTAATATGAAAGCATTAGAGAGATTTACTCAGATGGTGATGGAAGAGCATGATGAGCACATCTTAAAGGTAGGGACAACTTACATAGCAACATGGCAAGAGATGTTCTTAGAAAGTCTATTCCCCAAGCTTGGATTCTGCAAAAATCAAGATTGGTTGAATGTAATTCAATGTTGCATGATGATTGGTTGGACGTACCTTGTGTTTGTTGTTCCTTCGTTCTTTTTTGCTCCAGACCTGGAAAGGTTACTGACAAGAATACCCGAAGGAATATTTTCACAATTATATTTCTATGCTCAGTACAGCGGAAAGGTAGGCATAGCTAATAACCAGATATTATGATGGGGTATAAGGATTCTACTGGTTATAGCTTGCTCATGGGGTAGTGATAGATAAGAGTGGAATTCAAAAACAACATTCATAAGAATGAAAACAAAAATAATGAAAAGACTGGGACAAGAGGAAAATATAAAAGTATGATTACAAGGTTAGACTAAGACTTAAGATGATCTACCATTCCCCGGCAACGGCGCCAGAAATGCTTGTTGGTATAAATTAACGCACACTCTACTTTATCCGCAAGCGCACAGATAAAATCTACCGATGTAGCACTTCACCGGAGTAACCCAGTTTTAATATCGAACCCAAAGGAACGGATAGTTTTAAGCCTTAAAGTCTAACCCCTGAGTAGCTAACAAGGATGGAGAATCTAGAAGTATAGAGGAGATCACTAAGGTTGTCTAATTCCAATTTAAGAGTGATATGTTTATATTATTCTTAGTGGGGAAATTGCCATAAAAGGTCACAAACAGAGTATGAGTCTTTTATGCAAATGTATACTCCTACGGAGCCTACACACAGGTAAGTGGACTATAGAAGAATCAACAAGGCTATAAGAGTCACCCTTGCGAACAACCACTACTACCGGCGTTATAGGAGGCATTTATGAGCTATCAAGTCTAAGCACGACGCTTACACTATCGAACAACTCTAACTCTAGAATGACTAGAATTAAAGTACTCAAAAGAGAGTCACAAACCTTAAGAATAAGAACAATGACTCAAACTTAAATAAAGACGTTGATTACCGAAACAATCGCTGAAGCAAGTTGAAGACAAACTTGAATCCGCACGTACAAGATGAAGAAGTTGATCTGACAGGCCGGAGCTCCTTCTTGATCTCTTCCTCTCTCTCTCTCTCTTCTAGTTCTAGTATAAGACTAGGTTCTAAACCTAAACTAGAGGGGTAACTTGTCTTCTACTTGAAAGCTGGCTCTTGAAGTCTCTTCTAGGGTTTCTGAATGTGGCGTAGTCTTTTCTGAAGAGGGGCTTGTTCTACCCCGGGGCCTAGGGGCCTATTTATATAGCCCTGAGGGATCAACCGCGGCCGTTAGATCAAACGGACTTCACGTAGGGCTGAGATGGATCCTCAAAGGCGGTGGAAGAAGCTTGCAGAAGACAGAAGCCAGCAGGCTCGGGGGGAGACCGGTCAGTCTCATGGTGGGACCGGTCGGTCCCACCTGGCAGGGTCCCGCGGTGCCCGACCTCCTGGTGTCTTATGGTGTCCTCTGTGCGGATACATGGGTGTATGCCGAGTCTCGAGTGATGAGTGATTGTCAACTGGGATAATGCGCATGTTCTTTGGCTTGTGTTGTGCAGGTGTCGAGCACGAATACAGTGATCGAAGACAAGGTGAAGGTCAAGTAGAGACGTGCCGTGTCGATGGACCGAGAGTGGCGAAGGGCGGACGTGAGGCTTGGACTGAGGGGCCGGTGGCCTGAGGATCAGCTGTGGTGGCTGACAGCCTGGGATAGCGACGAGCGAAGACTTGCGGGCATGGTGTTGCTTGGGTCGAGGACCTGGGGACACGTGTTGGTGGACGGGGTGCACGGGCGGTGCATCCCCTCTACGGCTCGGTTTGGTGGTTGAGCCACAGAAATACCACCGAGTGGACGGTTTCCAGGTTTGGGCCTCAAAACCGGGGGCGAAGTCCGGGAAAAGGACAAGTAGAGCGGTGGCGGCACGTGGCGGCAATCGGTGAGGTCGCATAGAGGTGAAGCTACCAATTGTGCGGGCGTGGCCGTCGGATCACCACCTACCACGAGTTGGTCCAGAATAACCCTAGGGTTTAGCTGGTTCGCTCTGTAATTAGTTAGGGTTAGAGTAGGAACTAGAATTAGGATAAATAGAGGGAGACACCCACCTCCCATCCTATCTCAGGCATTTGCTCTTTGCCTTCTAGGTTTTCCTACTCTCCCAATCCCCTGTTGTAGCAACTGAGATCCGCAGAGAACCATACCTCTGTGTACTGGAGATTTTGAGGAAGTGAGACCGTAATCTCACGAATGTAGTGTGTGGTAGCCACATGGTTGCAATTTCGTGGTTGTGATTCGTGTTTTGTTCTTGTTCTTTGCGAGTTGTTTTTCTCCACGATTTTACCATCGATCGATCTCCTTGTTCGTTGCGACTTTTGCGAATCCGTTTGAACAGAGATGTTCTAGATCGTGAGGCACTTCTTTTCACCGAAGGAATTCTCCTCTAACCTCACGAGCTAGTAGATCGGTCGATTTTTGTTTTGGGTCATGTTTTTCTCCCTTCCCTCCGAATTTCTTTGATTCATCAATTTGGAGATAGGTTCGAGCCATGATCTCTCAGAGATAGCTCACTATCCTCCTTGTGATTCACCTCTCCATGTTTGAACCCTAGAGGTTTCATTTGGGAGAGTTTGGATCGAATCGGTGGATGAACGGTGAACTTTCGGGGTTACCCAACTCCTGCATCGGGATGACCGGACGCTAGGTCTATGACTCTGGTCGTTGAAACTCACTCACTGTGTTCTTTGTGTCTTGACTAGACTCTCAACGTGCAAGTGACCGGACTCGCTCCTTACACTGTTCAATGCTTGATTCTTCTGATCGGGCGCTGACAAGGTTTGACCGGACGCTCTCAATAGTGAGTCTGGTTTGGAACAGTAAGGTCCCAAACATGGTTTTGCCAGACCGGACGCGTCCGGTGCACACTGACCGGACGTAGGCAGAGTCCGGTCATCTCTATTTTGCGCAGTTTCGTCCGCGGTTCGTTCGTCCATTGATGGTTTTGGTTTCCGTCTTTTGCGTTAGGTTTCTAGAGTTGTGTAGTGTCTCGCTGTGCTTCTTGGAAGCATCCACCCTACATCTAGGGTCATGGACACTCGCAAGCTCTAGGTTTGCTGTTGGTTTTGACTCTCGGGACAGTGGCGACAAGTTTCTGAAAAGAAATTTTGAAGCTCCCATTCACCCCCCTCTGGTCGATTTCTGGTTGCACTCTCGGTCCTTGAATTGGTATCAGAGTAGGTTAAGGATCTTCCACCTTAGCCGGTTCTAGATCCATAGAAGGCGACATGGATCGCGGCGTGGGCAAACCGCCGTTTTTCGATGGGACGAACTATGCGTATTGGAAGATACGCATGTCGGCCTATCTCCAGAGCATGGGCTCTTATGTTTGGGAGATTTGCAACAAGGCCGATTACATTGTCTTGGCTGCTCGTGTTACTCAGCTTCAGATGGATGAGCACGATGCCAATAGCCGAGCGCGTAACGCCCTTTTCTCGTGTTTGAGCATGTCCGAGTTTGATCACGTTTCTCACCTCCCCACGCCTCGTGAGATTTGGGCGACCCTCATGCGCTTCCATGAGGGAACTACTCAAGTCAAATCCCGTCTCTACGAGTCGCACAAGCGGGAGTATGAGAACTTTTGACACATGCCTGCGCGAGAGCATAGAAAGTTTATTCGCTTGCTTTCAGGTCATTGTCAACAAGATGAGGGCTAACAAGGAGCTGTTGCCTTTTGACGATCAAGAGAGAGCTTTGAAGCTTTTGCATACTCTCGATCGGTTGGTGTGGGACTCAAAGGTCCAGGCGATCATCGAATCGTCTAACTATGAGACCCTCACATGCGACGAGCTCTTTAGTAAGCTCAAGTCTAGTGAGATTGACGCCATGTCAAGGGCTTCTTATGAAAATCCTTCTGGCCCGACTATGGATTTGGTTTCTGGTTCTTCTGCTAACCCCTATGGAGGTTTTGCACTCTCTTCACTTCTTTCTATCACAGAGGAGCAGCTGGAGTTCATGGGGATGACGAGTTGGCTTTGCTTGCCAACCGGTTCTCGTGGTTCCACAACAACCGCATGAACCGTCGCCGCGGAGGACGCTCAGGATGCTTTGAGTGCGGCGACCCCAACCACTTCATTGCCAACTGTCCCAAGAAGAACAAGCAATCTTGGAAGGGCGATCATGGGCACAAGTACGACTCCGGGAAGTGCAAGGAAAAGTATGTCCCCGCAAGGCAGAAGCGGAAGGGAAGCTTCAAAAAGGAGTACATCAAGCAGAAGTACTTGGAGAAGGCCCAGGCTGAGCAGCGTGCGTTCTTCGCCACGCTTAGCGACGTCGACGACTCGGATGACGACTCCGCTTCCTCAAGCGACGACGTGTTCGAGAAGAAGAAGAGGATCGAGGACAAGCTGAACGGCCTCTGCTTCTTCACTGACGACGAGGGCTTCTGCACCATGGCCCTTGGCAAGGAGGTCGACGGCGAGCTGGAGGATATCCCTCGGAATAACGACGACGACAACACCTCCCAGGTATCTCAGACCCCCGATGAGCTTTCTGCTGAGGTCGAGAAACTGTCGCCCTCCTTAATCAAGACAAGTTGCTTAGGCGCGCTACTAGAGAGAGGAAGGAGTTTAGGCAGAAGTGGGAGGATACGGTGAAGGAACTTGAATCTATCAAGTCCACCGTTATTGTCATAGATGAGAAGGAGTGTGAGATGTGCTCCACACACACATGACTGATCTTCTCACCTTGAGAAGTAAGTATGTTGTGTTGGTAGGAGAGGTGGATGAGCTTAGAGCTAGATCTTCGGTGCTTGGTGCGTGCAAGTCTTGTGCAGGCTTGCAATCCGAGTTGGCAGCGAAGAATGCCAAGATTGTGTCTCTTGAGAAGGCCAGCTCGGATAGCACTTGTGTGTCTAGATGCGCTTTGTGTGAGTGTCTAGAGATGGAGATAGCCAATGTGAAGCATGAAAAGATGCAAACTGAGGAAGAAAACACATACCTCCGGACCATCTTGTCATGGGTGTCTAGTGGTGAGCAGCAGCTTGGGATGATGATCTCCCAGTTCAAGCGTGCTGCTGGATGTCCTGGTGTAGGTTTTGCTCAGGGCGTTGATGCTTCTTCTTTTGGCAAGATTGGAGAGTCGAGTGGTCTTAACCTGAGTGAGAAGCCCAACTCCACCACTACTCCCAAGCTTACCAAGATTGCACCCAAAGAGCCACCCAAGCCTAACACCAAAGATGGAGTATATGAGGAACCTCCGAGAGCTCCACCCAAGAAACAGATGTGGCATCCCAAACCCAACCACCTCAAAAACAAGCTTGATACAATGCCACCTATCCAGGAGGAACTTATGCCACAGAAGGGCAAAGTGATCCACACCCACCACCATGAGTACCAACAACCCCCTATGAGAGCGGTAAGGTATCATTGTGAGCATTGTGGGAGAGATGGACACTTGAGTGAGTTTTGCTTTAGACGCAAGAGAGAGGAGCGTCGTGCTAGGGAGATGAACAATGCGGATATGTACTATCCTTTCCATGATGTGCATGTGTCAAATGTTCAGAGGAAAGCTGCTAGGCCTAGAGGTGCAGTGCCACAAGGTCCTAGGTGTCAGGGTGGTGTTGCCCGGCGGGGCCCTGATTTTGCAGGATAGGGACCCCATGGCGGTGGCTTTGTTGAGCGTTACACTCCACCGCGTTTTGAGTATCGCGATGGACGCTCTTTCCTTAGTGGACCATGTTTTATTGTGCGTGGTGATCGCTTTCCTCGTAGGCGTGCTAGGAATGGTTTTTCTGCTAACCGTTCTTTTGAGCAGCCGGCCCAACACTGGTACTCTTCCTACTTCACTAACCCCAGTGTTGGACCGTATGCTCACCCTATGTCTTTTTATTGATGTAGGTAAAATGATTGGAGAACGTTTGGTTGGTGGATTCTGGTTGCTCGAGGCACATGACTGGAAACGCCAAGTGGTTCTCCAGTCTTAGTCCAGTCGCAGGAAAGGAATTTATCACCTTCGGCAACAATAGCAAAGGTAAAGTGTTGTCTCGTGGGTTGGTGCGAGTTAATGAGCACTTTGTGTTGCGCGATGTTGCTCTTGTTTCTAACTTGCATTGTAACCTTCTTTCTGTTTCGCAACTCTTTGATGACGACTATGAGATTCATTTTAAGCCGAATCTCAGTCGTATTTTGGATCCTCAGGGCAATCTTGTTTGTGTGATTTTGCCCTTTGGGAAAGTCTTTCGTGCGAATTTCTCGGAGTCATTTGGAGTTTCTCGTTGTCTTGTGGCTGGACCTTCCTCCTCTGATCTTTGGAAGTGGCATAGGAGACTTGGTCACCTGAGCTTCGGCTTGCTTGCAAGGCTTAGCTCACTTGGCCTAATCCGAGGATTGCCCAAGTTGAACATGGAGAAGGATCTTGTTTGCCATTCTTGTAGACATGGGAAGATGGTTGCCGCTCCCCACCATCTAGTGACTCAGGTCATGACTAAGCGCCCTGGAGAGCTTTTACACATGGATCTTGTTGGTCCGGCTCGGGTGAGCTCGGTTGGGGGGAAGTGGTACGTGCTTGTTGTTGTTGACGATTTTTCGAGATATTTGTGGGTCTTCTTTTTGACTGAGAAGACTGAGACTTTCTCTTTTGCTCGTAATCTGATTTTGCATCTTCAGAATGAGTTCCCTTTGAACTCAATGCAAGCTATCCGTAGTGATAATGGTTCCGAGTTCAAAAACTCAGATTTTGAGAAGTTTTGTGACTCCTTGGGTTTAGAGCATCAGTTTTCTTCCCCCTACACACCGCCATAGAATGGTGTTGTAGACAGGAAGAATCAGACCCTTGTTGAGATGGTCTGGACGATGCTCGATGAGCATAAGACTCCTAGGCGATATTGGGCCAAGGCTATGAGCACTGCATACTACATTTCTAATCGCATTTTAATTTGAGCTTTCTTGAAAAAGACTTCTTATGAGTTGCATTTTGGAAAACATCCCAAAGTGAGTTATTTTAGAGTTTTTGGTTGCCACTGTTTTATACTTAAGAAAGGCAACTTGGACAAATTTGAGTCTCGTTCTTCTGACGGTGTATTTTTGGGTTATGGCACTCACACTCGAGCATATCGTGTACTTAACCTTGATACTAACCGAGTCATGGAGACATCCGATGTCACCTTCGATGAGACCATGGTTTGTCCTTCTTCTCGTTTTGAGCGTGCACGTGATCATGAGGTCGGTGAACCTCTTTTTGATGATGAGGATGAGGATGCTGAAGGGATGGATGACCCAGCATCACCTTCACCTGCTTGCCGCAAGGAGCGGCTTCTACTACGACTCACGGCCCCGATCCCTCTTCTTCGACTTGGGGGCCATGGGATCCGCCACCCCGAGCGGTACCTTTTGTACCCGGGGAGGCACTAGCTGCTATTGAGGGGGAGGCTACATTAGCTCGGGAGGTGCCATGACACATTCAGCGCCAACACCCGCCTCAACAGATGATCGGTAGCATTGGCGAACATGTCACTCGGTCTAGGTCACAACAAATCTCTCACTTTGCTCATTCTGCATTTGTTGCTGATTTTGAGCCCCGAGATGTTGGACACGCTTTGACGGATCCGGATTGGGTCAATGCCATGCATGAGGAGCTTGAAAACTTTGAGAGAAATCGGGTTTGGGTTTTGGTTCCACCTTCTCCAGACTGTAACCCTATTGGGATAAAATGGGTTTTGAAAAACAAACAAGGAGAGGATGGCCACATTGTGAGGAACAAGGCCAGACTTGTAGCGAAGGGTTATAGTCAGAAGGAGGGGATAGACTATGAGGAGACTTTTGCTCTTGTAGCTCGTTTGGAGACGATTAGGATACTCTTGGCTTTTGCTGCATCCAAAGGATTTAAACTTTTTCAAATGGATGTCAAGAGTGCCTTCCTAAACGGCTACATAGAAGAGGAGGTGTATGTGAAACAACCCCCCAGTTTCGAAAATCCCAAGTTTCCAAACCATGTTTTTAAACTTCACAAAGCTTTGTATGGTTTGAAACAAGCCCCTAGAGCCTGGTATGATAGGTTGAAAACCTTTTTGCTTGCTAAGGGTTTTAAAATGGGATGTGTGGATAAAACGCTCTTTCTCCTCAAGCAAGGCAATGATACTCTCTTGGTCCAGATTTACGTGGATGATATCATTTTCGGTGGTTCTTCTCACGCTTTGGTTGCCAAGTGTGCAGATACTATGAGCAGGGAGTTTGAGATGAGCATGATGGGCGAGCTGACGTTTTTCTTCGGGTTGCAAATCAAGCAATCCCGAGAGGGAACGTTCGTGCACCAGGGCAAGTATACCAAGGATATCCTGAAGAAATTTGATATGGGTGAGGCCAAGCCTCTTCCAACACCCATGTCGACCACGATGGCCCTGGATGCGGACAAGGAGGGAGAAGCTGTGGACCAGAACGAGTACCGGAGTATGATCGGGTCACTGTTGTACCTGACGGTGACACGCCCGGACATCCAGTTCGCCGTGTGTCTTTGCGCGCGATTTCAGTCTTCGCCGTGCACTTCTCACCGTCAGGCAGTCAAGCGCATTATGAGGTACTTATGCTTCACTCCAGAATTTGGGATTTGGTATTCTGCTTCCTCCACCCTCTCCCTTTGCGGTTATTCTGATGCCAATTTTTCTGGTTGCCGCATTGAGCGCAAGTCCACTTCTGGGACTTGTCAGTTTATTGGTTCTTCTCTTGTATCGTGGTCTTCTCGCAAGCAGTCTAGTGTCACCCAATCTACCACGGAGGCTGAGTATGTTGCTGCGGCTAGCTGCTGTTCCCAGTTGCTTTGGATGATGGCCACGTTGCGTGATTTTGGTCTAAGCTTTTCTCGTGTTCTTTGCTTTGTGACAGCACGAGTGCTATTAGCGTTGCTAAGAACCCCGTGCTGCACTCTAAGACCAAACACATTGATTTGCGCTTTCATTTTCTACGAGACCACTATGAGAAGGGTGATATCGACCTTCGCCATGTCGATACTCATCATCAGTTGGCTGATATTTTCACCAAGCCTTTGGACCAATCAACTTTTGCTAGGTTGAGAGGCGAGCTTGGTGTGTGTTTCCCCTTTTAGATGGGGGAAACATTTTTTATTCTTGTTTTATAGACTGACTCTTTTTCTTTGGTTTCATCATGCATCTTTGCATTTCATCTTGCATATTTACATTCAGAGCTTCATGTATATAATCTTTAGAATGTGACTATGCTCTGTATAGTGTATGCTCCGATGTTTTAGGATGATGCCCGTAGCTTATGCTCTTTCTAATCACTAATACATGTTGTGAGCTGAATGGTGAACTTGCTTAATGACCTTAAAACTTGAAATTGTTCACCATTAAGATATGCAACTAGCATGTGTAGGAGGTGTTGAATGCACTCGTGCTTTTCATATATGCTAGGTTGCTATGTCTCTAGTTCTGAGTCATTTACTTGCTTGGTAAGTTCATATTCTGTTTTAAATTTGAACCAAGTTAAGTGAATTGGAAAGATCGAGATGGGATTGCTTGTCAACACATCACGGTATCAAGACTGTTTCTCATTGCACATTCAGTTAAACTTGAGCCGTCTAGTGTATGACCAAAACTGTTGCTTTAAGCTTCTGATTACTTCTGCAGAGGCTTCGCACAGTTGAAAAGTTAGGCACTGACAAGCTTTCAACCTCTCGCAATCATATGCTGAAATTTAAACTTGTGTAATCTAACCGCTGCAACTCCGATAAAATTTGAATACACAAGTCTATGTTTCATTCTATAGCATGATGATTGAACTTTGCTAGGGATAGTTCACCTTGTATACATGTTTAGCGCTTGTTTGACTTCCTATCTATCCATGCTTAGTGTTGTTTTGATGGTGAATACCTTTTTGGCTAAAAACTGCTCATCTTTCTCAAAGGTTCAGATTTTGTATTTGGTGATCAGTTTGAGCCTTTGCTCGCATTCTGTGCATATTATTGAGTCATCGAGTCAGCACTTTGTCGAGCATCTTCATATTCTATCGACTATATTCTTGAAGCTGCTAACTTGCATTTTGACTCATCTGCATTTGGAGGGGAGATACTTGATGGTGCATTTTCAACTAAGGGGTAGAAGACTTTGCAAATCATGTACTTTCCGAGTTGAACTAAAGGGGGAGAAATTAGATCAACTATGGGGAGATTTCCTGGTTGTGTGCACTATTTGAGGGGGAGTTTGAGCTGGCTCGAATTTTTTCGAACTTTGAATTTTCCAATAGATTCGGAGCTTTTCTAAAGTCTCTAATTGGTTCGGAGCATTTTTGGTAGCTAGCTGTGTTGAGCCTTTGCCTCTTTCTTGAGGGTCTAGTGTTTTTGCCTTTGTGCTCTTCAGTTGGCTTCAGTTGGTATCGAGTTTTCTCACTAGCGGGGTTGAGCCTGTTCTGCCTCTTCTTGAGGGCTAGCTCTGTTTTACTTGGATTTCAGTTGATCCATCAATTGGTATCGAGCTTTCTCGCTAGCGGTGTTAAGCCTGTTCTACCTCTTCTCGAGGGCTAGCTTTGCTTTGCTTGGTTGCGTCGAGCCGTTGCCCATGTCTTTGGGGACCAAGTTGTCTTGCTTTTTCCACTTGACCTTCTTCGGCTTTGTTATGCTTTTGGGTCATTTGGTCGAGTTCTCTCTCCTTCTTCCTTCCTTCTTCTATTAATTCCATTATGATTTGTGTTGGTAGTTGACAATGCACCCACCAAGGGGGAGATTGCGAATACATGGGTGTATGCCGAGTCTCTGAGTGAGAGTGATTGTCAACTTGGATAATGCGCATGCTCTTTGGCTTGTGTTGTGCAGGTATCGAGCACGGAGACAGTGATCGAGGGCAAGGTGAAGGTCAA
This sequence comes from Coix lacryma-jobi var. lacryma-jobi, assembly GCA_009763385.1. NCBI lineage: Eukaryota > Viridiplantae > Streptophyta > Magnoliopsida > Poales > Poaceae > Coix > Coix lacryma-jobi. The sequence goes on from CM019829.1 coordinate 74,625,708, forward strand.
GTAGACACGTGCCGTGCCGACGGACCGGGAGCGGTGAAGGGCGGACGTGAGGCTTGGACTGAGGGACCGGTGGCCTAAGGATCAGCTGTGGAGGCTGACAGCCTGGGACAGCGACGAGCGGAGACTTGCGAGGCACGGGAGTGGCTCAGTTCATGGACCTGGGGGCTCGTGTCGGTGGACGGGGAGCACGGGCGGTGCATCCCCTCTACAGCTTCAGTTTGGTGGTTGAGCCACAGAAAAACCATCGAGTGGACGGTTTCCAGGTTTGGGCCTCAAAACCTGGGCGCTGATTGTTTCTGAGTTTGGGCCACAAAACTCGGGCTGAGGACGGTTTCCAGGTTTGGGCCTCAAAACCTAGGCGCTGCGGGTTTCTGAGTTTGGGCCACAAAACTCAGGCGATGGACGGCTGGTTTCCCAGTTTGGGCCTCAAAACCGGGGGTTGGTCGTGAAGGCTGGTTTCCCGGTTTGGGCCTCAAAACCGGGGGCGAAGTCCGGGAAAACGACAAGCAGAGCAGAGGCGGCACGTGGCGGCAATCGGTGAGGTTGCCTCGAGGCAACGCTACCAGTTGTGCGGGCGTGGCCGTCGGATCACCACTATCTTCGAGTTGGTCCAGAATAACCCTAGGGTTTAGCTGGTTCGCTCTGTAATTAGTTAGGGGTAGAGTGGGAATTAGAATTAGGATAAGTAGAGGGAGACACCCACCTCCCAATCAATCTCAATCATTTGCTCTTTGCCTTCTAGGTTTTCCTGCTCTCCCAATCCCCTGCTGTAGCAACTGAGATCCGCAGAGAACCATACCTCTGTGTACTGGAGATTTTGAGGAAGTGAGACCGTAATCTCACGATTGTAGCGTGTGGTAGCCACACGATTGCAATTTCGTGGTTGTGATTCGCGTTTTGTTCTTGTTCTTCGCGGGTTGTTTTTCTCCATGATTTTCTCGTCGATCGATCTCCTTGTTCGTTGCGTCTTTTGCGAATCCGTTTGAACAGAGATGTTCTAGATCGTGAGGCACTTCTTTTCACCGAAGGAATTCTCCTCTAACCTCACGAGCTAGTAGATCGGTCAATTTTTGTTTCGGGTCTTGTTTTTCTCCCTTCCCTCCGAATTTCTTCGATTCATCGGTTTGGAGATAAGTTCAAGCCATGATCTCTCAGAGATAGCACACTATCCTCCTTGTGATTCACCTCTCCAAGTTTGAACCCTAGAGGTTTCGTTTTGGGAGAGTTTGGATCGAATCGGTGGATGAACGGTGAACTTTCGGGCTGACCGGACTCCTGCTTCGGGACGACCGGACGCTAGGTCTGTGAGTCCGGTCATTGAAACTCAGCCACTATGTTCTTCATGTCTTGACCGGACTCTCAACGTGCAAGTGACCGAACTCGCTCCTTACACTGTTCACTGCTTGATTCTTCTGATCGGACGATGACAAGGTTTGACCGGACGCTATCAATAGTGAGTCCGGTCCGGAACAGTAAGGTCCCAAACCTGGTTTTGCCAGACCGGACGCGTCCGGTGCACACTGACCGGACGCAGGCAGAGTCCGGTCATCTCGGTTTTGCGCAGTTTCATCCGTGGTTCGTCTGTCCGTTGATGGTTTTGGTTTTCGTCTTTTGCGTTGGGTTTCTAGAGATGTGTAGTGTCTCGCTGTGCTTCTTGGAAGCATCCACCCTACATCTAGGGTTGTGGACACTCGCAAGCTCTAGGTTTGCTCTTGGTTCTGACTCTCGGGATAGTTGCGACAAGTTTCTGAAAAGATATTTTGAAGCTCCCATTCACCCCCCTCTTGTCGCTTTTTGGTTGCACTCTCGGTCCTTTAACGCCGGACAGTCCGGGATCCTGCTGAAGCTTGAGTTTTAGTGCATTTTCTCTCTCGGCTTCTTCGTTTTGTTTCCGGACTTCTCGATTGGTCCTTTAGTTCACCTAGGAACCTCTCTAAGTATCTTTGCTACTTGTTAGCATAGGTATTTGAGGATTTCCCGACGTAGCCTTCAATATATGTTCGAGACTCGGTTTTTAGGGGTCGAACTTGTGCCGGTGCTTTTGGCGTTTGGCTTGCTATCGCTTTGTGGTGCCTCGCTGTGATCCTAGGGATCATCCACCCTCTTCCAAGGGCCGTGGGCATCACGGTTTCGATCGAAGCTTTTGGGGTTTATTTGTGGGACAAAGGCCAAGTTTTTGAGAGAACTTTTTGAGCTCTCATTCACCCCCCTCTGGTCGCCTTGGTATTGCATTCTCAGTCGTTCAATTGGTATCGGAGCGGGTTAAGGATCTTCCACCTTAGCCGGTTCCAGATCCACAGAAGGCGACATGGATCGCGGCGTGGGCAAACCGCTGTTTTTCGATGGGACGAACTATGCGTATTAGAAGATACGCATGTCGGCCTATCTGCAGAGTTTGGGTTCTTCCATCTGGGATATTTGCAACTCTGCTGATTACGTGGTCTTGGCTGCTTGTGTTACTCAGCATCAGATCGATGAGCACGATGCCAATAGCCGAGCCCGTAATGCTCTTTTCTCATGCTTGAGCATGACGGAGTTTAATTGCGTTTCTCACCTCGCTACGGCTCAGGAGATTTGGGCTACCCTCATGCGTTTCCATGAGGGAACCACTCAAGTCAAAACCCGTCTCTATGAGTCACACAAGCGAGAGTATGAGAACTTTCGACATATGCCTGGCGAGAGCATAGAGAATTTATTCGCTCGCTTTCAGGTGATTGTCAACAGGATGAGGGCTAACAAGGAGCTGTTGCCTTTCGACTATCATGAGGGAGCTTTGAAGCTTTTGCACACTCTTGATCGATCGGTGTTGGACTCAAAGGTTCAGGCGATCATCGAATCACCTAACTATGAGACCCTCACATGCGATGAGCTCTTCAGTAAGCTCAAGTCCAGTGAGATTGACGCCATGGCGAGGGCTTCTTATGAAAATCCTTCTGGCCCGTCGATGGCTTTGCTTTCTAGCTCTTCTGCTAACCCCTCTGGAGGATTTGCACTCTCTTCTCTTCTTTCTATCACAGAGGAGCTGTTGGAGTTCATGGGGGATGACGAGTTGGCTTTGCTCGCCAACCGGTTCTCGCGGTTCCACAACAACCGCATGAACCGTCGCCGCGGAGGAGGATGCTCGGGTTGTTTCAAGTGCGGCGATCCCAACCACTTCATCGCCAATTGCCCGAAGAAGAACAAGCAAGTCTTCGACAAGGCAGATCATGGGCACAAGTATGACTCCGATAAGCGCAAGCAGAATTACGTCCCCACGAAGCACAAGCGGAAGGGCGGCTTCAACAAGGAGTACATCAAGACGAAGTACTTGGAGAAGGCCCAGGCTGAGCAGCGTGCGTTCTTCGCCACGCTCAGCGACGTCGACGACTCGGATGACGACTCCGCTTCCTCAAGCGATGACAAGTCCGAGAAGAAGAAGAGGATCGAGGACAAGCTGAACGGCCTCTGCTTCTTCGCCGACAATGAGGGCTTCTGCACCATGGCCCTTGGCAAGGAGGTCGACGACGAGCTGGAGGACATCCCTCGGAACCACGACGACGACGACACGTCCCAGGTATCTCAGACCCCCGATGAGTTTTCTGCTGAGGTCGAGAAACTTACTGCCGCTCTCCTTAGTCAAGACAAGCTTCTTAGGCGCGCTGCTAGAGAGATGGAGTTTAGGCAGAAGTGGGAGGATACGGTGAAGGAACTTGAATCTGTCAAGTCCACCATTGTTGTCACCGAGGAGGAGGAGTGTGAGATGTGCTCCACACACATGACTGACCTTCTCACTTTGAGAAGTATGTATGTTGTGTTGGTAGGAGAGGTGGATGAGCTTAAAGCTAGATCCTCGCTGTTGGGTGCGTGCAAGTCCAGTGCAGGCTTGCAATCTGAGTTGGCAGAGAAGAATGCCAAGATTGTGTCTCTTGAGGAGGCCAGCTCGGGTAGCACTTGTGTGTCTAGATGTGCTTTGTGTGAGGGTTTGAAGATGGAGATTACGAATGTGCAGCATGGCAAGATGCAAACCGAGGAGAAAAACACATACCTTCGGACCATCTTGTCATGGGTGTCTAGTGGTGAGCCACAGCTTGGGATGATGATCTCCCAGTTCAAGCATGCTGCTGGAGGTCCAGGTGTAGGTTTTGGTCAGGGTGTTGAGTGTGCTTCATCTTTTGGCAAGGTTGGATGTTTAGTGGTCTTAACCCGAGTGAGAAGCCCAACTCCACCACTACTCCCAAGCTTACCAAGATTCCACCCAGAGAGCCTCTAAAGCCTATCACCAAGGATGGGGTGTTTGTTGAACCTCCGAGAGCTCCACCCAAGAAACAATCATGGGCTCCAAAACCAAACCACCTCAAGAACAAGCTAGACACAATGCCACCTATCCCGAAGGAGCTTATGCCACAGAAGGGCAAAGTGATCCACACCCACTACCGTGAGTACCAACAACCCCGTATGAGAGCGGTGAGGTACCATTGTGAGCACTGTGGGAGAGATGGACACTTGAGTGAGTTTTGCTTTCGGCGCAAGAGAGAGGCGCGCCGTGCAAAGGAGATGAACAACAAGGACATGTACCATCCTTTCCATGATGTACATGTGTCGAATGTTCAGAGGCGTGCTGCTAGGCCGAGAGGTCCAAAATCTCGAGTTCCTAGGCCCAGGCCGCGAAGAGAACGTGCCCGGCGGGAGTCTGCAGTTGTGGGCTATGGACCCCGTGGTGGTGGCTTTGTAGTTGAGCGTATTCCCCCATCGCGTTTTGAGTATCACGATAGACTCTCCTCCCTTAGCGGACCACATTTTCCTCTACGTGGTGATCGCTCTTCCCGTAGGCGTGCTAGGAATGGTTTTTCTACTAACCGTTCTTTTGAGCAGCCGGCCCAACACTGGTATTCTTCCTACTTCACTAACCCCAGTGTTGGACCGTATGCTCACCCTATGTCTTTTTCTTGATGTAGGTAAAACGATTGGAGAACGTTTGTTGGTGGATTCCGGTTGTTCGAGGCACATGACCGGAAACGCCAAGTGGTTCTCCAGTCTTAGTCCGGTCGCCGGAAAGGAGTTTATCACCTTCGGCGACAATAGCAAAGGTAGAGTGTTGTCTCGTTGGTCGGTGCGAGTTAATGAGCACTTTATGTTGCGCGATGTTGCTCTTGTTTCTAACTTGCATTTTAACCTTCTTTCTCTTTCGCAACTCTTTGATGACGACTATGAGATTCGTTTTAAGCCGAATCTCAGTCGTATTTTGGATCCTCAGGGCAATCTTGTTTGTGTGATTTCGCCCTTTGGGAAAGTCTGTCGTTCGAATTTCTTAGAGTCATTTGGAGTTTCTCGTTGTCTTGTGGCTGGACCTTCCTCCTCTAATCTTTGGAAGTGGCATAGGAGACTAGGACATGTTAGCTTCTACTTGCTTGCAAGCCTTAGTTCACATGGCCTAATGTGAGGATTGCCCAAGTTGTGCATGGAGAAGGATCTTGTTTGCCACTCTTGTAGACATGGGAAGATGGTTGCCGCTCCCCACCATCGAGTGACTCAGGTCATGACTAAGCGCCCTGGAGAGCTTTTGCACATGGACCTTGTTGGTCCGGCTCGGGTGAGCTCGGTTGGGGGGAAGTGGTATGTGCTTGTTGTTGTTGACGACTTTTCGAGATATTCATGGGTTTTCTTTTTAGCTGAGAAAACTGAGACTTTCTCTTTTGCTCGCAATCTGATTTTGCGTCTTCAGATTGAGTTCCCTATGAACTCAATGCGACTTATTGGAAGTGATAATGGTTCCAAGTTCAAAAACTCGGATTTTGAGAAGTTTTGTGACTCTTTGGGTTTAGAGCATCAGTTTTCTTCTCCCTACACACCGCCTCAGAATGGTGTTGTAGAAAGGAAGAATCGGACCCTTGTAGAGATGGCCAGGACGATGCTCGATGAGCATAGGACTCCTAGGCGATATTGGGCCGAAGCTATGAGCACTGCATGCTACATTTCCAATCGCATTTTTCTTTGAGATTTCTTGAAAAAGACTTCTTATGAGTTGCGTTTTGGAAAACAGCCCAAAGTGAGTTATTTTAGAGTTTTTGGTTGCCACTGTTTTATACTCAAGAAAGGCAACCTGGACAAGTTTGAGTCTCGTTCTTCTGACGGTGTATTTTTGGGTTATGGCACTCATACTCGTGCATATCGTATACTTAACCTTGATACTAACCGAGTCATGGAGACATCCGATGTCACCTTCGACGAGACCATGGTTTGTCCTTCTTCTCGTTTTAAGCGTGCAGGTGATCATGAGGTTGGCGAGCCTCTTTTTGATGATGAGGACGAGGGTGCTGAAGGGATGGATGACCCAGCACCACCTCCACCTGCTGTGCCGCCAAGAGCGGCCTCTACTACCACTTACGGCCCCGACCCTTCTTCTTCGACTACATGGGGGCCGTGGGATCCGCCGCCTCGGGTTGTACCATTCGTACCCGGGGAGGCACCAGCTGTTGTTGAGGGGGAGGTATCTTCAGCTCGGGAGGTGCCACGACTCATTCAGCGCCAACACCCGCCTCAGCAGATGATCGACAACATCGACGAACGTGTCACTCGGTCCAGGTCACAACAAATCTCTCACTTTACTCATTCTGCATTTGTTGTTGATTTTGAACCCCGAGATGTTGGACACGCTTTGACGGATCTGGATTGGGTCAATGCCTTGCATGAGGAGCTTGAAAACTTTGAGAGAAATCGGGTTTGGGTTCTTGTTCCTCTTCCTCCTGAGTGTCACCCTATTGGGACAAAATGGGTTTTCAAAAACAAACAAGGAGAAGATGGCCATGTTGTAAGAAACAAGGCCAGACTTGTAGCCCAGGGGTATAGTCAGAAGGAGGGGATAGACTATGAGGAGACTTTTGCTCCTGTAGCTCGTTTGGAGGATATTAGGATCCTCTTGGCTTTTGCTGCATCCAAAGGGTTTAAACTTTTTCAAATGGATGTCAAGAGTGCCTTCCTAAATGGCTACATAGTAGAGGAGGTGTATGTGAAACAACCCCCCAGTTTCGAAAATCCCAAGTTTCCAAACCATGTTTTTAAACTTCACAAAGCCTTGTATGGTTTGAAACAAGCCCCTAGAGCCTGGTATGATAGGTTGAAAACCTTTTTGCTTGCTAAGGGTTTTAAAATGGGATGTGTGGATAAAACGCTCTTTCTCCTCAAGCAAGGCAGTGACACTCTCTTGGTCCAGATATACGTGGATTATATCATTTTCGGTGGTTCTTCTCACGCTTTGGTTGCCATGTTTGCAGATACTATGAGCAGGGAGTTTGAGATGAGTATGATGGGCGAGTTGACGTTTTTCCTTGGATTACAAATCAAGCAATCTCGAGAGGGAACGTTTGTGCACCAGGGTAAGTATACCAAGGATATCCTGAATAAATTCGATATGGGTGAGGCCAAGCCTCTTCCAACACCCATGTCAACCACGATGGCCCTGGATGCGGACAAGGATGGAGAAGTTGTGGACCAAAAGGAGTACCGGAGTATGATAGGGTCACTGCTGTACCTGACGGCGACACACCCGGACATCCAGTTTGCGGTGTGTCTTTGCGCGCGATTTCAGTCGTCGCCACGCACCTCTCACCGTCAGGCGGTCAAGCGCATTATGAGGTACTTATGCTTCACTCCAGAGTTTGGGATTTGGTATTCCGCTTCTTCCACCCTCTCCCTTTGCGGTTATTCTGATGCCGATTTTGCTTGTTGCTGAATTGAGCGCAAGTCCACTTCTGGGACTTGTCAGTTTATTGGTTCTTCTCTTGTATCGTGGTCTTCTCGCAAGCAGTCTAGTGTTGCCCAGTCTACCATGGAGGCTGAGTATGATGCTGCGGCTAGCTGCTGTTCCCAATTGCTCTGGATGATGGCCACTTTCGTGATTTTGGTCTGAGCTTTTCCCGCGTTCCTTTGCTTTGTGATAGCACGAGTGCTATTAGCGTCGCTAAGAACCCCGTGCTGCACTCTAAGACCAAACACTTTGATGTGCGCTTTCATTTTCTGCGAGACCATTATTAGAAGGGTGATATCGACCTTCGCCATGTCGATACTCATCATCAGTTGGCTGATATTTTCACCAAGCCTTTGGACCAATCAACCTTTGCTAGGTTGAGAGGTGAGCTTGGTGTGTGTTTCCCCTTTTAGATGGGGGAAACATTTTGGTTCTTGTATTATAGACTTACTCTTTTTCTTTCAATTGGTTTCATCATGCATCTTTGCATTTCATCTTGCATATTTACATTCAGAGCTTCATATATATAATCTTTGGAATGTGACTATGCTCTGTATAGTGTATGGTCCGATGCTTTATGATGATGCTATAGCTTATGCTGTTTCTGATCACTGATACATATTGTGAGCTGAGCTATTTTATGAACGGTGAACTTGCTTAATGAACATAAAAACTTGAAATTGTTCACCATTGAGATATGCAACTAGCATGTGTAGAATGTGTTGAATTCACTTGTGCTTTTCATATATGCTAGGTTGCTATGTCTCTAGATCTGAGTCATTTACTTGCTTGGTATTGTAACATCCCGCCTCCACGCGATCGGGCCCACTTACATCCGGCAGCTTTTCTAAGACATAGACTTCCCTCACAGACCAACACCAGTCTTTTCTGTGCACTTTGTCCTCACTCGTGCGCACCCAGGAATAACTTCCCGGTCGGTCACCCATCCCTAAATTTCTCTAGGCCAAGCACGCTTAACTTTAGAGTTCTTTGGAGATGGGCTTCCGAAAAAGAAAAAGAAGTTGCAACTTGTTTGTATGAGTATCCTATTATTCCTATTAAGCCTTGGGCCGGGATGTTACATCCTCACCCCCTTAAGAGATCGACGTCCTCGTCGATCAATCCCAAGCCAGGAACCTCCTCTCTTGGCCACGTCCGTGTGTCCAGTGCCAGCACATGTTCCATGCTGTGTGACCACTCCGGGTCCACAACAGCCATGCGCACCATGCCTGACCAACTACGACACACGCGCCCGTGAAACCGCGAGAGTCGGCTTTGATACCATTCTGTAACGTCCCGCCTCCACGCGGTCGGGCCCACTTACATCTGGCAGCTTTTCTAGGACATAGACTTCCCTCACAGACCAACACCAGTCTTTTCTGCGCACTTTGTCCTCACTCGTGCGCACCCGGGAAGAACTTCCCGGTCGGTCACCCATCCCTAAATTTCTCTAGGCCAAGCACGCTTAACTTTAGAGTTCTTTGGAGATGGACTTCCGAAAAAGAAGTTGCAACTTGTTTGTATGAGTATCCTATTATTCCTATTAAGCCTTGGGCCGGGATGTTACAGGTATGTTCATATTCTGCTTTAAATTTGAACCAAGTTAAGTGAATTGGAAAGATCGAGATGGGATTGCTTGTCAGCACCTCACAGTATCGAGACTGTTTCTCATGGCACTTTGAGTTAAACTTGAGCTATGTAGTGTATGACCGAAACTGTTGCTTTAAGCTTCTGATTGCTTCTGCATAGTCTTCGCACAGTTGAAAAGTTAGGCAATGACATGCTTTCAACCTCTCGCAATGACATGCTGAAATTTGAACTTGTGAAATTTAACCGCTGCAACTCTAATAAAATTTGAATACACAAGTCTATGTTTCATTCTATAGCATGATGATTGAACGTTGCTAGGGGTAGTTCACCTTATATACATGTTTAGCATTTGTTTGACTTCCTGTCTATACATGCTTAGTGCTATTTTGATGGTGAATACCTTTTTGGCTTAAAACTGCTCATTTTGCTCCAATGTTCAGATTTCGTGTTTGGTGATCAGTTTGAGCCTTTGCTAGCATTCTGTGCATATTGTTGAGTCATCAGATCAGTATTTTGTCAAGCATTTTCTCATTCTATCGACTATATTTCTGAAGCTGCTAACTTGCATTTTGACTCATATGCATTTGGAGGGGAGATACTTGATAGTGCATTTTCAACTAAGGGGGAGAAATTTGCCAAATCATAAGATCAACTAAGGGGGAGATTTCCTGGTTGTGTGCACTATTGGAGGGGGAGCTTGAGGCTGGCTCGGATTTTTCGGATTTTGGATTTTCCAATTGATTCAGAGCTTTTCTGAAGCCTCTAATTGGTTCGGAGCATTTTTGGTAGCTAGTTGTGTTGAGCCTTTGCCTCTTTCTTGAGGGACTAGCAACTTTGCCTTTATGCTCTTCAGTTGGTATCAAGCTTTCTCGCTAGCGGTGTTGAGCCCGTTCTGCCTCTTCTTGAGGGCTAGCTCTATTCTGCTTGATTTTCAATTGGTATTTCAATTGGTGTCGAGTTTTCTCGCTAGTGGTGTTGAGCCTGTTCTACCTCTTCTTGAGGGCTAGCTTTTCTTTGCTTGGTTGCGTCGAGCCGTTGCCCATGTCTTTGGGGACCAAGTTCTCTTTCTCTTTCCACTTGACCTTCTTCGGCTTTGTTATGCTTTTAGGTCATTTGGTCGAGTTGTCTCTCCTTCTTCCTTCCTTCCTCTATTCCATTATGATTTGTGTTGGTAGTTGACAATGCACTCATCAAGGGGGAGATTGCGGATACATGGGTGTATGTCGAGTCTTGAGTGATGAGTGATTGTCAACTGGGATAATGCGCATGTTCTTTGGCTTGTGTTGTGCAGGTGTCGAGCATGGATACAGTGATCGAAGGCAAGGTGTAGGTGAAGTAGAGACGTGCCGTGCCGATGGACCGAGAGTGGCGAAGGGCGGACGCGAGGCTTGGACTGAGGGACCGGTGGCCTGAGGATCAGCTGTGGTGGCTGACAGCCTGGGACAGCGACGAGCGAAGACTTGCGGGCACGGTGTTGCTTGAGTCGAGGATCTGGGGACACGTGTTGGTGGACGGGGTGCACGGGCGGTGCATCCCCTCTACGGCTCGGTTTGGTGGTTGAGCCACAGAAAAACCACCGAGGGACGGTTTCCAGGTTTGGGCCTCAAAACCTGGGCACTGATGGTTTTCGAGTTTGGGCCACAAAACTCAGGCTGAGGACGGTTTCCAGGTTTGGGCCTCAAAACCTGGGCGCTGAGGGTTTCTGAGTTTGGGCCACAAAACTCAGGCGATGGACAGCTGGTTTCCCGGTTTGGGCCTCAAAACCGGGGGTTGGTCGTGAAGGCTGGTTTCCCGGTTTGGGCCTCAAAACCGGGGGCGAAGTCCGGGAAAAGGACAAGCAGAGCAGTGGTGGCACGTGGCGGCAATCGGTGAGGTCGCGTCGAGGTGAAGCTACCTATTGTGCGGGCGTGGCCGTCGGATCAGCACCTACCACGAGTTGGTCCAGAATAACCCTAGGGTTTAGCTGGTTCGCTCTGTAATTAGTTAGGGGTAGAGTAGGAACTAGAATTAGGATAAGTAGAGGGAGACACCCACCTCCCATCCTATCTCAGTCATTTGCTCTTTGCCTTCTAGGTTTTCCTGCTCTCCCAATCCCCTGCTGTAGCAACTGAGATCCGCAGAGAACCATACCTCTGTGTACTGGAGATTTTGAGGAAGTGAGACCGTAATCTCACTGTTGTAGCGTGTGGTAGCCACACGGTTGCAGATCGATGTGTTGATTCGTGTTTTGTTCGTGTTCTTCGCGTTCTTCGTTTCTCAGCGATTTTCCCGTCACTCGATCTCCCTCTCTACTGCGTCTTTTTGAAATCCGTTTGAATCAACTTGTTCTTTATAGTGAGGAGATCATTTCAACTGAAGGAATTCATCTAACTCCTCACGAACAAGTAGATCGTTTTCGGTTCATATTCCCTCTTCTTCGACTTCCGGTGATTGAGTTGTTTTGAGCGGATGATTTCTTGAGGATAGTCTCCTAACTACCTCGTGATCATCTTCTCCAAGTTTGGGAACGTGGGATTGTGCTTTGATTCAGATTTGGGAGGTTTTGTGTGAAGGGCAGCCGAAATCGCCCTCACTTGGTTGTCGCGGACAGTCCGCGGTTCCACTGGCGGACAGTCCGCGCGTCGGGGGCAAGCCGGATCAGTGGCTGTGTTCTTCGACTGTGTTGCTTCGGTTTGAACGGCGGACAGTCCGCAGTTGCAGGTCGCGGACAGTCCAGGAGTCGAGCAGAAGGGTTCAGCAACCTTTTTTTTGTCCATTTGGCCGGCGAACAGTCCACCATAGGCTTGCGGATAGTCCGCAGTAGGCGCGGACAGTCCGGGATAGGAACGCCGGACAGTCCGGGATCCTGCTGAAGCTTGCGTTTTAGTGCGTTTGCTCTCGCGGCTTTTTCGTTTTGTTTTCGGACATCTCGATTGGTCCTTTAGTTCACCTAGGAACCTCTCTAAGTACCTTTGCTACTTGTTAGCATAGGTATTTGAGGATTTCCCGACATAGCCTTCAATCTACGTTCGGGACTCGGTTTTTAGGGGTCAAACTTGTGCCGGTGCTTTTGGAGTTTGGCTTGCTATCGCTTTGTGGTGCGTCGCTGTGATCTTAGGGATCATCCACCCTCTTCCAAGGGTCGTGGGCATCACGGTTTCGATCGAAGCTTTTGTGGTTGATTTGTGGGACAGAGGCCAAGTTTTCGAGAGAAATTTTTGAGCTCCCATTCACCCCCCTCTGGTCGCCTTGGTATTGCATTCTCGGTCCTTCACTATGGAGTCTTGTAGAAACTTCCTGACGTGGCGGTTGCGTTATCTCCCATCAGTTTCCTTCTAGGGGAAGCAATCAGCGCTGGTTTCCTAGTTTAGTCCCTGCAGAATCACAATTCACCAAAACTCGTGGAATATTGTCAATTAAAACCCTAAACCTTTGTTGGTGATTGAATTCATGCCCTTTTCATATTTATTTATCCTTTAATTTTGATAGATAACCAGTGTCAACACCCGGCACTACCGCCCTAAGACCGGCACTGCCGCTCCCCGGCACTGCCGGCCTCAGCCCGGTACTGCCGCGCAGATAACTTGCCCGAGCCTGCAATTTGAAATCCAGCCACAGGAAACCAAATCTATATGAATGGAAATGTTACACTAGGTTTCCTGAACCAGCAGAATTAACTCAACCAAGCCATGTATGATGTACAAAGTAGATCGGAGCCAAACCCTAGAATCTACCACAAGCTCACAAGTATGATGAATAGCAATATGTAAGCGCAAGAGACAAGTTATTTATCCCATGGTTCAGCTCGCCACCAAGGCTTGCCTACCTCCACGTTGTTGAGGTTGACCACTTAGGTCATGAGCTTTGCAACTCTTCCTCGTTCTCAAGTCAAGGAACCAAATCCTTGAGGTGAGGGGTAATAATACTAGCTGCACAAGTGATTACAAACCTCCCAAAGCTGCCACACAAGTTGGCTAGCTCAAGGGCGACGCCTAGCCGGCTAGGGTTTCAAGAACCCAAGAGTAATAGAAGCAAATCCACCGGCTATGGCTCAAATCAAGTGCTCTAGGGAGTAGATCTCAGCTAGGGCTTCTCTTTGGTGAAGGTTTGAGCCTCTCACTCACTTGGAATCAATGGGAATCAAAGATTTGGTGAGAGAGAGCTTGGGGGCCTTCAATGGGGAGAGGAAGCCTTGTCTGGAGGTAGGAGAAGAGTTATGGTCGTGGGTGACCGTTGGGGTGGCAGGAAGGTGGAGTAAATACCCCCTGCCATCCAACGGTTGAAACAAGCCGCGACAGTGCCGACCTTAGCCCGGCAGTGCCGCGGCCCAGCACTGCCGCGCCCTGAGCGGCACTGCCACGCCCTGAGCGGCACTGCCTCGCCTACTAGACAGAAAGAAAAAGATCAGAGTTTATGCAGCTGCCTTTGGTTAGAAAGCAAGGATGGCTAGGGTTGGTTTGAGCACATATTATTCAGCCATAGAAGTATATTTGCATTCCCCCTTTATAGTACAGCAATCCTATAACTCAATTCATATGAAAAAGCTTGTTGTAGCACATTGAGTCTAGAACCGATGAAATGTAGTATGAGGAGTCCACCAACACACGTGCACCATCCTTTCACATCATCAACCTGCTTGTCATCTTGGTAAATCTCATTAGTTCTTTAATCATGTGGTCATTATCACCAAAACCCACAAATAGGGCTTGAGATTTAGAAGCTTAGGTGTGAAACCTCCCCATAAATGTGTGAATGAGAGCTGAAATCTCAAATTGGCATTAGAGGCCAACATTCACATATTAAAAGTAGTGGTAGGTTTAGTTTCACATCTAATAGCGTTGTGGGGTGCGACCAAACTGTGTCAAGAATAAATACGTGATGCGAATGACAGTTTATGCACATCAGAGGTGTCTGCTGCCTGTCTTCCAGAGCGACACTTCCACTCTAGGCGCGGCACTACCGGAGCCTGGCACTGCCGGCCATGGAGCGGCACTGCCGCTCAGGCTTTCAGACAGCAAACGCAGCGGAAAGTAAACCAACCACAAAGGATAAGAAATAATAGGTCTAAACAGAATATGACAAGCTAGATAACCAAACAAACGTACATGTCCATATCCAAGTTTAAGAAGTAGCAACATAGAGTAATATTACAAATTAGAGTTTTGATCGAATCAAACTCTCTCACAACTCACAACTACTAAACGATGGGACATGAGAAAAAAAGTGTTGTACCCCCTTCTCTTCACCTAATTCTCCCCCTTTGGAAACAAGTCACCAAGAAGAGGGAAGTAGAGAGAAGAGAAGAGTGTCCAAACACTCACTCATCGTCGGACGCAATCTTGTCCCATTGAACCTCCTCGGTCTCGTCGTCATCATCATCATCATCGTCGTCGCCATCATCGTCGTCGTCAGAAGACTGTACAACAACCTTCCCATGGCAGTGGGTTGAGCTGGTGTAGCGTGTCGCAGTATGGGTAGAACGACGTGACGGCTCAGGCACCACCTCCTCCTGCTCCTCATCGTCGTCTGAGTCTATGTCGTCTGAATCGAGGCTGGAGAGGTCGAACTGAGGTGGAGAGCGGGGTGGAGGTAACGAAGAATGACCCGCCCGCTCTCGCTCTGCACGCTGCTCAACAAGTGTCTGGTGAGTTGTCTGGGCTGCATAAGTGCAAGGAGAGAAGATGGCCTTAATCCATTTGGCCAGTTTGCTCTTCTTCTTCCTCTGGGAGGTAGAGTGGGAGCTCTCTGGCCTATCAACTGCTGCTGCTGCTCTCTTCTTCTCAGCCCTGTATGGCTTATGCAACCCATCCTTGACAAAAGTGTAGCCGGAGACTATCTCTGTGATATACATGATGTAGGGGGCATAGAGCACTGCCTTCCTAGCATCCTCGGCTGCCACCTGAAGCTCAGTCCAAATAAAGCTAGAAATGGAGAAGTGATTAGCCCTGGGTGCCATTCTAGCCAACATATTCCTGCCATATCCATAGAGGTTAGAATGGGAACCCCCTTTGGGGTTGAGAGTCTGCCTGAACAGGTTGTTCAACATGTAATAGTAGCCCTTCAGCCCTTTGACCAACCCATCTGCCTTCCGAGGATCCTCATACATGAAGGCTATCTCACTGTCAGTCAGAGTCCTCTCCTGGTGGAGACTGTCAAGCTCTCTATCCTCGCTGCCCAAACCGAGGATCCTAGCAAAGGTCTTAAAAGAAACCTTGTAGTGACGACCCTCAGTCATCCAATTCATCTCCTCCATAACATTATCCACATAGAGCATGGAAGGGAACTGATGAATGATCTCTGTGTTCCAGTTGTAGCTGAATCCCATCAAATCATACATATTTCTGGCCTTGCAAGCAGCCACCACTCTATCAATGTCACGATCATGCTTGGCCTCAAGATGTTCCCAATCAACATACTTCATGCTCAATATCTTCTGCTTCTTGGCATTGTACAGGACTGATCGATAAAAATCTGAATGAAACTCATTCCAGAACCTGTAGTCAATGTCCATGTCCTTCTGAGTGTTGTAGGGGTTGATCTGGCGCTGTGTCTTCACTGAGCTGAACTACTGATAATAAGACACAGGCTGCCTATCCTTGGTGTCCTATGGAGGCCTCTCCTGCACATCCTCAGTGTAGGGATGCAAATGGGTCCTGCTGACCTCAACTAGATGCTCTGGCGTGTTGGGATAGAGGTCATCCCTGATTTGTTGCCCATGCATCTGAAGGCGAGCCTCATCACGAATCTGCTGCCTTGCAGTCACATTCTCCCCCTGAGAACTAGAACCTCCTCTGCGAGACGGTTGCTTGCTCCTCCCCCTGAGAGGATCCATCCTTTGCTTCACCCTTCTCTCATCTCCTCCTCCCGACATCTAAAACATGAAAACTGTGAATTAGAAGACTACACATGGGATAGTAGGTTATAGTGAGGTAATAGACCTTGATGGATAGGGTGTTGCTTGGATCAAACCCCTGCTCAAGGTCCGGCACTGCCGCTCGGGGAGCGGCACTGCCAGGGCCCGGCACTGCCGCGCGGGCAGGCAAGGTCTGAGCCAAGAAACACCAAATCCATCATCTCTACTACCTCCCTATCATCTACAAGCCCTTCTACAACCTCTAAGTACAACAACCATGGCGCACTTTACAAATCGGGAAAACTAGGGTTAGGGATTTGAAGTTTCACCTTGAGATGGAGAGGAAAGGGAAGGAGACCCTTGCGGAAGGGAGAACTGAGCTGCACCGAGGGAGGCTCCGAGCACCACTGCCGGTGGCCGGAGTCGTCGGGGGACCGCCAGAGCAAGTTTGGTCGCCCTCCACCCTTTTGACCGCCCGAGAGAGAGAGGAGAGTTACTTTCACGGGCTGGATAAGAATGAGGGAGAGAGAGAGAGAGAGAGGGGTGGAACCGCAGGGTAAGATAGAAAAGGGTTTTCCCATTGGCCCCACATGGTAACTGGATGATTCCTTCTGAATCGATAAGTCACGGCACTGCCGCGCCCAGCGCGGCACTGCCGGGGCCCGGCACTACCGCGGCTGGCCCGGCACTGCCGCGGCTGGCCCGGCACTGCCGGACAGTTACCACTGAACAGATTTATCTCTAAGTTACTACACCTCTTCTTTGGAGTGGACAAGTACTGCTTGCATGTTATGACCAGTGACAATCAACCAATACAAAACAATTGTCATTTCAAGCAAGTTTCTTTTTCAAAGATTTTGAAACACAATGTATGAAAGTTTTGTAATCGGTTTTGCCAGGGTCATACTAGTTGATCAATCAAGCATACTAGGTTTCAAAATACATTACGAGAGTTAAGAATATTTAGTTCACTCCTTAAAGCACAAAACCTTGACTCATCGAGAGGCTTAGTGAAGATATTGGCTAGTTGTTTGTCAGTGCTCATATGGCGAATTGCGATATCTCCTTTGGTTTCGTGATCTCTCAAGAAATGATGTCGGATGTCTATATGCTTGGTTCTTGAGTGACTCACAGGGTTGTTTGCAAGTTTTATGGCACTCTCATTGTCACACAAGAGTGGGATATGGGTAAAGTGACATCCGAAATCACAAAGTGTTTGCCTCATCCAAAGTAGTTGAGCACAACATGCACCTGCTGCAACATACTCGGCCTCGGCTGTGGAAAGGGCTACACAATTTTGCTTTTTAGAACCCCCAAGACACTAAGGAGCATCCAAGGAATTGACATGTCCCCGAAGTGCTTTTTCGATCTACTTTACAACCGGCATAATCGGAATCTGAATAGCCAAGTAGTTCGTACTTGGAGCCCTTGAGATACCACAAGCCAAGGTTTGGAGTGTGAACTAGATATCTCAAGATTATCTTAACGGCCACTAGGTGACACTCTTTCGGGTTAGCTTCAAATCTAGCACACATGCACACACTAAGCATAATATCGGGCCTAGATGCGCACAAATAGAGTAGAGAGCCAATCATGGAGCGATATACCTTGATGTCCACGGCTTTCCCATCTATGTTGAGATCAAGATGTCCATTAGTTGGCATGGGAGTTTTGATAGGCTTGGCGTTCACTATGTCAAACTTTCTCAACATATCATGGGTGTACTTGGTTTGGCAAAGAAAAGTCCCTTCCTTCAATTGCTTGATTTGAAAACCAAGGAAGAACTTGAGCTCACCCATCATAGACATCTCAAATCTCTTGGTCATGATCCTACTAAACTCATCACAAAAGGATTTGTTAGTACTACCAATTATTATGTCATCGACATATATTTGGCACACAAAAATATCTCCATTGACTTTATGAGTGAAGAGAGTAGGATCGGCTTTTCCTATTTCAAAGCCTTGTTTGAGCAAGAATTCCTTAAGGCATTCATACCATGCTCTAGGTGCTTTTTAGCCCATAGAGCGCCTTTTGGAGCTTGAAGACATGGTTAGGGAACTTTGGATCTTCAAAACCCGGTGGTTTCTCAACATACACCAACTCTTGTATAGGGCCATTGCGAAATGCACTCTTCACATCCATTTGATATAGCTTGAAGTTGTGATGGGCTGCATAGGCTAAAAGAATCCGAATGGCTTCAAGTCTAGCAATCAGTGCATATGTTTCTTCAAAGTCCAAACCCTCTACATGAATGAAGCCTTGAGCTACCAATCTTGCCTTGTTCCTTGTCACCACACCTTCTTCATCTTGCTTGTTGCGGAAGACCCATTTGGTTCCAATAACATTGGTATTTGGTATTTCCACAAGTGACCATACTTGATTACGCTCGAAGTTGTTGATCTCTTCTTGCATAGCCATCACCCAATCTGGATCTCCAAGAGCTTCTTCTACCTTGAGAGGTTCCAAATAGGAAACAAACGAGTAGTATTGACAGAAATTTGCCAAATGAGAGCGTGTTGTTACCCCCTTTCGAAGACTCCCAAGAATGTTGTCAACCGGATGATCTCGTTGAATGGTTTGCTTGAGCCTTGGATGATCAATGGGTTCTGCTTCATCTTCTGCAATTTCTTCATCTTGCTCAAAGATGGGTTGTAGGTTTACTCCATGAACTGGAGTAGCTGCAGCACCCCTTGGAGTGCCCGGTACTGCTGGGGCTGGCCCAGCACTGCCGTGCCCTGGCACTGTCGAGGTCATGTCCGACACTGCCGGGGACTGTATGTCACCAGTCCTGGCAGGGGCTTCAGCTTGAGGTCCATCCTGATCAGTAGCCTACTTTTCTTGTGTTCTGATATCACCAATAGCTAATTGCTTGATTGCTTCGCAAGGTGGTTCCTCATTTCCTACAACAACTTCATCAACTTCCTCTACTTGAGAGGTGTTAGATTCATCAAACGTCACGTCTATCGCTATTTCAACCTTGCCGGAGACCTTGCTGAAAACACGATAGGCATGCTCATTTGACCCATAGCCGAGAAGAAAACCTTCATCAACCTTAGATGCGAACTTAGAGGCTTTGGGCTTCTTGTTCAATATGAAACATTTGCACCCAAAGACTCTAAAGTAAGACACCTTTGGCTTGTTACCGGGGAGCAACTCATAGGAGGTCTTCTTTCTTCTCTTATGGAGGTAGAGGTGGTTGATTACATGGCAAGCGGTATTGACGGCTTCGGCCCAAAAGATGTCCGGCGTCTTGTACTCATCTAGCATCATCCTTGCCATGTCAATAAGTGTTCTATTCTTCCTCTCCACCACACCATTTTGTTGAGGGATGTATGGAACTGAAAACTCATGTTTGATGCCCTCATCATCAAGAAACTCTTCCACTTGGGTGTTTCTGAATTCGGTTCCATTGTCACTACGAACTTTCTTGATGTTGAAACCGAACTCTCTTTGGGCCCTTCGAATGAACATCTTGACTTTCTCTTGCACTACACTCTTGTCATGCAAAAAGAATACCCAAGTGAAATGAGAAAAATCATCAACAATAACAAGACCATGTTTGTTACCGCTGATGCTAAGGTAGGCAACCGGTCCAAAGAGATCCATATGAATCAACCCAAATGGATGTGTAGTAGTGTCATAGCTCTTTGGTGGGTGAGGTACGCCTACTTGTTTTCCGGCTTGGCAAGCTCCACATACTCTGTCTTTCTCAAAATCAACAATAGTTAGTCCTAAGATGTGGTTGTCTTTTTGAAGTTTGGCCAAGTTCCTCATCCCAACATGAGCTAGTTGGCGATGCCATAACAAACCCATGCTGGATTTTGCCACCAGACAAGTCTCAAGTTTGGCTTCACTTTT
Source organism: Coix lacryma-jobi var. lacryma-jobi (assembly GCA_009763385.1). Taxonomy (NCBI): domain Eukaryota; kingdom Viridiplantae; phylum Streptophyta; class Magnoliopsida; order Poales; family Poaceae; genus Coix; species Coix lacryma-jobi. Next base: position 74,645,714 of record CM019829.1, read on the forward strand.
GTTGAAATCAACTAAGTAAAGCTTCCCTTTCAAACGACCCATAAAGACAATAGAGGAATCCTCCCTTCTAAAGACTTCCACACCCTCATCCGTAAAGAGACAATTGAAACCTATCCCACACAATTGTGAGACGGATAACAAGTTGTAACTCAACGAATCAACATGTAACACATTAGTGATTGAATGCTCAAGTGTAATGGCAACTTTACCAAGTCCTAGCACATCCCCCTTGGAGTTATCACCGAAAATGATGTTTTCACTTGCATTTGAAGTTGGGGAATATGATGAGAACATACTCCTTTCTCCGGTCATATGATTTGTACATCCGCTATCAAGCACCCAACTTGATCCACCAGAGGAGTATGCCTGCAAAACAAGTTTAGTTCCTAGATTTAGGTCCCCAATTTAGATTGGGGCCTTGCAAATTAGTCACGAGTATCTTAGGAACCCAAATGAACTTGTCGGCTGTCTTCTTGCTATCACCAACATATTTGGCAACAACTTTACCACTGTTGTTGTTGACACCTCGGGAGGCACGCAGAAGAAACCGCAAGCACACGACTGTCAGTTGTAGCTTTTCACCTCAAAGTATTCCGGGGTATCGAATCCACGAGGAACGCGAAGTGATTTTGAGAAAACTAGGGGGATAAGGATATCTAGGATAGATGAAGGGGAACAGGCACTATCTACAGGGGTAGATCCTAGTTCTATTAGACTTCTAGAGATTTAAGTTCTTTACTAGTGTACTGTGGGCGTACTAGCATTTACCACTGACTTAGGTTGAACGCTAGCACAACGAGCCCTACTGTTAAACTAGACCAACTACGTGGTGGAATTCAAGGCGCACGGGGCTGTCACCACCTGCTTGCTACCACAGCTATCCGAGGGCCTAGCCATATTCACTGGCAATATATAGCCTAAGTACCACACTTAATCTATATTACTACGACTAGCCCTGTACTAGAACTAGAGCACTTGAAACTAATATCAAGCAATGAAACGAGTACACAAGTACTAAAAATAAATACTTGAAGATAAAATAAATACTAAGTTACCAAAGTTGAAGCGCAGAGCAGAGAGAAGCAGAGGTCTCCGACAACTCCGGAACTCTCCATACTTCTATTCTTCTCCTCTCCAGCTCCTCTTCTAGTGAGGCACTCACACTCTCTGTAATCTCTCTAGCATAGCAAGTGTGCTAATCTAACCAAATGGTGAAGACTGATGTGAGGCTCTCCGAATGAGAACTCTAGGGGTCTATTTTATAGTGCTAGGAAGCTAGGGGGTACTTATAGAGTGAAGGGGAGGTCGGTTAGGGTTTATGGGGTGGCGCCCGCCACTAAACCCTGGCGCCCGCCACCCCTCTGCCGTCCATTGCAACCGCCATTCATCCAACGGTCTTCACTTGCTCCCCTATGTCGGTTTGAGGGTCGATTAGGGTTTTAGACAGGGATTTCCATGTGTTCAAAGCCCACTATCCAGGTGATACTCCTCTTAGCCCTTGGATCAAACCGTCTTAGTGTGCAATGGCCAGGATTTGAGCTTGAGGTGACTCCCACAGATCAATGACGTGGCCTGGGCCACTTTGGGCATGATGGACCTGGCGGCCGCCAGTAATAGGTGTCGGCCGCCACCATACTCAGGCCCAAATGGGCCAGAGTGGCTTGGCCTTGCTCCTGGTACACTTGTTTGGCCCTAATTCTATCATTTCCTGCATTAAGATAAGAAACTATGCACATGGGGAAATAGGTTAGTTATAAACCAAATCTTCTACTTTTTATGTTATTTTACCTTGGTTTTGGGTGAAATGCTGATAGTGAAATGATGCTTTAAGCACCATGAACAAGCTCCCCCACACTAACCTCTTGCTCGTCCCGAGCAAGCATGGACTTTAAGAATTGCAACAATTTATTGAACTAAGTATTCACACAAGATGTTTAACTACCTATACTCTTGTTAGTAACCTTTCCAAGTGGCTAATAAATCATACCTATGGCGGTTCAAAGATAGAATAGCTTGCAAATAAGAGAAACACACTTTCCTCTTTTACATACCTTGGGGTTTCAGGATATTTTCAAAAAGAAAATCATGGTTCATTGAATCTCTCTTTAAATCTCAAGGCACTCATGGTGTATATCCTTACTTTATGGCAAAATAAATGCCAAAGTCTATCCTATGGTTTATGTGGAGTTTATAGGGAAAGGAAAGAATGTAAGGCACTTCTATCTCTCTTTTATTGCTAAGTCAAGTTTAGGATCATGGGAGAGTATAGTCATGCAATAGCCAAGGTATAAGGTGGAATAACTGAACTCCTTTGTTCTTTTTGAATCTCTTCTCTTACCAAGGATCATGGCTATATGCATCTCTTTCTCTTTTTTTACATGGACACTTGTCCTTTTTAGAGCATTTGCTCCTTTTTTTGAATACTTGAACACTTGTCCTTTTTAGAGCAGTTGCTCTTTTTTTAGATACTGTAACACCCCTGGTGTTAAGCAACCTTAAATGCATAACTTGACATCTCATGAGCATAAGCATCATCATCATCCCATGTTGCATTTTGTTTGTTAAGTGTCATTTCATGTCTTGGCTTGCAATATTGCTTCGTGTGATGCTTGTTTGACATGCTTTTGGAGTGTGTGAGTCTCCTTAGTTGTTGAACCTTGTTCAGGAGTCCAAATGAAGCTAGGTTTGTGTTGGTCCTTTTGGCTAACCAAGTCATTAACCCTAGATGCCTTAATGGAGCCCTAGGACCCCTTTTGTTTGACTAACTGAGACCTCCTTGATAGAAGCTTTGCATGGCTGTGGGACCTTAACCAAAAATGTGTAGAATTTAGAGTAGAACAAAAAGTGTTTAAGGGCCAACTCATGAAAATGAGTTTAACAAGGTGTTTTAGGACCCACAAGGCAGAAATGGGGGAGATTAGACTTGGAAAATTCTTCTAAGTCCTAACTGGCGAAATAGTTTCGCCTGGTGATCTTTGGAGCTTTTTCGAGAGCAATCCAGGCCGAACCAAAGCTTGATCTTGTAACCAAAGTTGTAGTCGGCATGTAGCTCTACTCAATGGAACAAGTGGTTTAGCGTTTCATCGAGTGGATTAGGAGTTAATCGCATCCAAAGTTCGGCCGTCAGTCGGCCATTAGCGACTGAATCAACCAATTCAGTTTGAATCAGCGCCGGTCGTGGCCGACCGCGCGCAGAACCCGTTCGCCGCGTGGCGCGAGCTGGCCGGGGAGGCGACGCCCGCGCGCGGCATGGCGAGCATAAGCTGCCCGCTCGCCCCGCTGCCCGAGCCGCGCTACTCCTCCCTCCATTCTGTCCCCTCCCTCGCTCTCGCTCTCCTTCGCCGGCGTCCGAGCGGAAAAGGGGAAAATAGCAAGCGCCGCCGCCGTTCACCGCCGTCCCGCCACCACACCGTCAATCCAACCACCCAGCCAACCTCGCCTTCACCTCCCGCATCGCCTGCTCTAGCCAGCGCTCGCCAAAACCGCCTAGGTAGGTCACGAGGTGAGTTCCCGCCATGGCCGCCATGACCGCCGAGCTCGGTCCGCCATGGTCGGCCCTCCCTCCGTGCAAATCTCTCCGCTCTAGCTCGTGTTTAGGGGTCAGTGAGGCTCGAGGATGAGTTAGGGAGCGATGGTTTAGACGATTAGGGTTTGGTTCCCACGGTTCACCGCCGTCCGCCGTGTCTGCCTTGGCCGGCAGGCTCGGTCCGCCGTGGCCAACCCTTCTTTCGAGCTCATCCGTTCGCCCTAGCTGGTGTTCGCGAGTCTCCTTGGCCCGTCGGGGGCAATGGTGGAGTTGGTTTGGCCGTTTAGGGCTAGGTCGTGGCCGTCCGTCGTAGGCTCTGCTCGCCATGGACGACGAGCCGCGGTCTCGGCCATTTCTCATGGCAACCCTAGCTTCCCTGCTTCGATTAGGGTTCGCTAGGGTTTGGGGAGTGTGAGATGGCCGTCGGTTCGCTTCGGGAATGCGGACACATCGGTGTATGCCGGGTCTCTGAGTGATGAGTGATTGTCAACTGGGATGATGCGCATGTTCTTTGGCTTGTGTTGTGCAGGTGTCGAGCACGGATACAGTGATCCACGGCGAGGTGAAGGTCAAGTTGAGACGTGCCGTGCCGATGGATCGGGTGCGGTGAAGGATGGGCGTGCCGTGCGGCGGACGTGCCATGCCGAGGTACCGAGCGGTGAAGGGCGGACGTGAGGCTTGGACTGAGGGACCAGAGGCCCGAGGATCAGCTATGGTGGCTGGCAGCCTGTGACGACGACAAGTGAAGAAGTGCGGTCATGTGTTGCCTGAGTCGTGGACTTGGGGACACGTGTCGGTGGACGGGGTGCACGGGAGGTGCATCCCATCTACGACGTCGGTTTGGTGGTAGAGCCAGGGAAAAACCATCGGATGGACGGTTTCCAGGTTTGGGCCTCAAAACCTGGGCGTGGACGGTTTCCGAGTTTGGCCACAAAACTCGGGCTGAGGGTTTCCGAGTTTTGCGACAAAACTCGGGCTGAGGACGGTTTCCAGGTTTGGGCCTCAAAACCTGGGCGCTGAGGGTTTGCTGAGTTTGGCGTCAAAACTCAGAAGCTGGTGGGCTGGTTTCCCGGTTTGGGCCTCAAAACCGGGGGTTGGCTGGAAAAGGCTGGTTTCCCGGTTTGGGCCACAAAACCGGGGCTGCAGAGCGAGGGCGGCACGTGGCGGCGATCCAGAGGCTGCGTCGAGGCAACGCTCGGTTTGTGCGGGCGTGGCCGTCGGATACACCTACCACCGAGTTGGTCCAGAATAACCCTAGGGTTTAGCTGGTTCGCTCTGTAATTAGAATAGTGAGGGGTAGAGTAGGAATTAGACTTAGGTTAGAATTAGGATAAGTTGAGGGAGACACCCTCCTCCCTTCTTATCTCAGTCATTTGCTCTTTCGCACTTAGTGTTTCCTGCTCTCCCATCCCCTACTGTAGCTTGTTGAGATCCGCAGAGATACTCACCTCTGTGTATTGTTGATTTTGAGGAAAGGAGGCCGTAACCTCCTTGTCATAGCGTGTGTTTGTGCTTGGGCTGCAAGATAGTGGTGTCGATTCGCGTTTTGGTTGTGTTCTTCGCGGAATCCTTTTTCTCCACGATTTTCCCGTCGCTTGATCTCTTTGCTCGCTTCATCTTTTGCAAAACCGTTTGAACCAAGTTGTTTTAGATCGTGAGGCACTTCTTTCCACCGAAGGAATTCACTTCTAACCTCACGGTCTAGGAGATCGATCGATTCTCGTTTCGGGTCAAGTTTTCTCCCTTCCCCCGAAATTCTTCGATTCATCGATTTGGAGATAGGTTCGAGCCATGATCTCTTAGAGATAGCTCACTATCCTCCTTGTGACTCCTCTCACCAAGTTTGATCCCTAGAGGATTTGTTTTGGGTGAGATCGAGTCGAATCGGTGAGTGAACAGTGAAGTCACGAGGTGACCGGACGCTAGGTCGGGCTGACCGGACGTGTCCGGTGGTTGAATGTGTCGCGGGATTCTCCGAGTATTGACCGGACGCTCGTGACCGGACGCTGGGCTGTTGTATTGACCGGACGCTCAGGATCTACTGTTCACCTGTCTTGGCTCTAGTGACCGGACGCTCTGCTCTCGACCGGACGCTCCTTGCTTGTGAGTCCGGTTAGGAACAGTAAGGTTCCAGATGAAGGACCGAGAAGCTACCCGAAAGCGACCAGAGGGGGGGGGGTGAATGGGAGCTTCAAAATTTCCTTTCGGACACTAGATGCCACTGTCCCAAAATCAACCCCAAGAGCGAACCCTAGAGCTTGCTAATGTCCACGACCCTAGATGTAGGGTGGATGCCTCCTAGAAGCACAGCGGGACACTAGACAACCCTAGAAAGCCAACGCAAAAGACGGAACTCAAATCCGATCAAGGACGAACGAACCGCGAACGAAAACGCGCGAAACTGGATCGACCGGACTCTGGCCAGCGTCCGGTTAGCAGGGACCGGACGCGTCCGGTCGTCAGAAATCAGCTCTGGGAGCTCTCTGTTCGTGACCGGACGCACGGAGCTCAAGCGTCCGGTCGTTCACTGAGCGTCCGGTCACAAGAGACAAGGCACGGGAACAGTAACTCTGGCAAGTCCGGTCAGTTCCAACACCCAGCGTCCGGTCAAGCAAAACAAAACACCGGAAACGATCGGACTCACCAGAGCGTCCGGTCACCAGGCACCGGACGCGTCCGGTCACGGAAAAACGTTTCTGGAACCTCTCTGTTTCTGACCGGACTCACTGAAGGGAGCGTCCGGTCGATTTGAACAGAGCGTCCGGTCAACCAAAAGAACTCAGACAGAGTTCAACCACCGGACGCACTGTAGCAGCGTCCGGTCGTTGAATGAAGCGTCCGGTCACCCCGCGAATTCACTGTTCGTCCACCGATTTGACTAGAACTCACCCAAAACAAATCCTCTAGGGATCAAACTTGGTGAGTGAAGTCACAAGGAGGTTAGTGAGCTATCTCTAAGAGATCATGGCTCGAACCTAACTCCAAATCGGTGAATCGAAGAATTTCGGGGGAAGGGAGGAAAAGTGACCCGAAACGAAAAATCGATCGATCTCCTAGACCGTGAGGTTGGAGGATGATTCCTTCGGTGGAAAGAAGTGCCTCACGATCTAGAACGACTTGGTTCAAACGGAATTGCAAAAGATGAACCGAGCAAAGAGATCAAGCGACGGGAAAATCGTGGAGCAAAAAGGATTCCGCGAAGAACACAAGCAAAACGGAAATCACAGCCACGAACTCGAATCAAGGACGCAAATCAAGCCATCGATCAGTGCTCCAAGGTGAGGATACGGCCTCACTTCCTCGAATCAACAGTACACAGAGTGGAGTCTCTCTGCGGATCTCAACTAGCTAAAGCAGGGGTGTGGGAGAGTGGAAACCCTAGGAAATGAAAGCTCTAACTGAGATTGAGATAGGGAGGAGGGTGTCTCCCCTGGACTACTTATACTAACCTAGCCTAAGTCTATTTCCTACTCTACCCCTCTCTACTCTAATTACAGAGCGGACCAGCCTAACCCTAAGGCTATTCTAGTCCACCCGCTGGTGGTAGGTAGATCCGACGGCCACGCCCGCACGGTCTTCCGCGTCGCCTCCACGCAACCTACAGATTGCCGCCACGTGCCGCCACCACTCTGCACCCCCGGTTTTGTGGCCCAAACCGGGAAACCAGCCTCCAGCCCGAGTTTTGTGGCCAAACTCGGAAACCGTCCGCGCCCGAGTTTTGAGGCCCAAACTCGGAAACCGGCCCACGCCCAGGTTTTGAGGCTCAACCTGGAAACCGTCACGCCCAGGTTTTGTGGCTCAACCTGGAAACCCAGCACCCAGGTTTTGAGGCCCAAACCTGGAAACCGTCCACCGTTGGTTTTTCCCGGGCTCTACCAACAAACCGGCGTCGTAGAGGGGATGCACCGCCTGTGCACCCCTTCCACCGACATGATCGCACTTCTCCGCTTGTCGCTGTCGCAGGCTGCCAGCCACCACAGCTGATCCTCCGGCCTCCAGTCCATCAGTCCAAGTCCACGTCCGCCCTTCACCGTCCGATACATCGGCATGGCACGTCCGCCGCACGGCACGCCCATCCTTCATCGCGCCCGGTCCGTCGGCACGGCACGTCGCAACTTGACCTTCACCCGCCATCGATCACTGTCTCCGAGCTCGACACCTGCACAACACAAGCCAAAGAACATGCGCATCATCTCCGTTGACAATCACTCATCACACAGAGACTCGGCATACACCCATGTATCCGCAATCTCCCCCTTGATGAGTGCATTGTCAACTCCACAACAAATCATGAATAAGAAGAAGGAGGTAGGAAGGAGTGGGAGGAGAAAACCCAACCAAATGACCCAAAAGCCTAACAAAAGCCAAAGAAGGTCAAGTGGATGAAGCGAAAAACTTGGTCCCCAAAGACATGGGCAACGGCTCGACGCAACCAAGCAAAGCAAAGCTAGCCCTCAAGAAGAGGTAGAACAGGCTCAACACCGCTAGCAGATACCAATTGAAGATCGGAGGACAACAGAAGCAAAATGCTAGTCCCTCAAGATAGAGGCACAGAGGCTCAACACAACTAGCAAGAAAATCACTCCGAACCAATTGGAAATCAACCCAAAACAAATGGGAAAGCACACCAGACGATACCAATTGAAAGCCAAATGAAAAAGCTTATGAAAGCTCATGAAAAGCTAGGAACGTTTGCTAGTCCCTCAAGACAGAGGCAACGGCTCAACACAACTAGCAAACTCCCCCTCGACAACTGCAAGCAACTAGGACAAAAGATTTTCAGGGCATATGATTTGCGTAAATTTCTCCCCCTAGTTGAAAATGCACTTATCAAGGCCAAAAGGTATCGGAGAAGCAACTCTCTTCACATAAACTCCCCCTGAACACAAGATCTCCGTCCACAATGCATATGGAGTCAAAATGCAAGTTAGGAGCTTCAAGTATATAGTCAAAAGAGTGCAAAGATGCTCTAATCAGTATAGCTCCAACATCTCAATTAAGCACTCAAATAGCAAAGGCTCAAACTGATCACTTATACGAAATATGAAGCATATGAGCATGTGAGCAGTTTTAAGCCAAAAAGATAGTCACCGTCAAAATAGCACTAGACATGTATAGAAGGAATCCAAACAAGTGCTAAGCATATATACAAGGTGAACTACCCCTAGCAAAGTTCAATCATCATGCATAGGAATGAAGCATATACTTGTGATTTCAAATTCATATCGGAGTTGCAGCGGTAAAAGAATTCACAAGTTCATTTTTGGCATGTGATTGCGAGAGGTTGAAAGCTTGTCATTGCCTAACTTTTCAACCGTGCGAAGCCTATGCCGAAGCAATCAGAAGCTTAAAGCAACGGTTTCGGTCATACACTACATGGCTCAAGTTTAACTCAAAGTGCAATGAGAAACAATCTCAATACCATGAGGTGTTGACAAGCAATCCCATCTCGATCTTTTCAATTCAACAATACTTGGTTCAGATTTTAAGCAAGTTATGAACAACCAAGCAAGTGAATGACTCAGAACTAGAGACATAGCAACCTGGCATATATGAAAAGCAGGAATGGACTCAACACACCCTACACATGCTAGTTGCATATCCCAATGGTGAACATTTTCAGATTTATGTACATTAGGCATAATTCACCATTCCAAAAAATAGCTCGCTCATAACATGTAACAGTGATCAGAAAGAGCATAAGCTACAAGCATCATCATAAGTATCGGAGCAATACTAACAAGAGCATAATTACATTCTAGTGAATATAGACATAAAGCTCAGAACGTAAATGCGTATGTCCGACACAAAACTGAAAGAAGGAAGATACCAATTGGAAAGACTCAAGAAACTCAAAAGAAAAGAGCCTCAAAATAAAAGAGTCAGTCTGTACATCTCAAAATGCTTCCCCCATCTAAAAGGGGAAACACACACCAAGCTCACCCCTCAACCTATTAAAGGTTGATTCGTCTAAAGGCTTGGTGAAAATATCAGCCAATTGGTGATGAGTGTCGACATGGCGAAGGTCGATATCACCCTTCTCCTGGTGGTCTCTCAAGAAATGAAAGCGCACATCAATGTGTTTGGTTTTCGAGTGAAGCACGGGGTTCTTAGCAACGCTAATGGCACTCGTGCTGTCACAAAGCAAAGGAACTCGAGTAAAGCTCAAACCAAAGTCACGCAAAGTGGCCATCATCCAGAGTAACTGGGAACAGCAGCTAGCCGCAGCAACATACTCAGCCTCCGTAGTAGACTGGGCGACACTAGACTGCTTGCGAGAAGACCACGACACAAGAGAAGACCCAATAAACTGGCAAGTCCCAGAAGTGGACTTGCGCTCAATGCGACAACCAGCAAAATCGGCATCGGAATAACCGCAAAGCGAGAGAGTGGAGGAAGCAGAATACCAAATCCCGAACTCAGGCGTGAAACGAAGGTACCTGAATATGCGCTTCACCGCCTGACGGTGAGAAGTGCGTGGCGAAGCCTGAAAGCGCGCGCACAAGCACACGGCGAACTGAATGTCCGGCCGTGTCGCCGTCAGGTAGAGCAGCGATCCAATCATGCTGCGGTACTCCTTCTGGTCTACTGCTTCTCCATCCGTGTCGGCATCCAGGGCAGTCGTCGTCGACATGGGCGTCGGAAGAGGCTTGGCCTCACCCATGTCAAACCGCTTCAGCAAGTCCCTCGTGTACTTGCCCTGGTGCACAAACGTCCCCTCTCGGGATTGCTTAATTTGCAACCCGAGAAAGAAAGTCAGCTCGCCCATCATGCTCATCTCGAACTCCCTGCTCATAGTATCTGCAAACTTGGCAACCAAAGCGTGAGAAGAACCACCGAAAATGATATCATCCACGTAAATTTGGACCAAGAGAGTATCTTTGCCTTGCTTGAGGAGAAAGAGCGTTTTATCAACACATCCCATTTTAAAACCCTTAGCTAGCAAAAAGGTTTTTAATCTCTCATACCAGGCTCTAGGGGCTTGTTTCAAACCATACAAAGCTTTGTGGAGTTTAAAAACATGGTTTGGAAACTTGGGATTTTCAAAACCGGGGGGTTGCTGGACATAGACTTCCTCCTCAATGTAGCCGTTTAAGAAGGCACTCTTGACATCCATTTGAAAAAGTTTGAAACCCATGGATGCAGCATAAGCCAAGAGTATCCTAATAGCCTCCAAACGAGCTACAGGAGCGAAGGTCTCCTCATAATCTATCCCCTCCTTCTGACTATAACCCTTCGCTACAAGCCGGGCCTTGTTTCTCACAATGTGGCCCTCCTCTCCTTGCTTGTTTTTAAAAACCCATTTTGTCCCAATAGGTTTACAGTCAGGAGGTGGTGGCACTAGAACCCAAACCCGATTTCGCTCAAAGTTCTCTAGCTCCTCATGCATGGCATTGACCCAGTCCGGATCCGTCAATGCGTGTCCAACATCTCGGGGTTCAAAAGACGCAACAAAAGCAGAATGAGCAAAGTGCGAGATGTGCTGTGACCTGGAGCGAGTAACTCGCTCGTCGATGTCGCCGATCATCTGTTCAGGGGGGTGCTGGCGCTGGATATGTCGTGGCGCCTCCCGGGAAGAAGTGACCTCCCCCTCAACAGCAGCTGGTTCCACCCCGGGTACAAAAGGTACCGCGCGAGGTGGAGAATCCCACGGCCCCCAGGAAGAAGAAGTGTCGGGGCCGTGAGTCGTCGTCGAGGCCGCCCTTTGCGGCACGGCAGGTGGAGGGGGTGCTGGATCATCTATACCTTCAGCACCCTCGTCCTCATCATCAAAAAGAGGCTCTCCAACCTCATGATCACCTGCACGCTCAAAACGAGAAGAGGGACAAACAAGAGTCTCGTCGAAGGTGACATCTGATGTCTCCATGACTCGGTTAGTGTCAAGGTTAAGTACACGATAGGCTCGAGTGTGAGTGCCATAACCCAAAAACACACCGTCAGAAGAACGAGACTCAAACTTGTCCAGGTTGCCTTTCTTCAATATAAAACAGTGGCAACCAAAGACTCTAAAATAACTCACCTTGGGCTGGCGACCAAAACGCAACTCATAAGAGGTCTTCTTCAAAAACGCTCTCAGAAAAATGCGATTCGAAATGTAGCATGCAGTGTTCATAGCTTCGGCCCAAAAGCGCCTAGGAGTCCTATGCTCATCAAGCATCGTCCTGGCCATCTCAACAAGGGTCCGATTCTTCCTCTCTACAACACCATTTTGGGGCGGTGTGTAGGGGGAAGAAAACTGATGCTCCAAACCAAGGCGGTTACAAAACACCTCAAAATCCGAATTCTTAAACTCGGAACCATTATCACTTCTAATCGCTCGCATCGAGTTCAAAGGGAACTCGTTCTGAAGACGCAAAATCAGATTGCGAGCGAAGGAGAAAGTCTCGGTCTTCTCAGCTAAAAAGAAGACCCACGAATATCTCGAAAAGTCGTCAACAACAACCAAAACATACCACTTGCCACCAACCGAGCTCACCCGAGCCGGACCAACAAGGTCCATGTGTAAAAGCTCTCCGGGGTGCGAGGTCATGACCTTAGTCACCGGATGGTGGGGAGCAGCAACCATCTTCCCATGTCTGCAAGAATGGCAAACTAGATCCTTCTCCATCGAAAGCTTGGGCAATCCTCGGATTAGGCCAAGTGAGCTAAGTCTTGCAAGCAAGTCGAAGCTTAAATGACCGAGCCTCCTATGCCACTTCCAAAGATCGGAGGAAGAAGGACTAGCCAAAAGATAGCGAGAAGAACCAAACGATTCCGAGAAATTCGCACAAAAGACTTTCCCAAAGGGCGAAATCAGACATACAAGATCGCCCTGAGGATCTAAGATGCGACTAAGGTTCGGTTTAAAACGAATCTCATAGTCATCATCAAAAAGTTGCGAAACAGAAAGAAGGTTAAAATGCAGGTTAGAAACAAGAGCAACATCGCGCAACACAAAGTGCTCATTAGCCCGCACCGTCCCACGAGACAATACCTTACCTTTACTATTGTCACCGAAGGTTATGTACTCCTTTCCGGCGACCGGGCTAAGGCTGGAGAACCACTTGGTGTTTCCGGTCATGTGCCTCGAACAACCGGAATCCACCAACCAAACGTCCTCCAACCGTCTTACCTACATCAATAGAAAGACATAGGGTGAGCATACGGTCCAACACTGGGGTTAGTGAAATAAGGGTAATACCAGTGTTGGGCCGGCTGCTCAAAAGAACGGTTAGCAGAAAAAACCATTCCTAGCACGTCTACGAGGGAAGCGATCACCACGCTGAGGAAAACGTGGTCCGCTGGGGAAGAAGCGCTCACCGCGATACTTAAACTGCGGTGGGGGAAAGCGCTCAACTAAACCTCCGCCACGGGGTCCATTACCTGCAAAAGCAGGACCCCGTCGGGTACGCTCTCTGCGAGGTTTACGCCTAGGAGCCTGGGGCTCAACTGCTCTAGCGTCTCTCCTCGGAGCTCTCTCCAGCCTAGGCCTGGTGAAGGACCTAGCAGATCTCCCCTGGGCCTTCGGTACATGTCCACCATGAGCTGGATGGTACATGTCCGGGTTCTCCATCTCCCGAGCCCTGCGCGCCTCTCTCTTGCGCCTAAAGCAGAACTCGCTCAAGTGACCATCTCTCCCACAAAAGTCACACTGAAACCTCACCGCGCGCAAAGGGGGTTGTTGGTTTGCAGGGATGTGGGTATGGTTCACCTTGCCCTTGCCCTTCTGTGGCAACTCCTCTCGGATGGGTGGCATTGTGTCAAGCTTGTTCTTTAGGTGATTGGGCTTGGGTTGCCATTGTGGATTCTTGGGTGGAGCCTTGGGAGGTTCAACTACAACTCCATCCTTGGTGACAGGCTTGGCAGGCTCTTTGAGTGGAAGCTTGGCAAGCTTGGGAGCAGTGGTAGAGTTGGGCTTCTCACAGGGGTTCAGACCACTAGACTCTCCAATCTTCCCAAAGGCTGAGAGATCAACACTCTGAGCAAAACCTACACCAGGGGCACCAACAACTCGCTTGAATTGGGAGATCATCATCCCGAGCTGCGGCTCACTACTGGAGACCCATGACAAGATGGACCGAAGGTATGTGTTTTCTTCCTCGGTTTGCATCTTGCCATGCTTCACATTGGCAATCTCCATCTCCAGCCCCTCACACAAAGCACACCTCGAGACACAAGTGCTATCTGAGCTGGCCTTCTCCAAAGACTCAAGCTTGGCATTTTTCTCTGCCAACTCAGATTGCAAGACAGGACAAGTCTTGCATGCACCCAACAGCTGCGGCCTAGCACGGAGCTCATCCACCTCTCCAACCAACGCAGCATACTTACCTCTCAGAGTGAGAAGGTCAGTCATGTGCGCGGTGCACGACTCGCACTCCGTCTCCTCCGACACTACCACGGTGGACCGAGCGAACTCAAGCTCCTTCACCGTGTCCTCCCACTTCTGCCTAAACTCCTTGCGCTCTCTAGCGGCACGCCTAAGCAATTTATCTTGGCTAAGGAGGGCAGCAGTCAACTTCTCAACCTCGGAGGAAAGCTCGTCGTAGGTGAGAGATACCTGGGAGGTGTCGTCGTCGTCGTCGTTCCGAGGGGTACGCTCCGGCTCGCCGTCGACCTCATCTCCGAGCGCCATGGTGCAGAAGCCGTCGTCGTCGGCGAAGAAGCAGAGGCCGTTCAGCTTGTCCTCGATCCTCTTCTTCTTCTCGGACTCGTCATCGCTCGAGCTGGCGGAGTCGTCATCCGAGCCGTCGACGTCGCTGAGCGTGGCGAAGAACGCGCGCTGCTCAGCTTGCTGCTTCTCCAAGTACTTCTTCTTGATGTACTCTTTGTCGAAGCCGCCCCGTTTCTTGTGCCTTGGGGGAACGTGCTTCTCCTTGTACTTGGAGTCGCGCTTGCGCCCATGTTCGCCCTTGCCCAAGTGCTTGTTCTTCTTGGGGCAGTTGGCGATGAAGTGGTCGGGGTCGCCGCACTCGTAGCATCCCGTGCGTCCTCCTCCTCGACGGCGGTTCATGCGGTTGTTGTGGAACCGCGAGAACCGGTTGGCGAGCAAAGCCAACTCGTCATCTCCCAAAGACTCCAGCTGGTCCTCTGTCACAGAAAAGAGAGAAGAAAGCGCAAAACCAGCTGAGGGGTTAGAGGAAGAGCCGGAAACCAAAGCCATGGACGGGCGAGAAGGATTTTCAAAAGAAGCCCTCGCCATAGCATCAATCTCACTGGACTTGAGCTTACTGAAGAGCTCGTCGCAGGTGAGAGTCTCATAGTTCGGCGATTCGATGATTGCCTGAACCTTGGAGTCCCACACCGAACGGTCAAGAGTGTGCAAAAGCTTCAAAGCACGCTCATGATCGTCAAATGGCAACTGCTCTCTGTTAGCCCTCATCCTGTTGACAATCACCTGAAAGCGAGCGAATAAACTTTCTATGCTCTCGCCAGGTTGATGTCTAAAGTTCTCATACTCTCGCTTGAACGACTCGTAGAGTCGGGTTTTGACTTGAGAGGTGCCCTCATGAAAACGCATGAGAGTGTCCCAGATCTCCCGAGCCGTAGCGAGGTGAGAAACGCGATCAAACTCACCCATGCTCAAACAAGAGAAAAGAGCATTACGGGCTCGGCTATTGGCATCGTGCTCTTCGACCTGCTGTTGAGTCACACGAGCAGCCAAGACCACGTAATCAGGGGAGTTGCAAATATCCCAGATCGAAGCGCCCAAGCTCTGCAAATAGGCCGACATACGTATCTTCCAATACGCATAGTTCGTCCCATCGAAAAACGGCGGTTTGCCCACGCCGCGATCCATGTCGCCTTCGGTGGATCTGGAACCGGCTAAGGTGGAAGATCCTTAACCTGCTCCGATACCAATTGAAGGACCGAGAAGCTACCCGAAAGCGACCAGAGGGGGGGGGTGAATGGGAGCTTCAAAATTTCCTTTCGGACACTAGATGCCACTGTCCCAAAATCAACCCCAAGAGCGAACCCTAGAGCTTGCTAATGTCCACGACCCTAGATGTAGGGTGGATGCCTCCTAGAAGCACAGCGGGACACTAGACAACCCTAGAAAGCCAACGCAAAAGACGGAACTCAAATCCGATCAAGGACGAACGAACCGCGAACGAAAACGCGCGAAACTGGATCGACCGGACTCTGGCCAGCGTCCGGTCAGCAGGGACCGGACGCGTCCGGTCGTCAGAAATCAGCTCTGGGAGCTCTCTGTTCGTGACCGGACGCACGGAGCTCAAGCGTCCGGTCGTTCACTGAGCGTCCGGTCACAAGAGACAAGGCACGGGAACAGTAACTCTGGCAAGTCCGGTCAGTTCCAACACCCAGCGTCCGGTCAAGCAAAACAAAACACCGGAAACGATCGGACTCACCAGAGCGTCCGGTCACCAGGCACCGGACGCGTCCGGTCACGGAAAAACGTTTCTGGAACCTCTCTGTTTCTGACCGGACTCACTGAAGGGAGCGTCCGGTCGATTTGAACAGAGCGTCCGGTCAACCAAAAGAACTCAGACAGAGTTCAACCACCGGACGCACTGTAGCAGCGTCCGGTCGTTGAATGAAGCGTCCGGTCACCCCGCGAATTCACTGTTCGTCCACCGATTTGACTAGAACTCACCCAAAACAAATCCTCTAGGGATCAAACTTGGTGAGTGAAGTCACAAGGAGGTTAGTGAGCTATCTCTAAGAGATCATGGCTCGAACCTAACTCCAAATCGGTGAATCGAAGAATTTCGGGGGAAGGGAGGAAAAGTGACCCGAAACGAAAAATCGATCGATCTCCTAGACCGTGAGGTTGGAGGATGATTCCTTCGGTGGAAAGAAGTGCCTCACGATCTAGAACGACTTGGTTCAAACGGAATTGCAAAAGATGAACCGAGCAAAGAGATCAAGCGACGGGAAAATCGTGGAGCAAAAAGGATTCCGCGAAGAACACAAGCAAAACGGAAATCACAGCCACGAACTCGAATCAAGGACGCAAATCAAGCCATCGATCAGTGCTCCAAGGTGAGGATACGGCCTCACTTCCTCGAATCAACAGTACACAGAGTGGAGTCTCTCTGCGGATCTCAACTAGCTAAAGCAGGGGTGTGGGAGAGTGGAAACCCTAGGAAATGAAAGCTCTAACTGAGATTGAGATAGGGAGGAGGGTGTCTCCCCTGGACTACTTATACTAACCTAGCCTAAGTCTATTTCCTACTCTACCCCTCTCTACTCTAATTACAGAGCGGACCAGCCTAACCCTAAGGCTATTCTAGTCCACCCGCTGGTGGTAGGTAGATCCGACGGCCACGCCCGCACGGTCTTCCGCGTCGCCTCCACGCAACCTACAGATTGCCGCCACGTGCCGCCACCACTCTGCACCCCCGGTTTTGTGGCCCAAACCGGGAAACCAGCCTCCAGCCCGAGTTTTGTGGCCAAACTCGGAAACCGTCCGCGCCCGAGTTTTGAGGCCCAAACTCGGAAACCGGCCCACGCCCAGGTTTTGAGGCTCAACCTGGAAACCGTCACGCCCAGGTTTTGTGGCTCAACCTGGAAACCCAGCACCCAGGTTTTGAGGCCCAAACCTGGAAACCGTCCACCGTTGGTTTTTCCCGGGCTCTACCAACAAACCGGCGTCGTAGAGGGGATGCACCGCCTGTGCACCCCTTCCACCGACATGATCGCACTTCTCCGCTTGTCGCTGTCGCAGGCTGCCAGCCACCACAGCTGATCCTCCGGCCTCCAGTCCATCAGTCCAAGTCCACGTCCGCCCTTCACCGTCCGATACATCGGCATGGCACGTCCGCCGCACGGCACGCCCATCCTTCATCGCGCCCGGTCCGTCGGCACGGCACGTCGCAACTTGACCTTCACCCGCCATCGATCACTGTCTCCGAGCTCGACACCTGCACAACACAAGCCAAAGAACATGCGCATCATCTCCGTTGACAATCACTCATCACACAGAGACTCGGCATACACCCATGTATCCGCACCAGAGAGGAATTTTTCAGACCGGACGCGTCCGGTGCTCACTGACCCGACGCATGCCAAAGTCCGGTCGTGACTGTTTTGCGCTGTTTCGTCCGCAGCTTGTTCGTTCGTTGTCGGATTTGGTTTCCGTCTTCTGCGTTGGCTTTCTAGAGTTGTGTAGTGTCCCGTTGTGCTTCTTGGAAGCATCCACCCTACATCTAGGGTCGTGGACATTAGCAAGCTCTAGGGTTTGTCCTTTTGGGTGACTCTCGGGACAGTGGCTACTAGTTTCCGAAAGGAAATTTTGGAGCTCCCATTCACCCCCCCTCTGGTCGCTTTCTGGTTGCTTCTCGGTCCTTCAATTGGTATCGGAGCGGGTTAAGGATCTTCCACCTTTGCTGGTTCCAGATCCACGGAAGGCGACATGGATCGCGGCGTGGGCAAACCGCCGTTCTTTGATGGGACAAACTATGCGTATTGGAAGATACGCATGTCGGCCTATCTCCAGAGCATGGGCTCTTCTGTTTGGGAGATTTGCAACAGGGATGATTATGTTGTCTTGGCTGCTCGTGTCACTCAGCTCCAAATCGATGACCACGAGGCCAATAGCCGGGCACGTAATGCCTTGTTCTCCTGTTTGAGCATGTCCGAGTTTGATCGCGTTTCTCATCTCCCCACGGCTCGCGATATTTGGGCGACCCTCATGCACTTCCATGAGGGAACCACTGAGGTCAAATCCCGCCTCTATGAGTCGCACAAGCGGGAGTATGAGAACTTTCGACATATGCCTGGCGAGAGCATAGAGAGTTTATTCGCTCGCTTTCAGGTTATTGTCAACAAGATGAGAGCGAACAAGGAGTTGTTGCCTTTTGACGATCATGAGAGGGCTTTGAAGCTTTTGCACATTCTTGATCAGTCAGTGTGGGACTCAAAGGTCCAGGCGGTCATCGAATCGTCTAACTATGAGACCCTCACCTGCGACGAGCTCTTTGGTAAGCTCAAGTCTAGTGAGATTGACGCCATGTCGAGGGCTTCTTATGAGAATCCTTCTAGCCCGACTATGGCTTTGGTTTCTGGCTCTTCTAACCCCTCTGGAGCTTTTGCTCTTTCATCTCTCTTTTCTATCACATAGGACCAGCTGGAGTCATTGGGGGATGACGAGCTAGCGATGCTCGCCAACCGGTTCTCGCGGTTTTACAACAACCGCATGAACCATCGCCGCGGAGGAGGACGCTCAGGATGCTATGAGTGCGGGACCCCGATCACTTCATCGCCAACTGCCCCAAGTAGAACAAGCATTCGGGGAAGGGCGATCATGGGCACAAGTACGACTCCGGCAAGCGCAAGGAGAAGTACGTTCCCCCGAGGCACAAGCGGACGGGCGGCTTCAACAAGGAGTACATCAAGAAGAAGTACTTCGAGAAGGCCCAAGCTGAGCAGCGTGCGTTCTTCGCCACGCTCAGCGACGTCGACGGCTCGGATGACGACTCCGCTTGCTCAAGCGATGACGAGTCCGAGAAGAAGAAGAGGATCGAGGACAAGCTGAACGGTCTCTGCTTCTTCGCCGATGACGACGGCTTCTGCACCATGGCGCTTGGTGATGAGGTCGACGGCAAGCTGGAGCACACCCCTCGGAACGACGATGACGACGACGACATCTCCCAGGTATCTCTCACCCACGACGAGCTTTCTGCTGAGGTCGAGAAGCTTACTGCCGCGCTCCTTAGTCAAGACAAGTTGCTTAGGCGCGCCGCTAGAGAGCGCAAGGAGTTTAGGCAGAAGTGAGAGGACACGGTGAGGGAGCTTGAGTTTGCCAAGTCCACCGTGGTCGTGTCGGAGGAGGTTGAGTGTGAGATGTGCACCACGCACATGACTGACCTTCTCACTTTGAGAGGTAAGTATGCTGCGTTGGTAGGAGAGGTGGATGAGCTGAAGGCTAAACCTTCTCTGTTGGGTGCGTGCAAGACTTGTCCTGTTTTGCAATCTGAGTTGGCAGAGAAGAATGCCAAGATTGTGTCTCTTGAGGAGGCCAACTCAGGTAGCACTTGTGTGGCTAAGTGTGCTTTGTGTGAGGGTTTGTAGATGGAGATTGCGAATGTCAAGCATGGCAAGATGCAAACCGAGGAGGAAAACACATACCTTCGGACCATCTTGTCATGGGTCTCTTATAGTGAGCCGCAGCTCGGGATGATGATCTCCCAATTTAAGCGAGCTGCTGGAGGTTCTGGTGTAGGTCTTGCTCATGGTGTTGATCTTTCTGCTTTTGGGAAGATTGGAGAGTCGAGTGGTCTGAATCCTAGTGAGAAGCCCAATTCCACCACTACTCCCAAACTGACCAAGCTTCCACCTAAAGAGCCCGTCAAGCCTACCACCAAGGATGGGGTGTTTGAGGAACTTCCGAGAGCTCCACCCAAGAACCAAGTGTGGCATCCCAAACCCAACCACCTAAAGAACAAGTTGGACACAATGCCACCTATCCAGGAGGAGTTGCCACAGAAGGGCAAAGTGATCCACACCCACAGCCATGAGTAGCAACAACCCCCTTTGCGTGCGGTGAGGTACCATTGTGATTTCTGTGGGAGAGATGGACACTTGAGCGAGTTCTGCTTTAGGCGCAAGAGAGAGGCGCGCCGTGCTAGGGAGATGAACAACCCAGACATGTACCATCCTTTCCATGATGTACATGTGCCAAATGTTCAGAGGAAAGCACCAAGACGTGCTGCTAGGCCCAGAGGTCCAGAACCTCAAGTTCCCAGGCCTAGGCAGCAGAGAGCTCCAAGGAGAGTCGCTAGGCCTAGAGGTGTTGAGCCTCAAGTCCCTAGGCCTAGGCCTCGTAGAGAGCGTGCCCGGCAGGAGCCTGCAGTTGTAGGCTATGGACCCCGTGGCGGAGGTTTTGTAGTTGAGCGTTTTTCCCCACCACGGTTTGAGTATCGCGATGGACGCTCCTCCCTTAGCGGACCACGTTTTCCTCTACGTGGTGATCGCTCCTCTCGTAGACGTGCTAGGAATGGTTTTTCTGCTAACCGTTCTTTTGAGCAGCCGGCCCAACACTGGTATTCTTCCTACTTCACTAACCCCAGTGTTGGACCGTATGCTCACCCTATGTCTTTTTATTGATGTAGGTAAAACGGTTGGAGGACAATTGGTTGGTGGATTCCGGTTGCTCGAGGCACATGACCGGAAACGCCAAGTGGTGCTCCAGCCTTAGCCCTGTTGCCGGAAAGGAGTACATAACCTTCGGCGACAATAGCAAAGGTATGGTATTGTCTCGCGGGTCGGTACGAGTTAATGAGCACTTTGTGTTGCGCGATGTTGCTCTTGTTTCTAACTTGCATTTTAATATTCTTTCTGTTTCGCAACTCTTTGACGACGACTATGAGATTCATTTTAAACCGAATCTCAGTCGTATTTTGGATCCTCAGGGCAATCTTGTGTGTTTTATTTCGCCCTTTGGAAAAGTCTTTCGTGCGAATTTCTCAGAGTCTTTTGGCACTTCTCGTTGTCTTGTGGCTGGACCTTCCTCCTCTGATCTTTGGAAGTGGCATAGGATACATGGACATTTGAGCTTCGACTTGCTTGCAAGGCTTAGTTCACTTGGCCTAATCCGAGGATTGCCCAAGTTGCATATGGAGAAGGATCTTGTTTGCCACTCATGTAGACACGGGAAGATGGTTGCCGCTCCCCACCATCTAGTGACTCAGGTCATGACCAAGCGCCCTGGAGAGCTTTTACACATGGACCTTGTTGGTCCGGCTCGGGTGAGCTCGGTTGGGGGGAAGTGGTATGTGCTTGTTGTTGTTGATGACTTTTCGAGATATTCGTGGGTCTTCTTTTTAGCTGAGAAGACCGAGACTTTCTCCTTTGCTTGCAATCTGATTTTGCATCTTCAGAACGAGTTCCCTTTGAACTCGATGCGAGCAATTCGGAGTGATAATGGTTCCGAATTCAAGAATTCGGATTTTGATAAGTTTTGTAACTCTTTGGGTTTAGAGCATCAGTTTTCTTCCACCTACACACTGCCACAAAATGGTGTTGTAGAGAGGAAGAATTGGACCCTTGTTGAGATGGCCAGGACGATGCTCGATGAGCATAGGACTCCTAGGCGATATTGGGCCGAAGCTATGAGCACTGCATGCTACATTTCCAATCACATTTTTCTCCGAGCTTTCTTGAAAAAGACTTCTTATGAGTTGCGTTTTGGAAAACTACCCAAGGTGAGTTATTTTTGAGTTTTTGGTTGCCATTGTTTTATACTCAAAAAGGGCAACTTGGACAAGTTTGAGTCTCGTTCTTCTGACGGTGTGTTTTTGGGTTATGGCACTCACACTCGAGCTTATCGTGTACTTAACCTTGACACTAACCGAGTCATGGAGACATCCGATGTCACCTTCGACGAGACCGTGGTTTGTCCTTCTTCTCGCTTTGAGCGTGCAGGTGATCATGAGGTTGACGAGCCTCTTTTTGATGATGATGAAGAAGGTGCTGAAGGGATAGATGACCCAGCACCTCCTCCACCTGCAGTGCCGCAAAGAGCGGCTTCGACGACGACTCACGGCCCCGACACCTCTTCTTCCTGGGGGCCGTGGGATCCGCCACCCCGAGCGGTACCTTTTGTACCCGGGGAGGCACCAGCTGCTGTTGAGGGGGAGGCTACTTCAGCTCGTGAGGCGCCACGACACATCCAGCGCCATCACCCGCCTCAGCAGATGATCGACAGCATCGACGAACGGGTTACTCGGTCCAGGTCACAGCACATCTCTCACTTCGCTCATTCTGCTTTTGTTGCTAATTTTGAGCCCCGAGATGTTGGACACGCCTTGACGGATCCGGATTGGGTCAATGCCATGCATGAGGAGTTAGAAAATTTTGAGAGATATCGGGTTTGGGTTCTAGTTCCTCCTCCTCCTAACTGTAATCCTATTGGGACAAAATGGGTTTTCAAAAACAAGCAAGGAGAGGATGGCCACGTTGTTAGAAACAAGGCCAGGCTTGTAGCGAAGGGTTGTAGTCAGAAGGAGGGGATAGACTTTGAGGAGACTTTTGCTCCTGTAGCTCGTTTGGAGGCTATTAGGATACTCTTGGCTTTTGCTACATCCAAAGGTTTTAAACTTTTTCAAATGGATGTCAAGAGTGCCTTCTTAAACAGCTACATAGAAGAGGAAGTGTATGTTGAGCACCCCCCGGTTTTGAAAATCCCAAGTTTCCAAACCATGTTTTTAAACTCCACAAAGCTTTATATGGTTTGAAACAAGCCCCTAGAGCCTGGTATGATAGGTTGAAAACCTTTTTGCTTGCTAAGGGTTTTAAAATGGGATGTGTAGATAAAACACTCTTTCTCCTCAAGCAAGGCAAAGACACTCTCTTGGTCCAGATTTACGTGGATGATATCATTTTCGGTGGTTCTTCTCACGCTTTGGTTGCCAAGTTTGCAGATACTATGAGCAGGGAGTTCGAGATAATCATGATGGGTGAGCTAACATTCTTTCTTGGGTTGCAAATCAAGCAATCCCGAGAAGGGACGTTTGTGCACCAGGGCAAGTACACCAAGGACTTGCTGAAGCGGTTCGATATGGGTGAGGCCAAGCCTCTTCCAACACCCATGTCGACGACGACTGCCCTGGATGCGGACAAGGATGGAGAAGCAGTGGACCAGAAGGAGCACCGAAGCATGATCGGGTCGCTCCTCTACCTGACGGCGACACGCCCGGACATCCAGTTCGCGGTGTGCCTGTGCGCGCGCTTTGAGGCGTCGCCGCGCACTTCTCACCATCAGGCAGTAAAGCGCATATTCAGATACCTCCGTTTCACACCTGAGTTCGGGATTTGGTATTCTGCTTCCTCCACCCTTTCCCTTTGCGGTTATTCCGATGCCGATTTTGCTGGTTGCCGTATCGAGCGCAAGTCCACTTCTGGGACTTGTCAGTTTATTGGATCTTCTCTTGTTTCGTGGTCTTCTCGCAAGCAGTCTAGTGTCGCTCAGTCCACTACAGAGGCTGAATATGTTGCTGCGGCTAGCTGCTGTTCCCAGTTGCTCTGGATGATGGCCACTTTGCGTGATTTTGGTCTGAACTTTTCTCGCGTGCCTTTGCTTTGTGACAGCACGAGTGCCATTAGCGTTGCTAAGAACCCCGTGCTTCACTCGAAGACCAAACACATTGATGTGCGCTTTCATTTCTTGCGAGACCACCAGGAGAAGGGTGATATCGACCTTGGCCATGTCGATACTCATCATCAACTGGCTGATATTTTCACCAAGCCTTTAGACGAATCAACCTTTAATCGGTTGAGGGGTGAGCTTGGTGTGTGTTTCCCCTTTTAGATGGGGGAAACATTTTGGATCTTGTATATTTGACTGACTCTTTTGTCTTTCTTTTCTTTTGCATTTCAGCATACGCATTCACATTCTAAGCTTCATGTTTATAATCACTAGAATGTAACTATGCTCAATGTAGTATGCTCTAATGCTTATATTGATGCTTGTAGCTTATGCTCCTTCTGATCACTAGTACATGTTGTGAGCTGAGCTATTTTGAAATGGTGAATTTACTTAATAACTAACAATCTGAAAATGTTCACCATTGAGATACACAACTAGCATGTGTAGGATATGTTGAGTTCACTCGTGCTTTTCATATATGCTAGGTTGCTATGTCTCTAGTTATGAGTCATTCACTTGCTTGGTCTGTTCATATCATGTTTAAAATTTGAACCAAGTTTTAGTAAATTGAAAAGATCGAGATGGGATTGCTTGTCAACACCTCACGGTATCGAGACTGTTTCTCATTGCACTTTGAGTTAAACTTGAGCCGTGTAGTGTATGACCAAAACCGTTGCTTTAAGCTTCCGATTGCATATGCATAGGCTTCGCACGGTTGAAAAGTTAGGCAAAGACAAGCTTTCAACCTCTCGCAATCACATGCTGAAATTAAACTTGTGAAATTTCACCGCTGCAACTTCGATATAAAAATGAAATCACAAGTATATGCTTCATTCCTATGCATGATGATTGAACTTTGCTAGGGGTAGTTCACCTTGTATACATGTTTAGCACTTGTTTGGATTCCTGTCTATACATGTGTAGTGCTATTTTGATGGTGACTATCTTTTTGGCTAAAGACTGCTCACATGCTCATATGTTCATATTTCGTATGTGTGATCAGTTTGAGCCTTCGCTATTTGAGTGCTTAGTTGAGTCATTGGAATTATACTGTTTAGAGCATTTTTGCACTCTTTTGAATATATGCCTGAAGCTGCTAACTTGCATTTCTGACTTCATATGCATGTTGGAAGGGGGAGTTTCTTGCCTTGATGCCTTTTCTTGATTAGTGCATTTTCAACTAAGGGGGAGAAATTGCAAATCATATGTCTCCTGGATGTTCAACTAAAGGGGAGTTTTCGTCAAGGGGGAGAATTTCCAATCTTTGTGCTCTTCTCATGTTGGACCTAAGGGGGATTTTCTTTAAATTGCAAATCATATGTCTCCTGGATGTTCAACTAAAGGGGAGTTTTCGTCAAGGGGGAGAATTTCCAATCTTTGTGCTCTTCTCATGTTGGACCTAAGGGGGATTTTCCTAGTTGCTTGCACTTGTCGAGGGGGAGTTTGCTAGTTGTGTTGAGCCTTTGCCTCTGTCTTGAGGAACTAGCAAACATTTTCAGGGCATTTTGTCTTCGATTGGTTCTCTTTTAGTTTGGAGTCATTCCAATTGGTTCGGAGCGTGCTTGGCCGAAAGGCATTGGTTTCGAGCTTTCTTTGCTAGTTGTGTTGAGCCTCTGTGCCTCTATCTTGAGGGACTAGCATTTTGCTTCGATTTTCATTCGGCTTCAATTGGTTTGAGCTCTTTTCTCTGGAGTTTCCAATTGGTATCTGCTAGCGGTGTTGAGCCTGTTCTACCTCTTCTTGAGGGCTAGCTTTGCTTTGCTTGGTTGCGTCGAGCAGTTGCCCATGTCTTTGGGGACCAAGTTCTTTCGCTCTTTCCACTTGACCTTCTTCGGCTTTGCTATGCTTTTGGGTCATTTGGTTGAGTTTTCTCTTTCTCCTTCCTCCTTCTTCCTTATTCTTCTTTTCATTATGATTTTTGTGAGTAGTTGACAATGCACTCATCAAGGGGGAGATTGCGGATACATGGGTGTATGCCGGGTCTCTGAGTGATGAGTGATTGTCAACTGGGATGATGCGCATGTTCTTTGGCTTGTGTTGTGCAGGTGTCCAGCACGGATACACTGATTGACGGCGAGGTGAAGGTCAAGTTGAGACGTGCCGTGCCGATGGACCGGGTGCGGTGAAGGATGGGCGTGCCGTGCGGCGGACGTGCCATACCGAGGTACCGAGCGGTGAAGGGCGGACGTGAGGCTTGGACTGAGGGACCAGAGGCCCGAGGATCAGCTGTGGTGGCTGGCAGCCTATGACGACGACAAGTGAAGAAGTGCGGTCATGTGTTGCCTGAGTCGTGGACTTGGGGACACGTGTCGGTGGACGGGGTGCATGGGAGGTGCATCCCATCTACGACGTCGGTTTGGTGGTAGAGCCAGGGAAAACCATCGGATGGACGGTTTCCAGGTTTGGGCCTCAAAACCTGGTCGTGGACGGTTTCCAAGTTTGGCCACAAAACTCGGGCTGAGGGTTTCTGAGTTTTGCCACAAAACTCGGGCTGAGGACGGTTTCCAGGTTTGGGCCTCAAAACCTGGGCGCTGAGGGTTTGCTGAGTTTGGCCTCAAAACTCAGAAGCTGGTGGGCTGGTTTCCCGGTATGTGCCTCAAAACTGGGGGCTGGCTGGAAAAGGCTGGTTTCCCGGTTTGGGCCACAAAACTGGGGGTGCAGAGCGAGGGCGGCACGTGGCGGCGATCCGGAGGTTGCGTCGAGGCAACGCTTCGGTTTGTGCGGGCGTGGCCGTCGGATACACCAACCACCGAGTTGGTCCAGAATAACCCTAGGGTTTAGCTGGTTCGCTCTGTAATTAGAATAGTGAGGGGTAGAGTAGGAATTAGACTTAGGTTAGAATTAGGATAAGTAGAGGGAGACACCCTCCTCCCTTCTTATCTCAGTCATTTGCTCTTTCGCACTTAGTGTTTCCTGCTCTCCCATCCCCTATTGTAGCTTGCTGAGATCCGCAGAAATACTCACCTCTATGTATTGTTGATTTTGAGGAAAGGAGGCCGTAACCTCCTTGTCATAGCGTGTGTTTGCGCTTGGGCTGCAAGATAGTGGTCTCGATTCGCGTTTTGGTTGTGTTCTTCGCGGAATCCTTTTTCTCCACGATTTTCCCGTCGCTTGATCTCTTTGCTCGCTTCATCTTTTGCAAAACCGTTTGAACCAAGTTGTTCTAGATCGTGAGGCACTTCTTTCCACCGAAGGAATTCACTTCTAACCTCACGGTCTAGGAGATCGATCGATTCTCGTTTCGGGTCAAGTTTTCTCCCTTCCCCCGAAATTCTTCGATTCATCGATTTGGAGATAGGTTCGAGCCATGATCTCTTAGAGATAGCTCACTATCCTCCTTGTGACTCCTCTCACCAAGTTTGATTCCTAGAGGATTTGTTTTGGGTGAGATCGAGTCGAATCGGTGAGTGAACAGTGAAGTCACGAGGTGACCGGACGCTAGGTCAGGCTGACCGGACGTGTCCGGTGGTTGAATGTGTCGCGGGATTCTCCGAGTATTGACCGGACGCTCGTGACCGGACGCTGGGCTGTTGTATTGACCGGACGCTCAGGATCTACTGTTCACCTGTCTTGGCTCTAGTGACCGGATGCTCTGCTCTCGACCGGACGCTCCTCGCTTGTGAGTCCGGTCAGGAACAGTAAGGTTCCAGAGAGGAATTTTTCAGACCGGACGCGTCCGGTGCTCACTGACCCGACGCAGGCCAGAGTCGAGTCGTGACTGTTTTGCGCTGTTTCATCCGCAGCTTGTTCGTTCGTTGTCGGATTTGGTTTCCTTCTTCTGCGTTGGCTTTCTAGAGTTGTGTAGTGTCCCGTTGTGCTTCTTGGAAGCATCCACCCTACATCTAGGGTCGTGGACATTAGCAAGCTCTAGGGTTTGTCCTTTCGGGTGACTCGGGACAGTGGCTACTAGTTTCCGAAAGGAAATTTTGAAGCTCCCATTCACCCCCCCTCTGGTCGCTTTCTGGTTCTTCTCGGTCCTTTAGGGAAGGCCGGAGTCGGCCGGCGTAGCCAGGGCCGCGCCGCCATGCCTCCATCGTTGACGGCAAGCTTAATCCGTGCGTGCGCCGGGCTAGACAGTGGTACCGCCGGGTGCGGAAGAAGGAGGGAAGCAGAGTGGTGGTGTCCGTTTCCCAGGAGAGGTCGCCGCCGGCGAGCTTCGCCGCGGTCAACCTCTCCCCTGCTCTGGAGGGATGACCGGTGGGGTCATGTTGACCTGGGGCCCCGCGGATCAGTGGCTTGGGTCCCGGTTGTCAGTGGCCCGGGTGCAAGTAGTTGGGTACGTAGCAGTTTAGGTTAAGGAGTTTTTCAGGGTTTTGTTTAAATAGTTTTCAGAATGTTTGATTAGTTTGTTTAATTCATATCCTGAGTTCTGTAAATGCTAAAAAGGTGAAACAAGTTTAGTTAAGTTTGTTGTGATGAGTTTTACGCATGAAAAATATGATATGTCCAGTTTGTGATAAAGTTATGTGTAGCTATATTTAATTCTTGATTTGGCTGAAATCTTGTTAAATGCATAGTAATCTTTATATGGCTCAGAAAAATATGATTTTTGTTTTGTTAGGTTTGTATTGATGAGTAGCTTCTGGGAAAAATGTAATATGATGTTGTTTTGTGGAATATTTTAGCAGTAACAATTAAAATGAATAAATGTTGTTTTCTTGTTTATTTTGTAGTAATTAAAATATGAGGAGTTTGATCCTGAGAATTTCTGTACACTGCTCTTGTGCTAAGAAGTTCAGTAGAAAAATGAGGAATCTGTTCATTGACACTTTTTGCTAGGGTGTGTAATTCAAAGCATTTTTTCATGATAGAATTTGTCTTTTTCATAGAGAATGGAGTTTGATTCCAAATGCGGTGACATTTGGACAGGGGACTAGATTAGTTGTTGTTAACTTCCAGTAATTTTTGTAGATTTTTCTAAAGCAGTCTAAGATGGGTTGCTGTTATAGGCTTGATTAAATGGATTATTTCAGCAAGCAATAAAAGGGCAATAAATTAATTAAGTGAAGTGCTTGCTGTGGTAACTGTGAGTCCTAACCAACTAATTAGGTAGGTTAATTGTTGGTTGGATGTTTCGATATTTTGTAATCTCTAGTTCGATGTGACTACCTTGTTAAAGAGAACACAGTAGATGACATGTGCTTATCTCCTGAGTGATCATGTTCTATGTTGCATCCCCAAGCATTCCATGTGCATTCATATTACTTATGCGTGTTATGCATCATACAGGATCGGTAGTGGAGACCCAGAACCCGCCACCGGAGGAGCTGTGCCCGGAGGAGACTCAGGACCAGAGGACCCAAGAAGAAGGCGTCGAGGACATGCCTGAGTGCCTCGACCACCGTCTCTCCAACTTTGAACGAGGCAAGCCCTGGAGCATCCCACTCCTACGGTTTGCAAATGCATTTACGAAATTAATCTGATTTGTTTGTTGCATTAGGTTATAGGAGTTGAGTGATACCGCTGATGCATTACTACTTATCCTTGTCCACCTGCAATTATATCTTGTTATCCTTGTTAAGTCTAGGCTCGTTTATGCTTAGCCCTGCTTAGACCGGTAAAGGTCGGGTGATTTCCTGTCTCCTGCATATAGGTGGATACTGATCATGACTAGCCTGGTGCTATCATGGAAATAACCATGTGATAATTAATCTGAGACCGGGCGGGATGTAGGAGCAGCAGGACATGGGTTCTGTGTGCTAGTAGTCTCCCGTCTGTGTCGATTAGGAACCGACGAAGGCACACCTCAGTCATTTTGAATGCGTCAATCACTTAACGGAGTAGGTCGAAGTACCTCCCGTGAAGCCGAGTCGGGCTATTCGAGCCGGTGATGGAGATGTTGACGCCTAACACCCAGGGCCTCATATGTACCGTGGGCAACTATTCTGAGCAACCTGGCATGGTCCGTGGATAGGCGGGGCCTGACTGACCTAGCATGACCGTGGGCAGTTATAGCTTGAGCGACATGGCATTGAGATAACCCCCGGTGTAGAAGGGCCCATGACCGTCCCGCGCGTTGTGTTCTCGAATTTCCTGAAGTGGTCGCCGACGGCTGCCTGGCAAGGTGTGATCGGGCGAGTGTGCGACATTTTTATCCCCAGCTGGTAGGAATCGAATATAATCGCCATCCCTCCTGGTTAGTGAGTAACTTGACTGGGCATGTGTTACCGTAGTAACTTATGGAACTAAAGATGGTTATGATGTTGAATCTGAAAGGCTATTGATGAAATAGTCACTCTTGCTTGAATAAGTAGTCAAGTGTTTGCTCTAGATCAGGTGCAAATCTAGTTAATCAGGCTAATTACATAAAATTGACTGCTAATACTCTAATGATGATTATTAATAATGAAAATGCTTTTATGCAAAAGGTAAGTACAGCCAACCCCAGATACAGCCTTGCATACTCCTTGGTGTCGTTTATTTCTGGTTTATGACAGGTAAGTCTAGCTGAGTACCTTCTCGTACTCAGGGTTCTATTCCCTTGTTGTTGCAGTTGGGCAATGCTTCTTCGGCTATTGCGAGAACTGTCTATACCCCGTCGAGGGTGGTGACTAGACCATGGGCATGGTCAACTCTTATCCTTCCCTGATGCTTTTGTGGACTGATCAGGCATTGGCACCGTACTGTGAACTGAGAACTTATGTTTAAAACTATGATGCTTCCGCTTTCGAAATGCGAACTATGGTTTGTAATAACTGTTGAACTCCGATGTATTTGAATTATGTGTGAACTGAATGTACCTCGTGGACATGTACGCTAATCTATTATGATCTTGGCTAAAGTTGAATGATTTGAAATCCTTTGAGGTTTATGGACTACCGGGTTTGTACGAGCTTAAGTATCTGAAATCTCTGTGAAAGTGGGGATTCGATGCTTAATCTGGTATAAATTGGTCGGTTCTGTCACAGCTGGTATCGGAGCCTAGTTAACGTTACTGTTCATGAGTGTATTTGAAAATCGTATTTTCAAATCAAAAACTTTCTTTGCAAAAACTTATAAGCTATAATAGGGTTTGAAAAATCTTATAAATGAAGTTTAAGGTGTGCCAATGATCAAGTCCTTATGCCCAGTAGGTTTCTAGGTGGCTATTTAAGTACTAACTTGGGGGGTTGTGCATCATATTTAAATTCTGTTGTTTCTGTCGTCCATACGGCAAGGTTGAAATTGTATGGGTGCTATTCTTCAGAATAGTAATGTATGGATCAATTGCCTCTCCGCCAAGGTAACAAGTGAGTTGTGAGAGCATTATTGGACAACCGCCAATCTAGGGGAGTGCTTGAATGGTACCGACATGTATACCTGTTACACACAAGTATATGTGAAAGTATTGATTGTGGGAGTAATACTATTCTGATGGGTGCATATACTGCTTACGTGTATACTGGGTGTGCACCTGAGTTAGTATTAGATTTAATTTCAGTAATGCATGATATTCATACTGTGGGCAGGGCTGAAGTGATTTTCTGCAGGTATGCTAACTTGCGATCGTGTAGTACGTTAGTTAACGCTATGAGAGAACGTTGTATGCCACCGTCTAGCCGTTAGATTGATAGACAGTGAGGACGTATGTTACGCGCATGCATCATGATCATACAATGTTGCATTAATCTTACTTCCTTCCTTATGTTATCCGTCCCGTTTCTTTAAAATAAAAGTTGTTCTCAACTAATTAAAAACTATGTGGATGAACTTCTTTCAGATGGCCCGCACCAAGTGTACCGCCCGTAAGTCGACTGGAGGCAAGAGGCCTAACTATATGCTGGGACCCTGGACTGCTGAGGGGTCGGAGGACTTTCTGGAGGAGTTCGGCATGCCTACCATTTTATAGAGGGTGCTGCACTTGGTTGGATACCAGGAGGGCCAGGAGCCGCAATATGATTGGCATCATGTTCAGCTTTCTGAGGATCGCTACGTATACACAGTTGAGGTGGACGTGCCCAGTCGTGATCCGCAGGATCATGTATGGTGCCGCCGGGTCTTCGCACTACAAGGTAGGACCCCGTGGGACGGAGCTAACAGGGTTGCCTATACTGTTCTTCGGGACATTATGGAAGATCACCCGGAGGTGTTCGCGCAAGCCACTGCTAGCATCTTTCCTACGACGGACCCTTACAAGTCGCTGTGGCGACAACCAGGTGCCACTGTGCTTGAGGCCAGTTCTTTGGAGCGAGAGCACTGCGCAGGGCCAGCTCGAATGCTATGGCTGCACTCATGGCTACCTATGGGTGCTTGTCACGTAGCTACGACCACCTGGACCATGTTCTTAGTGAGGAGATGGCTGCACAGCATCGCAGGCAGGAGGAGCATGCCACAGAGATAGACCTCCTCACCACACAGCTAGCTCACCTGACGGTGGAGAGGGACCAGGCGCTTCAGAGAGAGCAGGAGACCGCTCATTAGCTCAGTGTTCAGCAGGAGGCGGCTACCTTCTTAGCCTTGATCATGAGGGAGACCGAGGAGTCGCTTCGCGGTGTGTGTATTGAGGGCATACGTGCTTCAGAGGAGAACAGGCTGTTGAGGCTACGAGTGGGCGACCTAGAGCTGCAACTTCACCACCAGCAGGACTACAATGACCGTCTGCACGAGGAGATCCACCGCAGGGAGAATGAGAGGAACCCCATCTTTCCACAGGAGGACCCAGATCCGAGTAGCTCTTTTAGCAGTTCTTCAGATATGTCTAGTGAGGATGGTGATGTTAGTGACATCGCTAGAGAGTAGCCTAGATCGTATGCTTAGAGCCTAGTGATCTTTGTGTGTGTTGGCAAGCCCGATCTTTTGTTTTTGCTGTGGGCTGGATGTAAGCATGAGTAGTGAACTTTTATGTGCACGTGGTGTGAGACCTAGGAAAGTCCCATATGTATGGGCAAAACTATGGATGTTTATGTTGGTTTTTGCATGTTATGTATTAAGCGATCTTATTATGTGATGCTGCGATGTGGATTGAAATTTATTATGCCTCTGTGATTGTTTGGCGAATTCATTTTCTGAATAAATTCAGTTGGCATGATCTATTGTTCTCTACAATAATTGCAACTCCACCTAATAATCACTTGCTGTGAATACATGCAGATGACGACAACTCGTAGTGGAGCTGGGGGTAGTGGTGGAAATGAGGATCCCAGGGATAACCGTAATCCACCACCTCCTCCACTAGCCACACCCGAGCAGCTTTTTGCTCAGTTCCTAGGAAGTCAGCGCAACATTGAAGCTTTGTTGCGTGAGAATTTGGCGCACGGTCAACCGCGTCCTGAGCCAAATCAGTATAGTTCATTCAGGGATTTCTTGGATACCAGGCCACCCATTTTCAAGGAAGCTACTGAACCCTTAGAGGCAGAAGAATGGCTACATACCATGGAACAGAAGTTTCGTTTGCTAAGGCTGACAGAGGAGCTCAAGGCAAAGTATGTCGCGCATCAGCTGAAGGGGCCAGCCGGGATTTGGTGGGGGCTTCACCGCACCACCTATCCTGCCAACATTCCTGTCACTGGGAGGGTATTCACCGAAGCTGTACGAGGGCACTATATTCCGCCAGGCCTGACTCAGATGAAAGTGGCAGAATTCATTAGTTTGACACAAGGGACTCGATCTGTTACCGAGTACCATCACTTGTTTAACTCATTGTCACGTTATGCTCCAGACTTCGTGAACACAGATGCTAAAAAGATTGCTAGTTTCAAGAGAGGTTTGAACACCAAAATGGGAAAATCAGTGGGGACATCTTCTCGTACAGTCTTCAATGACTTTATCAGTGATTGCCTAATTCAAGAGAATCACAATAACAAGCATGCTGCAAGTAAGGCCCAGAAGAGGACCTTTGATTCTGGACCATCTCAACCTAGGGGACCACCAGCTCAACGAACCCAGTATCGACCACCAGCACCGGGGGCACGTTTCAGGCCGCTGTAGAAGAAAAATCAGCCGCAAGCTTAGCGCAATCAAAGGTCATACAAAGTAGCTGCTAACCAAGCTCGTGGAGGTCAGGGCAGCTCGACCAGAGGAAAACCTTCAGTTCGTGGGCCATGTTACAACTGCAACCAAGAGGGGCACTTCGCAAGATATTGCCCTCACCCAAAGAAGCAGCAAGCTAACTACCCCGAACGCCTGCACAACATGACCGCTGAAGAAGCTCGTTCCGGAGAGCCCGTGACTGCCGGTATGTGTCTTGTTAACCATCATCCTGCAGTTGTTTTATTTGATATGGGATCATCACATTCATTCATGAGCAAAGCATTTGCACAAAAACATAATGAAGAAGTGTCTGAAATGGATTATGGGTTTCGCGTTAGCTCCGTGGGGAGTAGCGTGTTGTCTAGGCAGATGGTTAGTAATGCAACCATCAACTTTGGAGGGCACAAATACGGAGCTAATTTAGTAGTTTTGCCAGGACTAAGTATGGATGTAGTCCTAGGGATGAGTTGGATGAGTATGTGGAATGTGGTGTTAGACACTGCCAATAGGATTCTTACTTTATCGGATGGGAGGACAAATACGAAGCTACGCATCTCTCTTCCTCGAGGTGCTGACTTTGTTGATTTCTCATGCACTTTATCTATAGAAGACCTGTCCAAAATCCCAGTCGTCCGAGACTTTCCGGATGTTTTCCCGGATGAATTACCAGGGTTACCGCCCAAGCGGGCAGTGGAATTTGCAATTGAGTTGTTACCTGGAACTGCACCAATCTCTAGAAGACCTTACCGTATGCCGCCTAATGAATTAGCTGAACTTAAAACTCAAATCAAGGAACTTTTGGACAAAGGATTCATTCAACCTAGTATATCCGAGTGGGGTTGCCCAACATTGTTTGTCAAGAAGAAGGATAAGTCACTACGGATGTGTGTGGATTATCGGCCACTCAATGTCGTGACTGTTAAGAACAAGTATCCGTTGCCAAGGATAGATATTCTGTTTGACCAATTATCCAGAGCTAAGGTGTTTTCCAAGATCGATTTGAGGTCAGGTTATCACCAGATTAGAATTCGACCACAGGATATCCCAAAGACTGCTTTCTCGACCAGATATGGATTATATGAGTATCTTGCCATGTCTTTTGGATTGACAAATACCCCAGCGTATTTCATGAGTTTGATGAACATGGTATTCATGCCAGAATTGGATAAGTTTGTAGTGGTATTCATTGATGACATTCTAGTATACTCTGAAAACCCGGACGATCATGCAGAACATTTGAGGGTTGTTTTGATGAGGCTCTGGGAACATAAACTTTATGAGAAGTTTAGCAAATGTGAGTTTTGGTTGAAGCAAGTACAATTTCTTGGTCACATCCTGTCAGAAGAAGGAATTTCTGTGGACCTCAGTAAGGTACAAGAAGTAATGGAGTGGGAAGCTCCTACTTCAGTTGGTGAAATTTGGAGTTTCCTTGGATTAGTAGGGTACTATCGTCGTTTCATTCCTGACTTCTCTAAGATTGCCAAACCAATGACAAGTTCGCTCCAGAAAGATCAGAAGTTTGAATGGACAAAGAAGTGTGGATTAGCTTTCCGTACCTTGCGGAAACTATTGACCACTGCTCCTATCTTAGCCCAACCAGATATCGAGAAACCTTTTGATGTCTTTTGTGATGCATCGAAGGTTGGATTAGGTTGTGTTCTTATGCAAGAAGGCAGAGTGATTGCTTATGCATCCCGACAATTGAGGAAACATGAGATTAACTATCCTATGCATGATTTAGAGTTAGCCGCTGTGGTGCACGCTCTAAAAATCTGGAGACATTATCTGCTTGGTTTTGTCTGTAATATGTACACCGATCACAAAAGTCTCAAGTATATCTTCACTCAACCTGAACTGAATATGAGGGCAGAGAAGATGGCTTGAATTAATCAAGGATTACAATCTACAGATACATTATCATCCAGGGAAAGCAAATGTGGTTGCCGACGCTTTGAGTCAGAAATCACACTGCAATAATTTGAGGTTACCACCAGAAGACGAGTTTAGTCTCGTACACCCTGTGATTTTACACAATATCAAGCTGCAAGGCACCTTAGTTGATCAGATTCTTGAAGGGCAGAAAACAGACAAGGGAATTTATCATATCAAGGAAAGGCTGAAGACCGCAACTGAACCGGTAAAACATTTTCGGATTGATGATAAGGGAGTGTTGTGGTTTGACCAGCACCTAGTAGTGCCTAAGAATAGGGAACTCAAAAACCAGATTATGGATGAAGCCCATTTATCTAAGTTATCCATTCATCCTGGAAGCACTAAGATGTATCAAGATTTGCGTCCAAGGTTCTGGTGGACCAAGATGAAGAAAGAGATTGCCGCGTACGTAGCCAGATGCGACACGTGTTGTCGAGTAAAAGCTATTCACCTGAAGCCAGCCAGAACACTTCAACCGTTACCAATACCCGAGTGGAAATGGGAAGAAATAGGTATGGATTTCATCACCGGTTTGCCGACCACCCAGAAAGGAAATGACTCAATTTGGGTGATAATCGATCGTCTTACCAAGACCGCTCATTTTATTACAGTCAAAACCTGTTTTCGAGCACCGGACTATGCGGAGATTTATATCCATCAAATCGTTCGACTTCATGGTATACCCAAGGTTATAGTTTCAGATCGTGGAACACAGTTTACTGCACCGTTTTGGGAGAAACTGCAAAAGGAATTAGGCACGAAGCTGATCCGTAGCTCTACCTATCATCCCCAAACCTCAGGACAAACCGAAAGAGTGAATCAAGTCTTGGAGGACATGTTGAGAGCCTGTGTGATTTCAGCAAAGGGATCTTGGGAGAAATGGTTACCGTTAGCAGAATTTGCTTACAACAATGGCTATCAAGAAAGATACAGATGGCACCGTTTGAAGCTCTTTATTGTAGAAGGTGCAGGACACCTGTGAACTGGGTTGAACTGGGAGAATGTCGATACTATGGAATTGATTTTGTTAACGAAGCAGAAGAATAAGTGAGAATAATCCAACAACATATGGCAGCTGCGCAGTCTCGACAAAAGAGCTATGCCGACAAGAGAAGGAAACCGCTTGAATTCAACGAAGGCGACTATGTGTATCTGAAAGTATCGCCCATGAAAGGTGTTAGACGCTTCAGCGTGAAAAGGAAATTAGCGCCAAGATTTGTGGGGCCTTACAGGATCGTGGAAAGGAGGGGAGAAGTATCTTATCAGCTACAGCTACCCGAGCATTTGAAGGCTATATTCCCAGTATTCCATGTGTCACAATCAAAGAAATGTCTTCGAGTTCGCGAAGAAAAGGTACAACCGGCCAATATCAAGTTGCAATCCGATCTCACCTACTCAGTGGAACCGTATCGGGTGCTTGATGAAAAAGAAAGGATAACTCGCGGGAGAATAGTAAAGCAATACAAAGTATCTTGGAGTGAGCAAGATGAATGAGATGCCACTTGGGAAACGGAAGACTATCTAAAAGAGGTGTACCCGTACTTTTATAAGAAATCGTTAGTAACTTAAATCTCGGGACGAGATTCTTTTAAGGAGGGGAGGGCTGTAACACCCCTGGTGTTAAGCAACCTTAAATGCATAACTTGACATCTCATGAGCATAAGCATCATCATCATCCCAAGTTGCATTTTGTTTGTTAAGTGTCATTTCATGTCTTGGCTTGCAATATTGCTTGGTGTGATGCTTGTTTGACTTGCTTTTGGAGTGTGGGAGTCTCCTTAGTAGTTGAACCTTGTTGAGGAGTCCAAATGAAGCTAGGTTTGTGTTGGTCCTTTTGGCTAACCAAGTCATTAACCCTAGATGCCTTAATGGAGCCCTAGGACCCCTTTTGTTTGACTAACTGAGACCTCCTTGATAGAAGCTTTGCATGGCTGTGGGCCCTTAACCAAAAATGTGTAGAATTTAGAGTAGAACAAAAAGTGTTTAAGGGCCAACTCATGAAAATGAGTTTAACAAGGTGTTTTAGGACCCACAAGGCAGAAATGGGGGAGATTGGACTTGGAAAATTCTTCTAAGTCCTAACTGGCGAAACAATTTCGCCTAGTGATCTTTGGAGCTTTTTCGAGAGCAATCCAGGCCAAACCAAAGCTTGATCTTGTAACCAAAGTTGTAGTCGGCATGTAGCTCTACTCAATGGAACAAGTGGTTTAGCGTTTAATCGAGTGGATTAGGAGTTAATCGCAATCAAAGTTCGACCGTCCGTCGGCCATTAGCGACTGAATCAACCGATTCAGTTTGAATCGGCGTCGGTCGTGGCCGACCGCGCGCAGAACCCGTTCGCCGCGTGGCGCGAGCTGGCCGGGGAGGCGACGCCCGCGCGCGGCGTGGCGAGCATAAGCTGCCCGCTCGCCCCGCTGCCCGAGCCGCGCCGCTCCTCCCTCCATTCTGTCCCCTCCCTTGCTCTCGCTCTCCTTCGCCGGCGTCCGAGCGGAAAAGGGGAAAACAGCGAGCGCCGACGCCGTTCACCGCCGTCCTGCCACCACACCGTCAATCCAACTACCCAGCCAACCTCGCCTTCACCTCCCGCATCACCTGCACTAGCCAGCAATCGCCAAAACCGCTTAGGTAGGTCACGGGGTGAGTTCCCGCCATGGCCGCCATGACCGCCGAGCTCGGTCCGCCGTGGTCGGCCCTTCCTCCGTGCAAATCTCTCCGCTCTAGCTCGTGTTTAGGGGTCAGTGAGGCTCGAGGATGAGTTTGGGAGCGATGGTTTAGTCGATTAGGGTTTGGTGCCCGCGGTTCGCCGCCGTCCGCTGTGTCCGCCATGGCCGGCAGGCTCGGTCCGCCGTGGCCAACCCTTCTTTCGAGCTCGTCCGTTCGCCCTAGCTGGTGTTCGCGAGTCGCCTTGGCCCGTCGGAGGCAATGGTGGAGATGGTTTGGCCGTTTAGGGCTAGGTCGTGGCCGTACGTCGCCGTCCGCCATCAGCTCTGCTCACCATGGACGACGAGCCGCGGTCTCGGCCGTTTCTCATGGCAACCCTAGCTTCCTTGCTTCGATTAGGGTTCGCTAGGGTTTGGGGAGTGTGAGATGGCCGTCGGTTTGCTTCGGGAAGGCCGGAGTCTGCCGGCGTAGCCAGGGCCGCGCCGCCGTGCCGCCATCGTCGACGGCAAGCTTAATTCGTGCGTGCGCCGGGCTAGACAGTGGTTCCGCCGGGTGCGGAAGAAGGAGGGGAGCGGAGTGGTGGTGTCCGTTTCGCCGGAGAGGTCGCCGCCGGCGAGCTTCACCGCGGTCAACCTCTCCCCTGCTCTGGAGGGGATGACCGGTGGGGTCATGTTGACCCGGGGCCCCGCAGGTCAGTGGCTTGGGTCCCGGTTGTCAGTGGCCCGGGTGCAAGTAGTTGGGTACGCGTAGCAGTTTAGGTTAAGGAGTTTTTCAGGGTTTTGTTTAAATAGTTTTCAGAATGTTTGATTAGTTTGTTTAATTCATATCCTGAGTTCTGTAAATGCTAAAAAAGGTGAAACAAGTTTTGTTAAGTTTGTTGTGATGAGTTTTACGCATGAAAAATATGATATGTCCAGTTTGCGATAAAGTTATGTGTAGCTATATTTAATTCTTGTTTTGGCTGAAATCTTGTTAAATGCATAGTAATATGTATATGGCTCAGAAAAATATGATTTTTGTTTTGTTAGGTTTGTATTGATGAATAGCTTCTGGGAAAAATGTAATATGATGTTGTTCTGTGGAATATTTTAGCAGTAGCAATTAAAATGAATAAATGATGTTTTGTTTATTTTGTAGTAATTAAAATATGAGGAGTTTGAACTTGAGAATTTCTGTACACTCCTCTTGTGCTAAGAAATTCAGTAGAAAAATGAGAAATCTGTTGTTTGACACTTTTTGCTAGGGTGTGTAATTCAAAGTACCTTTTCATGATAGAATTTGTCTTTTTCATGGAGAATGGAGTTTGAGTCCAAATGGGGTGAAATTTGGACAGGGGACTAGATTAGGTGTTGTTAACTTCCAGTAATTTTTTTAGATTTTTCTAAAGCGGTTTAAGATGGGTTGCTGTTATAGGCTTGATTAAATGGATTATTTCAGCAAGCAATAAAAGGGCAATAAATTAATTAAGTGAAGTGCTTGCTGTGGTAACTGTGAGTCCTAACCAACTAATTAGGTAGGTTAATTATTGGTTGGATGTTTCGATCTTTTGTAATCTCTAGTTCGATGTGACTACCTTGTTAAAGAGAACGCAGTAGATGAGATGTGCTTATCTCCTGAGTGATCTTGTTCTATGTTGCATCCCCATGCATTCCATGTGCATTCATATTACTTATGCGTGTTATGCATCATACAGGATCGGTAGTGGAGACCCAGAACCCGCCACCGGAGGAGCTATGCCCGGTGGAGACTCGGGACCAGAGGACCGAAGAAGAAGGCGTCGAGGACCTGCCTGAGTGCCTCGACCACCGTCCCTCCGACTTTGAACGAGGCAAGCCCCGGAGCATCCCACTCCTACGGTTTGCAAATGCATTTACGAAATTAATCTTTTACAACAAAATTTTGGAGGAGAAGTACATGAGTATACTCTCAGTGTGAGAGTTGTCTCAAAAAGGCATGGTTTGCCTTGGCTTTTAGAGCATGACTAAACTCTTCTACCTAGATTAACTATTCTTGACAATGCTCAAAGATTGATTTAGAAGGCTTTATGGGCCGTTCTCCTATACTCTAATATTTTGGCTTTGGTAGGTGGATAGGAAAGAAAGATCATGAACCATGGTGATTTTGGTTTTCAAAATAAAAAACTCCCAAGGTTGTAGCAGAGTACTAATGCAATTTCAATTACTACTTTATATCTTATCAAGCAACAACCTAGGTTGATTTCCCTATCAAAATGAGTAGGCTACTACACATGAATAAAAGGTAGAATAACATGTCGTGTAAACACTCAATTCAAAAGAAATTGTTTCAGCATTTTTATTTCCTAGCTTCATTTTTAGTTCAAACCGAGACATCCAGTGATCCAAATTGTACATAATTTAAAACACAGGTTTAGGGGTTCACCGGGGGTGTTTCGGCGCAGAGTGGCCTAGCGGCCGCCATGGGCTTTGGCCCAAACACCTTGCAAGCAGCGTGGTAGCTACATTGCTAAGAGCAGGTTACTGCTTTGAACATTTTAGCACGTTTTACAGTGGTGTTTAAAGAGGGGATTTCCCCCACACTAGAAGTTTTGGCACTTTTTATTTTTAAAAATGAACAATCTTGATGAAGAGAAAAAAATAAGGGTGGCTCTTTTTTATTCATTATAAGAATTTCCTAAACAAATATTCTAAATTGAAATTTAAACAAACTAAAATTTAAATCAAGCAAACTAACATTAAACTTAATCTAACTAAGAACCTAACTAGACACCCTAAACCTAATCTAATCTACTGAAGGAGTCTCGTAGAGATCCTCGAAGCCCGTCTCTTTGAAGAGACGCTTGATCTTCGAGGTGCAGCCCTTGCAGAGGATGGTGAACCGATCCTCCATATCCATCTGCCACAGGGCTTTCTCTGCGACCTGATCCTCCAAGGCGCTCTTCTCCTTGCGCAGCTTCTTCACCTCGGCGGCGAGTTTTTCGAGGGTTAACCCCTCCTCACCACCGCTGTGCTCCATCTCGCCGGGGACTCCTGCCGGCGATGGGTTAAGACGGCAGCGCACGGATGGCGCGGAGAGCGACCCATTGGAGTCATGAGTGCTCGCCTCGCGCTCACGCAACACCTTCTCATAATGCCCATCGGGCATCCTCACGCCATACACCTCCAGTTTGGCCCTTTTAGGATTGGGGCTGTAACTACGGGTGCGGCTATCCGAGCCAAAGCTGACCCGAGATTTCACCCTTGATGGATTGGGCGTCTCATCGCCCCTAGTCTTGACGGCCGGAGACTTCCTCGGGGTGATCTCCCCCGTGGTCGGCCTAGTGGGCGGCCTCAACTTCTTCCCGGGTGGCTTCACCGGAGGAGGATGAAGACGGTGAAGGACCGAGAAGCTAACCGAAAGCGACCAGAGGGGGGGTGAATGGGAGCTTTAAGATTTCTCACGAAACTTTGGCCAAGTGTTCCAAAATCAATCCCAAGAGCAAACCCTAGAGCTTGCTAATGTCCACGACCCTAGATATAGGGTGGATGCTTCCTAGAAGCACAGCGGGACACTAGACAACCCTAGAAAGCCAACGCATAAGACGGAACTCGAATCCGATCAAGAACGAACGAACCGCGAACGAAAACGCGCGAAACTGGATCGACCGGACTCTGGCCAGCGTCCGGTCAGCAGGGACCGGACGCGTCCGGTCAACAGAAATCGGCTCTGGAACCTTACTGTTCGCGACCGGTCTCACGAGTACGGAGCGTCCGGTCGAGAGCAGTGCGTCCGGTCAGAAACAAACAAGCACGATGAACAGTGAAAGCAATGCGTCCGGTCAAAACGTGAACGGAGCGTCCGGTCAAAGTGAAGAACACGGCTGCGTGCTGTTCATCGACCGGACTCACGGACCGAGCGTCCGGTCACCCCGACTGAGCGTCCGGTCGACTCGCAGCAGCCCCGTTCGTCCACCGATTTGCATCTATCTCACACAAAACAATTCCTCTAGGGATCAAACTTGGTGAGATGAGTCACATGGAGTATAGTGAGCTATCTCTAAGAGATCATGGCTCGAACCTATCTCCAAATCGATGAATCAAAGAATTTCGGGGGAAGAGAGAAAACTTGACCCGAAACAAAAAATCGATCGATCTCCTAGACCGTGAGGTTAGAGGATGATTCCTTCGGTGGAAAGAAGTGCCTCACGATCTAGAACAACTTGGTTCAAACGGATTTGCAAAAGATGAACCGAGCCAAGAGATCAAGCGACCGGAAAATCGTGGTGAAAAATGATTCCGCGAAAAACACGAACACAACGGAAATCACAGCCACGAGTTCGAATCAAGGACGCAAATCAAGCCAACGATCTATGCTCCAAGGTGAGGATACGGCCTCACTTCCTCAACTCAACAGTACACAGAGTGGAGTCTCTCTGCGGATCTCAACTAGCTAGAGCAGGGATGGGAGAGCAGGAAACCCTAGGAAATGAAAGCACTAACTGAGATAGGGAGGAGGGTGTCTCCCCTGGACTACTTATACTAATCTAGACTAAACCTATTTCCTACTCTACCCCTCTCTAAACTAATTACAGAGCGAACCAGCTAAACCCTAAGGCTATTCTGGTCCAACCCGCGGTGGTAGGTAGATCAGACGGCCACGCCCGCTCGAACCGAAGCGTTGCCTCGACGCAACCTCTGGATCGCCGCCACGTGCCGCCCTCGCTCTGCACCCCCAGTTTTGTGGCCCAAACCGGGAAACCAGCCTTTTCCATCAACCCCCGGTTTTGAGGCCCAAACCGGGAAACCAGCCCACCAGCCTGAGTTTTGTGGCCCAAACTCAGAAACCCGCAGCGCCCGAGTTTTGAGGCCCAAACTCGGAAACCGGCCGCGCCCAGGTTTTGTGGCTCAACCTGGAAACCGAGCACCCGAGTTTTGAGGCCCAAACTCGGAAACCGTCCACCCGGTGGTTTTTCCCTAGCTCAACCACCAAACCGGAGCTGTAGAGGGGATGCACCGCCCGTGCACCCCGTCCACCGACACGTGTCCCCAGGTCCTCGACCCGAGCAACACCGTGCCCCGCAAGTCTCCGCTCGTCGCTGTCCCAGGCTGCCAGCCACCACAGCTGATCCTCAGGCACTCCGGTCCCTCAGTCCAAGCCTCACGTCCGCCCTTCACTGCTCGATACATCGGCATGGCACGTGCGCCGCACGGCACGCCCATCCTTCATCGCACCCAGTCCGTCGGCACGGCACGTCTCAACTTGACCTTCACCTTGCCCTCGATCACTGTCTCCGTGCTCAACACCTGCACAACACAAGCCAAAGAACATGCGATCAAACCCGTTGACAATCACTCATCACTCAGAGACTCGGCATACACCCATGTATCCGCAATCTCCCCCTTGATGAGTGCATTGTCAACTACACACACAAATCATAATGAAAGAAGAAGGTAGGAGGAAGATGAGGAAGAGAACTCAACCAAATGACCCAAAAGCATAGCAAAGCCGAAGAAGGTCAAGTGGAAGAAGCGAGAACTTGGTCCCCAAAGACATGGGCAACGGCTCGACGCGACCAAGCAAAGCAAAGCTAGCCCTCAAGAAGAGGTAGAACAGGCTCAACACCGCTAGCAGAAAACAAATTGAAAATCGGAGCTATAAAATGGCAAAATGCTAGTCCCTCAAGATAGAGGCACAGAGGCTCAACACAACTAGCACGAAAACCACTCTGAGCCAATTGAAAAACAATCGAAAGGTCTTCGAACCAATCGATATCAAACTCGACGCCAAATGAGAAAAATGTTTGCTAGTCCCTCAAGATAGAGGCAACGGCTCAACACAACTAGCAAACTCTCCTCGACAAGTGCAAGCAACTAGGGACTCCCCCTTAGGTCCAAAAAGAGAAGAGCAACTAGCAAACTCTCCTCGACAAGTGCAAGCAACTAGGGACTCCCCCTTAGGTCCAAAAAGAGAAGAGCATAAAGATCGGAAAATCTCCCCCTTAGCAAAAGCTCCCCCTTAATTGAACGCCAGGAGACATATGATTTGCAAAAACTCTCCCCCTTAGTTGAAAATGCACTTATCAAGCACAAACTCTTCCCTTGAGCCAACAAAACTCCCCCTTCTAAAATGCATATGAAGTCAGAAATGCAAGTTAGCAGCTTCAGGCATATAATCAAAAGAGTGCAAAAATGCTCTAATCGGTATAGCTCCAATGGTACAACTAAGCACTCAAATAGCGAAGGCTCAAACTGATCACACATACGAAATATGAAGCATATGAGCAAGTGAGCAGTTTTTTAGCCAAAGAGATAGTCACCATCAGAATAGCACTACACATGTATAGATAGGAATCCAGACAAGTGCTAAACATGTATACAAGGTGAACTACCCCTAGCAAAGTTCAATCATCATGCATAGGAATGAAGCATATACTTGTGATTTCATTTTTATATTGGAGTTGCAGCGGTGAAGACTTCAC
Source organism: Coix lacryma-jobi var. lacryma-jobi (assembly GCA_009763385.1). Taxonomy (NCBI): domain Eukaryota; kingdom Viridiplantae; phylum Streptophyta; class Magnoliopsida; order Poales; family Poaceae; genus Coix; species Coix lacryma-jobi. The sequence goes on from CM019829.1 coordinate 74,690,303, forward strand.
AAGTTCAATTATTTAGCATGTGATTGCGAGAGGTTGAAAGCTTGTCTTTGCCTAACTTTTCAACCGAGCGAAGCCTATGCCGAAGCAATCAGAAGCTTGAAGCTACGGTTTCGGTCATACACTACACGGCTCAAGTTTAACTCAAAGTGCAATGAGAAACAGTCTCGATACCATGAGGTGTTGACAAGCAATCCCATCTCGATCTTTTCAATTCACTAAAACTTGGTTCAAATTTTATACATGATATGAACAGACCAAGCAAGTGAATGACTCATAACTAGAGACATAGCAACCTAGCATATATGAAAAGCACGAGTGAACTCAACATATTCTACACATGCTAGTTGCATATCTCAATGGTGAACATTTTCAGATTGTAAGTTATTAAGTGAATTCACCATTCCAAAATAGCTCAGCTCATAACATGTACTAGTGATCAGGAAGAGCATAAGCTACAAGCATCCATATAAGCATCGGAGCATACTAAATAGAGCATAGTTACGTTCTAGTGATTATAAACATGAAGCTCAGAATGTAAATGCGTATGCTAAAATGCAAAAGAAAAGAAAGACAAAAGAGTCAGTCAAATATACAAGATCCAAAATGTTTCCCCCATCTAAAAGGGGAAACACACACCAAGCTCACCCCTCAACCGATTAAAGGTTGATTCGTCTAAAGGCTTGGTGAAAATATCAGCCAGTTGATGATGAGTATCGACATGGCGAAGGTCGATATCACCCTTCTCCTGGTGGTCTCGCAGAAAATGAAAGCGCACATCAATGTGTTTGGTCTTCGAGTGAAGCACGGGGTTCTTAGCAACGCTAATGGCACTCATGCTGTCACAAAGCAAAGGCACGCGAGAAACGCTCAGACCAAAATCACGCAAAGTGGCCATCATCCAAAGCAACTGGGAACAGCAGCTAGCCGCAGCAACATATTCAGCCTCCGTAGTGGACTGAGCGACGCTAGACTGCTTGCGAGAAGACCACGAAACAAGAGAAGAACCAATAAACTGGCAAGTCCCAGAAGTGGACTTGCGCTCAATACGGCAACCAGCAAAATCGGCATCGGAATAACCGCAAAGCGAGAGGGTGGAGGAAGCAAAATACCAAATCCCAAACTCAGGAGTGAAACGAAGGTACCTGAAGATGCGCTTCACCGCCAGACGGTGAGAAGTGCGCGGCGACGCCTGAAAGCGCGCGCACAGACACACCGCGAACTGGATGTCCGGGCGTGTCGCCGTCAGGTAGAGCAGCGACCCGATCATGCTGCGGTACTCCTTCTGGTCCACTGTTTCTCCCTCCACATCCGCATCTAGGGCAGTCGTCGTCGACATGGGTGTTGGCAGAGGCTTGGCCTCACCCATATCGAAACGCTTCAGCAAGTCTTTGGTGTACTTGCCCTGGTGCACAAACGTCCCCTCCCGGGATTGCTTAATTTGCAACCCGAGAAAGAATGTCAGCTCGCCCATCATGCTCATCTCGAACTCCCTGCTCATAGTATCTGCAAACTTGGCAACCAAAGTGTGAGAAGAACCACCGAAAATGATATCATCCACGTAAATCTGGACCAAGAGCGTGTCTTTGCCTTGCCGGAGGAGAAAGAGCGTTTTATCTACACATCCCATTTTAAAACCCTTAGCAAGCAAAAAGGTTTTTAACCTATCATACCAAGCTCTAGGGGCTTGTTTCAAACCATATAAAGCTTTGTGAAGTTTAAAGACATGGTTTGGAAACTTGGGATTTTCAAAACCGGGGGGTTGCTCAACATAAACTTCTTCTTCTATGTAGCCGTTTAAGAAGGCACTCTTGACATCCATTTGAAAAAGTTTGAAACCTTTGGATGTAGCAAAGGCCAAGAGTATCCTAATTGCCTCCAAACGAGCTACAGGAGCAAACGTCTCCTCATAGTCTATCCCCTCCTTCTGACTATAACCCTTCGCTACAAGCCTGGCCTTGTTTCTAACAACATGGCCATCCTCTCCTTGCTTGTTTTTGAAAACCCATTTTGTCCCAATAGGCTTACAGTCAGGTGGAGGTGGAACTAGAACCCAAACCCGATTTCGCTCAAAGTTCTCTAACTCCTCATGCATGGCATTGACCCAATCCAGATCCGTCAAAGCGTGTCCAACATCTCGGGGCTCAAAATTAGCAACAAAAGCAGAATGAGCGAAGTGAGAGATGTGCTGTGACCTGGAGCGAGTGACTCGCTCGCCGATGTTGCCGATCATCTGCTGAGGCGGGTGCTGGCGCTGGATATGTCGTGGCGCCTCCCGAGCTGAAGTAGCCTCCCCCTCAACAGCAGCTGGTGCCTCCCCGGGTACAAATGGTACCGCTCAGGGTGGCGGATCCCACGGCCCCCAGGAAGAAGAGGTGTCGGGGCCGTGAGTCGTCGTCGAGGCCGCTCTTTGCGGCGCGGCAGGTGGAGGGGGTGCTGGATCATCCATACCTTCAGCACCCTCGTCCTCGTCATCAAAAAGAGGCTCACCAACCTCATGATCACCTGCACGCTCAAAACGAGAAGAAGGACAAACCATGGTCTCGTCGAAGGTGACATCGGATGTCTCCATGACTCGGTTAGTGTCAAGGTTAAATACACGATAAGCTCGAGTGTGAGTGCCATAACCCAAAAACACACCGTCAGAAGAACGAGATTCAAATTTGTCCAAGTTGCCCTTTTTGAGTATAAAACAATGGCAACCAAAAACTCGAAAATAACTCACCTGGGGCAGTTTGCCAAAACGCAACTCATAAGAAGTCTTTTTCAAGAAAGCTCTCAGAAAAATGCGATTGGAAATATAGCATGCAGTGTTCATAGCTTCGGCCCAATAGCGCCTAGGAGTCCTATGCTCATCAAGCATCGTCCTGGCCATCTCAACAAGGGTCCGATTCTTCCTCTCTACAACACCATTTTGGGGCGGTGTGTAGGGGGAAGAAAACTGATGCTCCAAGCCAAGGTGGTTACAAAACTTCTCAAAATCCGAATTTTTGAATTCGGAACCATTATCACTTCTAATAGCTCGCATCGAGTTCAAAGGGAACTCGTTCTGAAGACGCAAAATCAGATTGCGAGCGAAGGAGAAAGTCTCAGTCTTCTCAGTCAAAAAGAAGACCCACGAATATCTCGAAAAGTCGTCAACAACAACCAAAACATACCACTTGCCACCAACCGAGCTCACCCGAGCCGGACCAACAAGGTCCATGTGTAAAAGCTCTCCGGGGTGCGAGGTCATGACCTTAGTCACTGGATGGTGGGGAGCGGCAACCATCTTCCCATGTCTGCAAGAATGGCAAACTAGATCCTTCTCCATCGAAAGCTTGGGCAATCCTCGGATTAGGCCAAGTGAGCTAAGTCTTGCAAGCAAGTCGAAGCTTAAATGACCGAGCCTCCTATGCCACTTCCAAAGATCGGAGGAAGAAGGACTAGCCAAAAGACAGCGAGAAGAACCAAACGACTCCGAAAAATTCGCGCGAAAGACTTTCCCAAAAGGCGAAATCAGACATACAAGATCGCCCTGAGGATCTAAGATGCGACTAAGGTTCGGTTTAAAACGAATCTCATAGTCATCATCAAAAAGTTGCGAAACAGAAAGAAGGTTAAAATGCAGGTTAGAAACAAGAGCAACATCGCGCAACACAAAGTGCTCATTAACCCGCACCGTCCCACGAGACAATACCTTACCTTTACTTTTGTCGCCGAAGGTTATGTACTCCTTTCCGGCGACCGGGCTAAGGCTGGAGAACCACTTGGCGTTTCCGGTCATGTGCCTCGAGCAACCAGAATCCACCAACCAAATGTCCTCCAACCGTCTCACCTACATCAATAAAAAGACATAGGGTGAGCATACGGTCCAACACTGGGGTTAGTGAAGTAAGGAGAATACCAGTGTTGGGCCGGCTGCTCAAAAGAACGGTCAGTGTAAAAACTATTCCTAGCCTGTCTACGGGGGTAGCGATCACCAAGTACAGGAAAACGTGGTCCGCTGGGGAAGAAGCGCTCACCGCGGTACTCAAACTGCGGTGGGGGAAAGCGCTCAACTAAGCCTCCGCCACGGGGTCCATTACCTGCAAAAGCAGGACCCCGTCGGGCACGCTCTCTACGAGATCTACGCCTAGGAGCCTGGGGCTCAACTGCTCTAGCGTCTCTCCTCGGAGCTCTCTACTGCCTAGGCCTAACAAACTGAGGTGCTGGACCTCTAGGCCTAGTCTCCCTCCTAGGGGCTCTCATCTCCTGCCTAGGCCGGGGACCTAGACGTCCGGACCTAGCAGCTCTCCTCTGAGCCTTCGGCACATGTCCACCATGAGCTGGATGGTACATGTCCGGGTTCTCCATCTCCCGAGCACGGCGCGCCTCTCGCTTGCGCCGAAAACAGAACTCGATCAAGTGACCATCCCTCCCACAGAAATCACACTGGTACCTCACCGCACGCAAAGGGGGTTCTTGGTGACCAGGGCTGTGGGTGTGGTTCACTTTGCCCTTCTGAGGCAAACACTCCTCTCTAATGGGTGGCATAGCATCAAGCTTGTTCTTGAGGTGGTTTGGCTTGGGTGCCCAAATTTGGTTCTTGGGAGGAGCTCTCGGGGGTTCCTCAACCACACCATCTTTGGTGGTAGGCTTGGCAGGCTCTTTGGGTGGAAGTTTGGCAAGCTTGGGAGTAGTGATGGAGTTAGGCTTCTCACATGGATTCAAACCACTCGACTCTCCAATCTTCCCAAAAGCAGAAAGACCAACACCCTGAGCAAAACCTACACCAGGAGCCCCAGCAGCTCGCTTGAATTGGGAGATCATCATCCCGAGCTGCGGCTCACTACAGGAGACCCATGACAAGATGGTCCGAAGGTATGTGTTTTCTTCCTCGGTTTGCATCTTGCCATGCTTCACATTGGCAATCTACAGCTCCAAGCCCTCGCACAAAACGCACCTCGCCACACCAGTGCTACCTGAGTTGGCCTCCTCAAGAGACACAATCTTAGCATTTTTCTCTGCCAACTCAGATTGCAAGACGGGACAGGTCTTGCATGCACCCAACAGAGAAGGTCTAGCCTTCAGCTCATCTAGCTCTCCTACCAACGCAACATACTTACCTCTCAAAGTGAGAAGGTCAGTCATGTGCATGGTGCACGACTCACACTCCGTCTCCTCCGACACAACCACGGTGGACCGAGCGAACTCAAGCTCCTTCACCGTGTCCTCGCACTTCTGCCAGAACTCCTTGCGCTCTCTAGCGGCACGCCTAAGCAGTTTATCTTGGCTAAGGAGGGCAGCGGTCAACTTCTCTACCTCGGAGGAAAGCTCGTCGTAGGTGAGAGATACCTGGGAGGTGTCGTCGTCGTCGTCGTTCCGAGGCGTATGTTCCAGCTCGCCTCCGACCTCATCTCCGAGCGCCATGGTACACAAGCCTTCGTCACCGGCGAAGAAGCACAAGCCGTTGAACTTGTCCTCTAGCTTCTTCTTCACGGACTCGTCATTGCTGGAGCCAGCGGAGTCGTCATCCGAGCCGTCGACGTCGCTGAGCGTGGCGAAGAAGGCACGCTGCTCAGCTTGCTGCTTCTCCAAGTACTTCTTCTTGATGTACTCTTTGTCGAAGCCGCCCGTTTCTTGTGCCTTGGGGGGACGTGCTTCTCCTTGTACTTGGAGTTGCGCTTGCGCCCTTGATCGCCCTTCCCCGAATGCTTGTTCTTCTTGGGGCAGTCGGCGATGAAGTGGTCGGGGTCTCCGCACTCGTAGCATCCCGTGCGTCCTCCTCCACGACGGCGGTTCATGCGGTTGTTGTGGAACCACGAGAACCGGTTGGCAAGCAAAGCCAACTCGTCGTCTCCCAACGTCTCCAGCTGGTCTTCTGTAACAGAAAAGAGACAGGAAAGTGCAAAGCCAGCTGAAGGGTTAGAGGAAGAGCCGGAAACCAAAGCCATGGAGGGGCGAGAAGGATTTTCAAAGGAAGCCCTCGCCATAGCATCAATCTCACTGGACTTGAGCTTACTGAAGAGCTCGTCGCAAGTGAGGGTCTCATAGTTCAGGGATTCGATGATCGCCTGAACCTTAGAGTCCCACACCGACCGATCAAGAGTATGCAAGAGCTTCAAAGCACGCTCATGATCGTCAAAAGGCAACTGCTCCTTGTTAGCCCTCATCCTGTTGACAATCAACTGAAAGCGAGCGAATAAACTTTCTATGCTCTCGCCAGGCTGATGTCGAAAGTTCTCATACTCACGCTTGAACGACTCGTAGAGTCGGGTTTTGACTTGAGAGGTGCCCTGATGGAAACGCATGAGGGTGTCCCAGATCTCCCGAGCCGTAGCGAGGTGAGAAACACGATCAAACTCTCCCATGCTCAAACACGAAAAGAGAGCATTACGGGCTCGGCTATTGGCTTCGTGCTCATCGATCTGATGCTGAGTCTCACGAGCAGCCAAGACCACGTAATCAGCAGAGTTGCAAATATCCCAAATAGAAGCACCCAAACTCTGCAGATAGGCCGACATGCGTATCTTCCAATACGCATAGTTCGTCCCATCAAAGAACGGCGGTTTGCCCACGCCGCGATCCATGTCGCCTTCGGTGGATCTGGAACCGGCTAAGGTGGAAGATCCTTAACCTGCTCCGATACCAATTGAAGGACCGAGAAGCTAACCGAAAGCGACCAGAGGGGGGGTAAATGGGAGCTTTAAGATTTCTCACGAAACTTTGGCCAAGTGTTCCAAAATCAATCCCAAGAGCAAACCCTAGAGCTTGCTAATGTCCACGACCCTAGAAATAGGGTGGATGCTTCCTAGAAGCACAGCGGGACACAAGACAACCCTAGAAAGCCAACGCATAAGACGAAACTCGAATCCGATCAAGAACGAACGAACCGCGAACGAAAACGCGCGAAACTGGATCGACCGGACTCTGGCCAGCGTCCGGTCAGCAGGGACCGGACGCGTCCGGTCAACAGAAATCGGCTCTGGAACCTTACTATTCGCGACCGGACTCACGAGTACGGAGCGTCCGGTCGAGAGCAGTGCGTCCGGTCAGAAACAAACAAGCACGATGAACAGTGAAAGCAATGCGTCCGGTCAAAACGTGAACGGAGCGTCCGGTCAAAGTGAAGAACACGGCTGCGTGCTGTTCATCGACCGGACTCACGGACCGAGCGTCCGGTCACCCCGACTGAGCGTCCGGTCGACTCGCAGCAGCCCCGTTCGTCCACCGATTTGCCTCTATCTCACCCAAAACAATTCCTCTAGTGATCAAACTTGGTGAGATGAGTCACAAGGAGTATAGTGAGCTATCTCTAAGAGATCATGGCTCGAACCTATCTCCAAATCGATGAATCAAAGAATTTCGGGGGAAGAGAGAAAACTTGACCCGAAACGAAAAATCGATCGATCTCCTAGACCGTGAGGTTAGAGGATGATTCCTTCGGTGGAAAGAAGTGCCTCACGATCTAGAACAACTTGGTTCAAACGGATTTGCAAAAGATGAACCGAGCCAAGAGATCAAGCGACGGAAAAATCGTGGTGAAAAATGATTCCGCGAAAAACACGAACACAACGGAAATCACAGCCACGAGTTCGAATCAAGGACGCAAATCAAGCCAACGATCTATGCTCCAAGGTGAGGATACGGCCTCACTTCCTCAACTCAACAGTACACAGAGTGGAGTCTCTCTGCGGATCTCAACTAGCTAGAGCAGGGACGGGAGAGCAGGAAACCCTAGGAAATGAAAGCACTAACTGAGATAGGGAGGAGGGTGTCTCCCCTGGACTACTTATACTAATCTAGACTAAACCTATTTCCTACTCTACCCCTCTCTAAACTAATTACAGAGCGAACCAGCTAAACCCTAAGGCTATTCTGGTCCAACCCGCGGTGGTAGGTAGATCAGACGGCCACGCCCGCTCGAACCAAAGCGTTGCCTCGACGCAACCTCTGGATCGCCGCCACGTGCCGCCCTCACTCTGCACCCCCGGTTTTGTGGCCCAAACCGGGAAACCAGCCTTTTCCATCAACCCCCGGTTTTGAGGCCCAAACCGGGAAACCAGCCCACCAGCCTGAGTTTTGTGGCCCAAACTCAGAAACCCGCAGCGCCCGAGTTTTGAGGCCCAAACTCGGAAACCGGCCGCGCCCAGGTTTTGTGGCTCAACCTAGAAACCGAGCACCCGAGTTTTGAGGCCCAAACTCAGAAACCGTCCACCCGGTGGTTTTTCCCTGGCTCAACCACCAAACCGGAGCTGTAGAGGGGATGCACCGCCCGTGCACCCCGTCCACCGACACGTGTCCCCAGGTCCTCGACCCGAGCAACACCGTGCCCCGCAAGTCTCCGCTCGTCGCTGTCCCAGGCTGCCAGCCACCACAGCTGATCCTCAGGCACTCCGGTCCCTCAGTCCAAGCCTCACGTCCGCCCTTCACTGCTCGATACATCGGCATGGCACGTCCGCCGCACGGCACGCCCATCCTTCATCGCACCCAGTCCGTCGGCACGGCACGTCTCAACTTGACCTTCACCTTGCCCTCGATCACTGTCTCCGTGCTCAACACCTGCACAACACAAGCCAAAGAACATGCGATCAAACCCGTTGACAATCACTCATCACTCAGAGACTCGGCATACACCCATGTATCCGCAGACGGAGCGGAGGCGAGGCCAGGGGGCGCTTCAACCCTGGCGGCCGCCCAGCAGGGGTGGCGCCCGCCACTGGAGTGGTGGATGGTGCCTTCCCCGCACCCTCCGGTGGTGTCCCCTCGACATAGGTTCTATCAGGCAGCACCATCGCTAAAGGAGGTACGTCAAGCACCTCCATGTTGTCGTCGATCAATGACCGGATGATGGCTTTGGTGGAGGATGAGACGGATCCTTGAGGGTTGTAGGACACGGATTTCCGTGGGGACGACATGGTTTTGGAGGAGGTTTGGCTAGACTTCATGGGTGGATGGAGGAAGAAGAAGGAGTTCTTCTTTTAAGAAGGGGGAAAAGTGGAGGGATAGGCCTTAGATGAACTAACACTCCCTCATCTTCTCCTTCTTTCACTCTCCCGAGCTCGGGATTGGTTGCCACATGGAGGGGGGCCTCTAAACCGCCGCTTAGCATGGCGGGCGCTAGGGTTTGGTGGCGGCCGCCAGTTGAGAGTGGCGGCCGCCACTCCTCCTTCGCCGGGCATCGAGCGGGAGAAGGTAAGCCTCCTAAAATTCAAAGTCCCGAGGTGGAAATGGCTTGGTTGGGCCTAAAGAGGACTTTCTCGGGGTTTTGGTTTGACTAGCTGCATGAAATGAACAAAGGATAAACTGGGTCCATCTATTAATGGTCATGGGCTTGAGCTACTTCAAAATCAATTATATCAATTTCATTTAGCTCATTTTTATCAAATTCATAGAACATTTTTAATCTTTGTCCATTGACTTTGAAGATTTGCCCATCGTCACTTTCCAATGTGACGACTCCATGGGACGAGGTTGCAACAACCTTGATAGGTCCTTCCCATTTGCTTCGGAGTTTACCATGTCCAAAAAGTCGAACACGGGAGTTAAAGAGTAAAACTTTATCTCCTACTTCGAATTCTTTCTTTTTGATCCGTTTATCGTGCCATCTCTTAGTCCTCTCTTTATAGAGCTTGGCACTATGATTGGCTTTCTCTCGCCATTCTTCTAGTTCGGAAATTTGCATCTTCTTTTTTTGGCCAGCTTGGTCAAGGTCCATGTTCCATTTCTTAATGGCCCAATGAGGTTTGAACTCAAGCTCAACAGGAAGATGACAACTTTTCCCATAAACTAGTTGGTATGGGGACATTCCAATTGGGGTCTTATAGGCGGTCCGATAGGCCCACAGAGCTTCAGGTAACTTATGTTTCCATCCCTTTCCCATTTCTTCTACCATCTTTTGCAAGATATTCTTTATTTGTTTATTGGACGTTTTGGCCTGTCCACTTGTCTGGGGATGGTATGCAGTGGCTACATTATGTTGGACTCCTTGACTACCTAAGAAATGTCAGAATCTCTTATCTATGAAATTAGGGCCTCTGTCACTAATGACTAGTCTAGGAACTCCAAAACGAGGAAAGATGTTTTCTTTGAACATTTTCTTCGAATGTTTAGCATCTGCCGCTCGACAATGTATGGCTTCCACCCATTTCGAGACATAATCCACAGCCACAAGAATGTACTCGGCGTCATAGGATTTAGGAAAGGGGCCCATGAAGTCTATACCCCAAACATCGAACAACTCAACTTGGAGATTGTTCACGAGAAGCATAGCATCTCGAGCACTAATGTTACCATGCTTTTGGCAACGAGGACAACGTCGCACATAATTCTTTGTGTCCTCGTACATGGATGGCCAATAAAAACCACTTTGCCATATTTTAGCATGTGTCCAAAAAGCTCCATAGTGTCCTCCATATTCGGCGGAGTGACATGTATCTATGATTTTTGTTGCTTCTTCTATGGGGACACATTTTCTCAAGAGTCCATCTGCATAGACCTTATAGAGATATGGTTCATCCCATAGGAGTGTTCTGCTTTGATATAGCAGTTTCTTTTTATTCTCCCCTGGCGGGACATAGCCGGCGACTATAAAATTCACGATGTTTTCATACCAAGGGTTAGTATACGTGACTTTTAAAAGGGTATCATCACGAAGAAAGTCATTTATTGGGAGATTGTCCGAATTATTGACTTGTAGTCTAGACAAGTGATCAGCTACTGAATTCTCTACTCCTTTCTTGTCTCTTATTTCCAGGTAAATTCTTGAAGGAGTAGGATCCAGCGGATCAACCTTGGCTTAGCATCTTTCTTAGTTAAGAGATATTTCAGAGCAGAGTGATCAGTATAAACGATCACCTTAGCTCCCACTAAGTAAGATCTAAACTTGTATATGGCAAAGACTACGGCCAAAAGTTCCTTTTCTGTGGTTGCATAGTTTAGCTGGGGGCCAATCAGTGTCTTACTAGCATAAGAAATAGCATAATGCTTCTTATCTTTAGTTTGACCAAGGACGGCTTCCACGGCATAATCACTAGCATCACACATGATTTCAAATGACAAATTCCAATCTGGTGGTTGGATGATTGGTGCAGAAGTTAGAGCCTTTTTTCAAAATATTGAAAGCTTGTAGACAATCCTCGTCAAATTTGAACGGGACGTCTTTTGCTAACAGGCTTGTTAAGGGTCTAGCGATTTGTGAGAAATCCTTAATAAACCTTCTATAAAAGTCAGCATGTCCCAAGAAGCTTCGGATTCATTTCACATTAGTGGGTGGTGGCAATTGTTCAATTACATCGATTTTGGCTTTATCCACTTCTATCCCACGTTCTGAAATTCGATGACCTAGGACAATTCCTTCCCGCACCATGAAGTGACACTTTTCCCAGTTAAGAACTAGGTCCTTCTCTTCACAGCGTTGGAGGACTTTGTCTAAATTGGCTAGGCAATCGTCAAAGGTTTTTCCATAGACCGAAAAGTCATCCATGAATACCTCCATGATTTGTTCAATCATGTCGGAAAAGATGGACATCATACACAGTTGGAAAGATGTCGGCGCATTGCAAAGTCCAAAGGACATGCGTCTATAGGCATAAGTTCCATACGGGCATGTGAAAGCGGTCTTACTTTGGTCATCTGGATGGATTGGAATTTGGTGATAACCAGAATATCCGTCCAGGAAGCAAAAGAAGGAATGGTTTGCCAATCTCTCTAGCATCTCATCTATAAAAGGAAGTGGGAAATGGTCTTTCTTTGTGGCTTTATTCAGCTTCTTATAGTCTATACACATCCTCCATCCAGTGACAGTGCGTTGAGGGATTAACTCATTTTTCTCATTCTTAACGACTGTCATGCCTCCTTTCTTTGGAACTACTTGCACGGGACATACCCATTCACTATAAGGAACTGGATAAATAATTCCCGCGTGCAAGAGTTTCAGAACCTCCTTTTTCACGACTTCACGCATAGCGTTATTAATTCGTCTTTGAGGCTCTCTTGAAGGGGGTATCTCAAGATCGAGAGGGATACGATGGGTGCAGAGATTTGGACTAATTCCCTTCAAATCTTGGAGTGAATAGCCAAAGACAGATCAGTGTTTTTCTAAGACAAGGGTCAACCTACAGACTTCCTCTTCAGATAGCTTACTGCTAATGATCACGGGAGTCTCGGGGTCATTGTTTAGAAAAATGTATCTCAGGCCTTTAGGCAGAGGTTTTAGCTCTATGGAAGGTCGAGATGGCTTTTCTGATTCGTCTAAGCGAAACGGTTCATCTGTCTCGGCTTCTTCTTCGACAAAGAACTCAGAATCTTTTTCAAAATCAGGCTGAGCCAACTCATAAAGGGTAGAGGTTTTAGCTTGATCGAGAAGATCTGGTTCTGGTGGTTGTTCGACAATAGAATTTAATGCATGAACGAAAGGTACTGAGTACTCTTTTCCACCGATTTGAGCATTAAAGTGCTCTTGACATGGTCCTTGCAAGGCAAGTATGGACCAAGGTTGTCCTAAGAAGACGTCAAAAAGAACTACATCGAAAATATAGAAATCTAAGACCATGTCCGCTCCATCTACTTGGATGGGGACCATCTTTAGGATTCCTTCACTTTCCAAGATGTCACCATTTGGGTCTCTTAAACACTGTTTAGTTGGTTGTCGTTGAAGGTCGGGGAATGTCCTAGATACGTAATTACTAGCAAGAACATTAATTCCCATGACAGGGTCGTAAAAGGCAAAGGCTCTTTCTCCCCTGATTCGACAATTTATTATGCTAGGTACATTATCTATGTGAGGCATGTTTTCTGTTACTTCGGCTTCCATTGTCCATTCATGACTCATGACAGCTGAATGTTCCAAAAGACGCTCTCGGCTATAGATTCCATCAGAAGACTCAAGAAGTGGATTGTTGGATGGGAGAGCTTGAACGGAGTAGTTCATAGCATTTCCGTAATCCTCAAACACATCATCCTCTATCTCGCCCAAAAATTCCGGAATAATTTCTTCCCCAGATGTTGACGGAATAGGCTTCGCTAAGTCCAGCGAGCTAGACTCGGGCTCTTCTTGTTGTTCTACGGTCGAAACTTGGGTTTCTATGACTTCTTCCTCAGGGATTTCATCGGAAACTCTAGTATAAGGAGTATTCTCGAGAATTCTATCAAGAACCTCCTTTCCACCTCGTGGAGAAAGATGAAGAAATGCTCCACCTGACGAATGATCAAGGTGAAGGGTGCTCTCTTTCTCTAAACCGACATAAAAATGCTGAAGGAGCATTGGATCGGGTATGGCTAAATCGGGTCCGGAATTGATTAAATCAATAAAACAGGCCCAAGCCTCCCCTAATGTCTCCTTATCATTTTGTCTAAAGGTCAACACTTCTACTCGTAGTTGTACCACTCGGTGGACAGGGAAATACGTTAAGATAAACTTGGTCCATAAAGTTCCCCAGTCTCCTCTGGCACTTTCCATGGTTCGAGCATGCCATGTTTTAGCTGCTCCCGTCAAAGTGAACGGAAACAGCTTCCACTTGACAGTGTCACGTGAAATGCCCGAAATGTTCAAACATGCACAGACTTTCTCAAACTCACGTAGATGTGTGTAGGGATTTTCTGATCCCGTAAATATCCTCTCCTGAACTTTATTAATAAAGTCAGGGCGCAATTCGTAACTATCGGCATATATAAGTTGTGATGATGAATGTGGCTCTAATCGCGAACTCTTAGGAGCTGCGAATTGGAAGATAGATTGGTTCTCCATACGGAGAGGATAAAGATGATCCTTACTCTAGTCTCAAAAATCAGCTACCGTTCCCCGGCAATGGCACCAGAAAAGCTTGTTGACACCTCGGGTGGCACGCAGAAGAAACCGCAAGCGCACGGCTGTCAGTTGTAGCTTTTCACCTCAGAGTATTCCGGGGTATCGAATCCACGAGGAATGTGAAGTGATTTTGAGAAAACTAGGGGGATAAGGATATCTAGGATAGATGAAGGGGAACGGGCACTATCTACTGGGGTAGATCATTGTTCTATTAGACTTCTAGTGATTTAAGTTCTTTACTAGTGTACTGTGGGCGTACTAGCCTTTACCACTGACTTAGGTTGAACACTAGCACAACGAGCCCTGCTGTTAAACTAGACCAACTACGTGGTGGAATTCAAGGCGCACAGGGCTATCACCACCTGCTTGCTACCGGAGCTATCCGGGGGCCTAGCCGTATTCACTAGCAATATATAGCCTAAGTACCACACTTAATCTATATATTACTACTACTAGCCCTGTATTAGAACTAGAGCACAAGTACTGAAAATAAATACTTGAAGATAAAATAAATACAAAGTTACCAAAGTTGAAGCGCAGAGCAGAGACAAGCAGAGGTCTCCGACAACTCCGGAACTCTCCAGACTTCTACTCTTCTCCTCTCCAACTCCTCTTCTAGTGAGGCACTCACACTCTCTCTAATCTCTCTAGCATAGCAAGTGTGCTAATCTGACCAAATGGTGAAGACTGATGTGAGGCTCTCCGAATGAGAACTCTAGGGGCCTATTTTATAGTGCTAGGAAGCTAGGGGGTTACTTATAGAGTGAGGGGGAGGTCGGTTAGGGTTGGGTGGCGCCCGCCACTAAACCCTGGCGCCCGCCACCCCTCTATCGTCTATTGCAACCGCCATTCATCCAACGGTCTTCACTTGCTCCCCTAAGTCAGTTTGTGGGTCGGTTAGGGTTTTAGACAGGGATTTCCACGTGTCCAAAGCCCACTATCCAGATGATACTCCTCTTAGCCCTTGGATCAAACCGTCTTAGTGTGCAATGGCCAGGATTTGAGCTTGAGGTGATTCCCACGGATCAATGACGTGGCCTGGGCCACTTTGGGCAAGATGGACCTAGCGGCCGCCAGTAATAGGTGGCGGCCGCCACCCTACTCAGGCCCAAATGGGCCAGAGTGGCTTGGCCTTGCTCCTGGTACACTTGTTTGGCCCAAATTCCATTATTTCCTGCATTAAGATAAGAAACTATGCACATGTGGAAATAGGTTAGTTATAAACCAAATCTTCTAATTTTTATGTTATTTTACCTTGGTTTTGGGTGAAATGTTGATAGTGAAATGATGCTTTAAGCAACATCAACAGTTGTTGTGTTCTAATATATAACAAGATGACATGCTCTTCTTTGGGGCTTCTATCTTGGGTCCATGTGCAAACTTGCTTTTAGTCAACCAAATTGATTCCTTTAATTTCTGAGGACCTTGCTTCCGGATGGGCACCTGCTTGTGTTGTGTGTGAGACTGAGCAGATGGGAAACTAGTAGCCTTCCCTTTCTTGGGGCGCGACACTGCCGGCCTGGGGGCGGCACTGCCGGGGCCCGGCACTGTCGCCTTCTGGCGCGGCACTGTCGCGATCTGTGCAGGATGAACTGTACCAATCTGACCCTTCTTCTCAAACCTCACACACTCATAGCCATTCACTGTTTTTCTTCCATTGGTTTTGAGAACATATATGATGAATGATTGACTTTGGTGAGGAAGGTTTGAGGCTTTTCCCGGTTGAGTCTATATATCGCTATGCGCTTATTGTTTATGACTAACCGGTGGCGTGAGTTGTGTTGTGTTTATGTGTTGGTGTGTGTGTGCAACATGTGTCTCTTGGCTGTGTTGATGTGCAGGTATGGGGCTCGGACAGTGGTCGATGGCGAGGTGAAGGTCAAGTAGAGACATGCTGTGCCGATGGACCGGGAGCAGTGAAGGATGGGCGTGCCGTGCGGCGGACGTGCCATGCCGATGGACCCAGAGCGGTGAAGGGCGGACGTGAGGCTTGGACCGATGGACCGGAGGGCCAGAGGACCAGCTGTGGTAGTTGGCATGTGGCATCGACGAGCAGGGGCACATGGGGATGTGCGGTGCATCGGCCGAGTCGGGAGGAAGACGATGGCATCGTGGCACTTGGCGGGAGGTCGGACACGGGCTTGCGTGCGGCGCAAGTGCCATCGGCCAAGTCAAGAAGGAAGGCGAAGGCGTTGTGCCCGGCGTGGAGGCTGGACATGCATCAGCATCGATTCCGGTGGTCAGGGTGTGCGAACCACATCCCGTCTACGGTGCGGGTTCGGTAGCTGAGCCTCAAAAAGCTACCATCGACGGTTTCCAGGTTTGGGCCTCAAAACCTGGGGTGGCCAGTTTCCGAGTTTGGGCCTCAAAACTCGGGGTGGAGGTTTCCAAGTTTGGGCCTCAAAACCTGGGATGGCGAGTTTATCGGTTTGGGCCTCAGAACCGGGGGAAGGTCCCAAAGGACAGTCGATGCATGGCGGCGTGGAGAGGCTGTCGTGGCGGCCAAGCTATCCACGTGGGAGGCGCGGTGGTCGAAGTGACGACACGTGGCGGCATCCTGGAGGTCGCGTCGAGGCAAAGCTACCAGATGTGCGGGTGTGGCCGTCAGATGAAAATCGCCAAGATTGGACGGTTTTACCCCTAGGGGGTATTCGGGTTGAGTGCTTAATGTAAGGGTGTTTTGGTCTTCGGCCGTGCGCCTATATATATGAGGAGGCTGCTAGGGCAGCCACATCCTTGGAGGTGTCACTCTCATTTTGTTTAGGTGAGAGGAGGCTAGGGTAAGAGGAGAGACCGGCTCTTGTTCTTGAGCTTTTCGCCATCCACGCTTTGTGTTGCGAGGAGTGGCTTGTAACCCGACGTAGAGTGCTACACAATTCTTCATCTAGTAGCAATCCAAGGATCAATTTCGCCCCTCCTCTTGGATGGCTGCAACTTGGATCGAATCGCGTTTTTGTTCTTCGCGTTTTTGTTTTTCCCTTCTCGGAGATTTGCCTCGTTCTCCCTCTCCGAGCGACGATTAGCGATTCTGTTTGAATCAAATTGTTCTATGTCGTGAGCTCCTTCTTTCCACTGAAGGATTTCCCCTCTAACCTCACGAGCACATAGATCGGGTCAAAATCGCGTTCGTTCTTCGTTCTTCCCCCTTTTCTAGTGTTCTTCTGATTTCTCATGGATTAGTTAGTTTGGAGCGATGATATCCTAGGATTAGCTTCCCAACATGTAGAAGAACACTTGGGAGAAGTTTGGTTGCAGCCCCGTTTGATTTGGTGAAGATCCAATCAATTTTGGTTTTGTCCCGAGCTGTTTTTGGGCTTTCTGGACAGTGGCGGACTGTCCGGGAGTCATCCCCGGACTGTCCGGGGGTTGGGGCTGTTCATGGGCAGCGAGGTCGCTGTTATTATTTTTGAACGGCGGACTGTCCGGGACTCATTCCCGGACTGTCCGGGGTTCAATAGCGGACAATCCACGGTTCACTAGCGGACAGTCCGCGACTGCACAATTTTGTTGATTTCGTCCGTATCTTTTGCGTACAAGCTCTGATTTGTGATCCGTTTGTTGCGTTGGTTTCTTATCTTTTTAAGGATCATTCCAAATTACTTTTGCCACCATTGGTCAAAGTATTTTTGGTCGGACACTTCCTTCTTCTCCATAGGAGTTAAGTGTTCCGCTTTCGGAGTTTCGTTTGTTCTAGCGGCCGTATCTTTTGCGTTCGAGCTCCGATTTGAGATCCGTCTGTTGCATTAGTTTCCTAACTTCATAAGGATCTTTCCGAGGTGCTTTTGCCACTAGTTGGCCTAAGTAGTTTTGGTCGAACACTTTCCTCTTCTCCATAGGAGTGGGGTGTTCCTTTATCGGAAGTTCGATTGTTCTAGGAGCTTGCTTGTGTAGTTTTGCCCCGTTGCTTTGGCGCTTCATTTTGTGCATTCTTTGGTAGTTCCGTTGTACCTCTAGGACATCTCCTAGGGTATCCACCTATTCGTAGGTCGTGAACTCACCGGTTGTTTGATTCTTCGCTTTTGGGGTAATTTTCTGGGACAAGGGTCATCATTTCTCGAGAAGAAATTTGAGGCTCCATTCACCCCCCCCCCCTCTGGTCGCCAATTTGGTCCTTCAATTGGTATCAGAGCTAGTTAAGGATCTCTCTACCTTAACCGGTTCCGGATCTGCGAAGGCGACCTTTTGAGAGCGGTTTTGTTTCCGACTTTGCTTGTCAAGGTGTTTGAGCTTTTATCTTGCTAACACTAATGGTGCTTTTAGAAAGTGCACCAAGTTCTTCTTCAAGCATGTCTTTGTCTTTCAGCTTGAATGTTTCCAAGGATGACATCTTGGGAAGAAGGAGGAGTGCAGTTGATGAGAGGGATCGCGAGGTGAACAATCTGCTGAACCTTCTACGACATGACGAGCTTTCACCGGAGGATCTCCTATGTCAACTTGGCAAGGCCAAGAGAGGTACACTTGCTCGTGGACTTGTGACCTTGCACAACCTATATGAGGATTGCTCTAGGAATGATGAGCTTTTGTGATACCTTGCGTAGAAAGGTTGAAAAATTAAAATGCTCCATTGCTAAGTTAAAGTCTAGTGCCTCTTTGCCTTGCACCTCCTGTGTTGACTTGGTTAGGAAGAATGATGAGCTAGGCTTTTCTCTTGCTAGCTCAAAATCTGAGATTGCATTGTTGAAATCCAATGCTTCCGAACCATGTCTAGTTTGCATTGACTTGCGCAAGGACCTTGATTGTGCTAAAACTGAAATAGCCTTGCTAAAGTCAAATGCTTTTGTCACCATGTGATTCTTGTGAATCTTTTGTTGCTAGACTTGGAGAATTATGTTTGATTCACAGGACATGTGTAGATGAACTCGAGCATGCTAGGGCTAAAATTGATGTGATAAATTCTAAGCCTTGTAGCTTGTGCTCTTTAAATAAAAATGATTGCCATGCTTCTAGTGATATTCATGATTCTTTGCTTGATGTGAATGGTGATGTTTCTTCCACCAATTTCATTTGCACATCATGCATTGATTTAGAAAAAGAAGTTTTGGTTTTGAAGCGAATGCGCGATGATATGAGCGCCAAGTTGGTTGAGCACAGTGATATGAGTGCCAACCTTGAAAAAGAAAATGAACTCTTGCGTACCACATATGCCGAGTGCATTAAAGAGGAGATTGAAAATTTGAGAAACACTCCTTGTGGTACTTGCGATCGCCTCATGTTTGAAAATGAGGTTTTAGCCAAAAGATGCAAGAGTCTTTGTGCTAAGTCTTTTGAGTCACGCATTTCTTCCAACTCCGATGTTGATATTTCTAAGTTTGCATCTTTGCAACTGGAGTTGAATTCTTGTGTTGCGCGTGAGTCTTTTGACTGTAGCATTAGTTCCAAGGTTTCGGATAGCTCTTTCATAGATACTCCTAACCTTGTTGTTTCTTCGAGTGATGTCCAAGGGACTTCTCTTGACAAGGGTGCTTCTCACATTTTTGGGACTCGTGCTCCCAATCCGATTTTCCATTGCACCTTTTGCAAGAAGGATGGACACTCATTCGATTTTTGTTTTCGCCGTGTCAAGCACGAGCGGCGTATTCGAGCTAAGGCTTTTAGGAAGCCGCGTAGCCTTTCCCATGGCACGTGTGCTCCTAGTGTTGGCACCAAGTTGAACGCTGATGCTTCTTGTTCGAAGACCCAAGGGACTTCTCACTTGTCGGAGAATGGTGTGCCTTCCGATAGGCCTTTGTACCATTGCTCTTTTTGTGAGAAAGATGGGCATCAAGAAAGTTTTTGATATTGGCGTGCCAAACGCTTGCGCCAAGCTCGCTCTTCTAGGAACTTGGTGGTTCATAGCCCTTCTCATGGCATGAACACTTGTGCTCCTAGTAAGAAGCCCCTCTTTGTTGATGGGTTTTATGACTCCTTTTCTAGTGGGATAGGTCATGGTCGTGGACATGCTTCTAGTGCTTCTTCTCTTGGTCCACGTCATGCTTTTCATGGTGCTTCTATTGGTTCTTCAACAAAAACCTTGGAAGATGTTTGCCTCTTTTCTCGTGGTACGACTCGTTCTTCTCCTCGAGTTGTCCTTTTGAGGAATGCTTCCAAGGGTGTTTCAAAATTGCATTTGAACCAACATGTGCATCATGCTAACCCACATGATAAGTTGAGATTTGTGACCAAGTCCTGGATTCCCAAGTACATGCTTGCTAACCCCTCGGGATCCAAGACTCGGGTTACTTTGTCCTCTTGTGTGTAGATATGAGGACGCGGGGTGGAGAACATGCCCCGAATGGAACTTGGTCTTTTAGATGTGATCAAGTTTTGATGGTTCTCTGCATCCCGCTTAGATTTGCCTCCAAAGAGGCTTTTACAGCTTGGTGAGCTTTCTTTTACACTCATACCTTGTACATCCATGATTTATGTCTTGTGGTATGAGATGGATCATCATGTGCTCACTTGTATAGTTCTTGCATGTGCATTATCTTTTGTTTCATGTTTTGCTTTAGTTAAGCATGTGCTATCTTGTATATCATGTCATGCTAGCTTTGTGTATAGTTTTTGTGGAGCAGCCACTTTTCATGCTAGTTGGTGATCCTCATGAACATTATGCCATGCTTTATCATATTTCTCCATGAGCTTTACTTGTAGAGGTATGATGTTCATTAGGTGTCACTTTTCAGGTGCTAGTTTTGGTTAGCTACATGTATCCTGTTGATATGATTAGTTTGAGCACTAGTCTTTCCACAATTTTATCATGTTACATGCTTTTGGATCTATTGCTATCATTATCTTGCATTGTAGCATGTGTTGAGGTTTAGGCTGTGTTTGGGTTGATCATGTCTTTAGGCTGCATTTTGCTATATAGTGCCTTATCCTGTTGCATGGTAGTCTTGACTAGTTTGAGTTCAGATCTCCTTGCGGTATCATTCATAGGTAGATCTCTTTTTGTTGAGAGTTCACCTTATGCTTATTATGTGACTAACCGTTATAGTGGAGACCTTGAGGTCACACTAGACGAGACAATGCCTTGTGCTTTCTTCTGCTTTAGTGTGCAGGAGCACAGGAACCTGAAGAGAGCATTTGGGCTCACGGACCCGATCCTACTTCTTCCACGACTTGGGGTTCCGTTCGGGCAGTTCTCCAGCAAGCACTAGCTGCACCTGTGGGAGCGACAGCATCAGGCGAGGGGGAGACAACTTCGGCGAGACAGGAGCCCCGGAGTTCAGCAGATTCAGGCATCCCCTCGGGTATCACACCAGCAGGCGGTCAAGCGCTTCATGAGGTACCTCCGACATTCTTCTGAGTTCGGGTTTTGGTACTCTTCTTCTTTGACCTCTTTTTGATGTGTGGTCTTTCCGATGTGGATTTTGCTGGTTGTTTCCTTGAGCGTTTCTTCGCTCTTTTCTTGTGGTTTTGGTGTGTGTTTCCCTTTTGGTTGGGGAAGCATTTTGCTTGTTGTATCTTAGTTGGTCTTCTCCGATACCCTTTTGTTTTGGGTTTTTCTTTTTAGGCGTGTTTTGCTTTGTCTTTGACAGACTAGTTTTTGCATGCATTTCATCATGTACATCTTGCACTTTAGAGCTTCAAGTATATAGTAATGAAAATGAGACTATGCTCTTTTTGGTATGCCCTGCTTATTCATGATGATGCTTGTAGCTTAGGCTCTTTTTGATCACTTAATACATGTTATGAGCTAAGCTATTTTTGCAAATGGTGAACTTGATTAATCAACTATGAAACCTTTATTTTGTTCACCATTGAGATTGTCAACTAGCATGGGTAGGATGTGTTGAGATCACTTGTGCTATCCTTTGTATGCTAGGTTGCTATGTCTCTTGCACTGAGTCATTCACTTGCTTGGATTGTTCATATTTACCTTGTGCTTAAAATTTGATCCAAGTCTAAGTGAAATGAAAAGATCGAGATGGGATTGCATGTGTCAGCACATCACGGTATCGAGACTGTTTCTCATTGCACTTTTGAGTTAAACTTGAGCCGTGTAGTGTAAGACCGAAACCAGGGCTTTAAGCTTCCGATTGCTTTTCTTGCATAGGCTTAGCTCGGTTTAAAAGTTAGGCAATGACCATGCTTTCAACCTCTCGCAATCACATGCTTTAACTTGAACTTGTGTTAATACCGCTGCAAATTCCGATAAAATTTGAAAATAACACAAGTTTATGCTTCATTCTCTTGCATGATGATTGAACTTTGCTAGAGGTAGTTCACCTTTTATACTTGAGTTAGCACTTGTTTGATTTCCTGTCTATTCATGCTAAGTGCTATTTTAGTGGTGAACTCCTTTTCAAATGGCATAAAACTGCTCATATGCTTAAGTATTCATATTTCATATTCATTTGATCAGTTTGAGCCTTTGCTAGCATTTGTATTGATTGCTACACTTTCAGGGCAGCACCTTTTTGGGCATCTTTTCATTCTGATTGCTATACACTTGAAGCTGTTGCATTGCACATATCATGCATTTTTAGCTTAGTGTACATACCCCGAGCTCTGATATATTTCATGGTCACATTCAATGCTTTTCACTACCCCCATATGCTTTTGGTTGATGACTTGTCTTGTGTTTGTGTCAACTTTGTGGAAAAATGTTAAAACCCCTCAGCATGTTCCCTTTTGTCAAGGGGGAGAAGCTGTTTGCAAGGGGGAGCTTATGTGTTGGCACGAAGGGGAGAGTCATGCATTTTGGGGAGAGCATTGAGCTAGGGGGAGTTTAGTTCTTTTATATCCTTCTTCAATTGGTATAGCTCTTTTATGTGTTTCAATTGGTATCTATCTTTTGGTATGGAGTGTAATTGGTGTCATGAGCTTTGTTGCATAGCTTTTGTATATAGGCTTGCTTTCAGGTTGTTTTGCTTTGCAACTTCTCCGCATGCTCCGAGTGTTTGTGGTCCATTTGATTTTGAGCTTCTTTTTGTGTTTTCTCAGTCGTTATTGAGCCTGCTAGTCGTGTTGAGCCGTTTTGCCTCTATCTTGAGGGACTATCAGTTTTTGCTTGGTATTTTCGATTGTTGTGGAGCCTTCAGCTAGTTGTGTCACTTTGCCTCTGTCTTGAGGAACTAGCTATTTTCACCAATTTTTGGCTGCTTGTGATTGGTATCGAGTCTGCTAGTTGTGTTGAGCCTCTGTGCCTCTATCTTGAGGGACTAGCAGTTTTGCATTTTAAATGTGTTATTTCAGCCTCAATTGGTATCGAGCCTTGAGCTAGTGGTGTTGAGCCTTTTTATGCCTCTTCTTGAGGGCTAGCTCATTTTGGACTTGGTTGTGTCGAGCCGTTGCCCATGCCTTTGGGAACCATGTTTTTTGCTCTATGTGATCGAGTTTTGCTCTTTGTTGAGTTGTTGCTCCGATCCTTTGATTGGTTGCGTTGAGCCGTTGCCCATGTCTTTGGGGACCAAGTTTTCGGTTTTGGTATCTCAAACCATCTCTTGTGCCTAGTTTTTGTCAATTCAATCATCAAGGGGGAGAAATTTCGAAACCCAAGTGGTTAAGTACCTTAAATTTCGAACCCCAAGTGGACAAGTACGTTGGTTTCTTTTGTGGGTTTCTTTTGTGATGATTGTTTGACAATTTTATTTGAGATTGGTTTTTGAGTGCCTTTTTGGATTTCATGAAACTCTTGTTTTCACTTGACTCTTCGGTTGTGTGGAGGCTTTGCCCACTTTTCCCATTTCTTTTGGGACCAAGAGCTTTTATTTGGAGTTTTCATGATCCTTTCTCATCTCAAGTGGCCTTGTGTTTGCTTTTACTTGGCTTTTGGGCACTTGAGTGAGGCTTGCCTTCAAACCCTTCCTTTGTGGTTTTATTTTTAGTCAATGCATTCATCAAGGGGGAGATTGAGAACATATATGATGAATGATTGACTTTGGTGAGGAAGGTTTGAGGCTTTTCCCGGTTGAGTCTATATATCGCTATGTGCTTATTGTTTATGACTAACCGGTGGCGTGAGTTGTGTTGTGTTTATGTGTTGGTGGTGTGTGTGTGCAACATGTGTCTCTTGGCTGTGTTGATGTGTAGGTGTGGATCTCGGATACAGTGGTCCATGGCGAGGTGAATGTCAAGTAGAGACGTGCTCTGCCGACGGACCGGGAGTGGTGAAGCATGGGCGTGCCGTGCGGCGGACGTGCCATGCCGATGGACCCAGAGCAGTGAAGGGCGGACGTGAGGCTTGGACCGACAGACCGGAGGGTCAGAGGACCAGCTGTGGTAGCTGGCACGTGGCATCGACGAGCAGGAGCACATGGCGGGATGTCGGACACGGGCTTGCGTGCGGCGCAAGTGTCGTCGGCCGAGTCAAGAAGGAAGGCGTAGGCGTTGTGCCCGGCGTGGAGGCTGGACATGCATCAGCATCGATGCCGGTGGTCGGGGTGTGCGAACCACATCCCATCTACGGTGTGGGATCAGTAGCTGAGCCTCAAAAAGCTACCATCGACGGTTTCCAGGTTTGGGCCTCAAAACCTGGGGTGGCCGGTTTCCGAGTTTGGGCCTCAAAACTCGGGGTGGAGGTATCCTGGTTTGGGCCTCAAAACATGGGCTGGCGAGTTTACCGGTTTGGGCCTCAAAACCGGGGGAAGGTCCAAAAGGACGGTCGACGCGTGGCGGCGTGGAGAGGCTGTCGCGGCGGCGAAGCTATCCACGTGGGAGGCGCGGTGGTCGACGTGACGGCATGTGGCGGCATCCTGGAGGTCGCGTCGAGGCGAAGCTACCAGATGTGCGGGTGTGGCCGTCGGATGAAAATCGCCAGGACTGGACGGTTTTACCCCTGGGGGGTATTTGGGTCGAGTGCTTAATGTAAGGGCATTTTGGTCTTCGGACGTGCGCCTCTATATATGAGGAGGCTGCTAGGGCAGCCACATCCTTGGAGGTGTCACTCTCATTTTGTTTAGGTGAGAGGAGGCTAGGGTAAGAGGAGAGACCGGCTCTTGTTCTTCAGCTTTTCGCCATCCACGCTTTGTGTTGCGAGGAGTGGCTTGTAACTCGACATAGAGTGCTACACAATTCTTCATCTAGTAGCAATCCAAGGATCAATTTCGCCCCTCCTCTTGGTTGGCTGCAATTTGGACCGAATCGCGTTTTTGTTCTTCACGTTTTCGTTTTTCCCTTCTCGGAGATTTGCCTCCTTCTCCCTCTCCGAGCGACGATTAGCGATTCCGTTTGAATCAAATTGTTCTATGTTGTGAGCTCCTTCTTTCCACTGAAGAATTTCCCCTCTAACCTCACGAGCACATAGACCAGGTCGAAATCGCGTTCGTTCTTCGTTCTTCCCCCTTTTCTAGTGTTCTTCCGATTTCTCATGGATTAGTTGGTTTGGAGCGATGATATCCGAGGATTAGTTCCCAACACTATAAGAACACTTGGGAGAAGTTTGGTTGCAGCCCTGTTCGATTTGGTGAAGATCCAATCGATTTTGGTTTTGTCCCGAGCTGTTTTTGGGCTTTCTAGACAGTGGCGGACTGTCCGGGAGTCATCCCCGGACTGTCCGAGGGTCGGGGCTGTTCATGGGCAGCGAGGTTGCTGTTTTTATTTTTGAACGACGGACTGTCCGGGACTCATTCCCGGACTGTCCGGGGTTCAATAGCGGACAATCCATGGTTCACTAGCGGATAGTCCGCGACTGCACAGTTTTGTTGATTTCGTCCGTATCTTTTGCGTACGAGCTCTGATTTGTGATCCGTTTGTTGCGTTGGTTTCTTATCTTTTTAAGGATCATTCCAAATTACTTTTTCCACCATTAGTCAAAGTATTTTTGGTCGAACACTTCCTTCTTCTCCATAGGAGTTAAGTGTTCCGCTTTCGGAGTTTCGTTTGTTCTAGCGGCCGTATCTTTTGCGTTCGAGCTCCGATTTGAGATCCGTCTATTGCATTAGTTTCCTAAATTCATAAGGATCTTTCCAAGGTGCTTTTGCCACTAGTTGGCCTAAGTAGTTTTGGTCGAACACTTTCCTCTTCTCCATAGGAGTGGGGTGTTCCGTTATCGGAAGTTCGATTGTTCTAGGAGCTTGCTTGTGCAGTTTTGCCCCGTTGCTTTGGTGCTTCGTTTTGGGGGTTCTTCGGTAGTTCCATTGTACCTCTAGGACATCTCCTAGGGTATCCACCTATTCATAGGTCGTGAACTCACTGGTTGTTTGATTCTTCACTTTTGGGGTGATTTTCTAGGACAAGGGCCATCATTTGTCGAGAAGAAATTTCAGGCTCCCATTCACCCCCCTCTGGTCGCCAATTTGGTCCTTCAGGTTTTGGCTCCTTTCATGCCCCAATCCATCTTTTATGGAAGGACGCCATCCATTCTTGAACTTGGGCTTGTTCTTCTCTTGTGTCTTCTCACTAGCACTTGTGGTAGACTTGATGCAACCACTTGCAATGATGTTGGTCAATCTTGCTATTTCCTTTCTCATGGCCTCCATGTTCACAAGGTTAGTGGAATATGCATTCAAATCAACATTATAGCATTTTCCACAACCTTCACTAGTGGAGTGAATAGAAGTGACATTTGCTTTAGGGAGAGTTGAGTTGCTTTCCCAAAGAAGATTATATTGCAGCTCAAGTTCTTTGTGCTTTTTATCCAAGCTACAATACTTTTCCTTGAGTGCAATATGAGCCTTCTTTAGGGAAGCATGTTCATCTTGCTCTTTGGCCAAGGCCTCATGCAAGATGTCCAACTCACTTCTCTCTAATGCAAGAGGCTCCTTGCAAGCAATATAGAGGTCCTCTTGTTTGATGAGGGCATCCTCTCTTAATGCTAACTCGGCTTGTACACTTTCTAATTCCTCCATTAGCTTAGTGATAAAGAGTTTGGTTTTCTTATCCAAATTTTTAGTTATCATATTTATCTCTTCATCACTAGAATCATCATCACTAGAGGAATCACTAAGTTCACTACTAGAGATGTCACTAGGTGGAACAGAAGGTTTAGGAGTGTGAGTCTTTTTCACCTTCTCTTTCTTGGCCATGAGACAAGTGTGGGAGTTGCAATCATCATCATCATCGGACAAGTTGTTGAATAGCCTTGGTGAAGGAGATGACTTTTGAAATGCTATTGTTGCTATCTTCTCATCTTCTTCACTTGAGGTTTGTATGGTTGAGTCCCATTCATGTCCAATGTGAGCTTCTCCCATGTATCTCTTGTTGTTCTTCTTGTAAGTGGCTTTATCATCTTTCTTTCCCTTGTTGAAATTGTTGTCCTTTTTCCCATGTGGGCAATGTGCTATGAAATGATCGGTGCTACCACAATTGTAGCAAGTTCTCTTTTTCTTGTTTGGAAACCTTCTTTTCACAAACTTATAACCTTCCTTCTTGAGCCCCTTGCGGTATCTTCTCATAAATAGAGCTATGTCACCAATTGCTTCAAATTCTTCACCATCACTCCCACTTTCACATGAGGATGATGTGTTGTCCTCAACTTCAATTTTCTTCTTTTGTTGCTTGGGCTTGCTTGTAGAGGCTTGCTTGCTTGATTTTGGTTTGCTTGATGTTGCTTGCCTTGTTGATTTGCTTGCCTTGAGTGCCACATCCTCGATTTTCATCCCATCTAGCCTAGCTTGCAACTCCCCAAGCTTCCTTCTTTCATTTGCCTCTTCTCTTTGCATGTCAAAGGTAATGATCCTCCCAAGCACATCACTAGGTGTGAATTGCTCAAACTTCTTCTTGTCTCTAATCAATGTCACTACGGTCTCATTCCTTGGTGAGTATGCTTCCAACATGATC
Source organism: Coix lacryma-jobi var. lacryma-jobi (assembly GCA_009763385.1). Lineage (NCBI taxonomy): Eukaryota > Viridiplantae > Streptophyta > Magnoliopsida > Poales > Poaceae > Coix > Coix lacryma-jobi. Next base: position 74,717,769 of record CM019829.1, read on the forward strand.
TTGACAACCTTGTGATCATTGATTTCACTTCCACCTAGCCCTCTAATCTTGCCGACAATGACCATCAATCTATCAAACATTTCTTGTGGACCTTCACCATCACAAATCACAAACCGGTTGAGTTTAGCCATCAACAAGTCAATCTTGGATTGCCTCACTTTGTCAACTCCCTCATGAGCAATGTGCAAAGTGTCCCAAATCTCTTTTGCAATCTCAACTCCCATGACCTTGTTGTACTCATCGCCATCCAAGGCACTAAGTAGCACACTAGTGGCTTGTGCATTGAGATGAATGTTGCGGAATTCATCTTGAGTGGGGTTCTTTGCATCTACCGGTGCTTCAAGTCCATTGTGCACTATCTCCCAAATACCTGGATGGAGACCAATAAGATAGGTCTTCATAATGTGCTTCCACTTGGCAAAGTTAGTCCCATCGAAACGAGGTAACTTGCTCGCGGGCACATTTATGAGAGGCCTAGAATCATGGTTAGTCAAACTAGAGTAGTTAAAGGATACAGCTCCATATGGCTGCTAGTGGTGTGCACTTCCACCTCGATGGGTGTGGGTTGCACAACACTAGCGGCACCCATTCCTTCGTCGGTGGCCATACTCTCGCACAGTGAAGTGCTGTGTGAGGGACCAGGCTTTGATACCACTTGTGAGGACCTGTGTGGCCTAGTGGGGGGGGTGAATAGGCCTGTAAAAATCACACCTAAAAACTTAATCTGTAGAGCCCAACACTACCGCCCTGAGCCCGGCACTGCCGCTCCCCGGCACTGCCGGCCTCAGCCCGGTACTGCCGCGCAGATAACTTGCCCGAGCCTGCAATTTGAAATCTAGCCACAGGAAACCAAATCTATATGAATGCAAATGTTACACTAGGTTTCCTGAACCAGCAGAACTAACTCAACCAAGCCAAGTATGATGTATAAAGTAGATCGTAGCCAAACCCTAGAATCTACCACAAGCTCGCAAGTATGATGAATAACAATATGTAAGCGCACGAGACAAGTGATTTATCCCATGGTTCAGCTCACCACCAAGGCTTGCCTACCTCCACGTTGTTGAGGTTGACCACTTAGGTCATGAGCTTTGCAACTCTTCCTCATTCTCAAGTCAAGGAACCAAATCCTTGAGGTGAGGGGTAATAATACTAGCTGCACAAGTGATTACAAACCTCCCAAGGCTGCCACACAAGTTGGCTAGCTCAAGGGCGACGCCTAGCCGGCTAGGGTTCCAAGAACCCAAGAGTAAGAGAAGCAAATCCACCGGCTATGGCTCAAATCAAGTGCTCTAGGGAGTAGATCTCAGCTAGGGCTTCTCTTTGGTGAAGGTTTGAGCCTCTCAGTCACTTGGAATCAATGGGAATCATAGATTTGGTGAGAGAGATCTTGGGAGCCTTCAATGGGGAGAGGAAGCCTTGTCTGGAGGTAGGAGAAAAGTTATGGTCATGGGTGACCGTTGGGGTGGCAGGAAGGTGGAGTAAATACCCCCTGCCATCCAACGGTTGAAACAAGTCGCGGTAGTGCCGGCCTTACCCCGGCAGTGCCGCGGCCCGGCACTGCCGCGCCCTGAGCGGCACTGCCGCGCCTACTAGACAGATAGAAAAAGATCAGAGTTTGTGCAGCTGCCTTTGGTTAGAAAGCAAGGATGGCTAGGGTTGGTTTGAACACATATTATTCAGCCATAGCAGTATATTTGCATTCCCCCTTGATAGTACGGCAATCCTATAACTCAATTCATATGAAAAAGCTTGTTGTATCACTTTGAGTCCGGAACCGATGAAATGTAGTATGAGGGGTCCACCAAAACACGTGCACCATCCTTTCACATCATCAACCTGCTTGTCATCTTGGTAAATCTCATTAGTTCTTTAATCATGTGGTCATTATCACCAAAACCCACAAATAGGGCTTGCTTGCACTTACAATGTGGAACGCGGTGTTAGACACTGCTAATAGGACTCTTACCTTATCTGATGGGCGAACGGGCAACAAACTTCGTATATCTCCTCCTCGAGGTGTCGATTTTGTTGACTTATCTTGCACTTTTGCAATAGAAGATCTTTCCAAAATCCCAGTTGTTCATGACTTTCCGGATGTCTTCCCGGATGAGTTACCAGGGTTACCACCCAAGAGAGCGGTGGAGTTTGCAATTGAGTTGTTACCAGGAACGGCACCAATCTCAAGGAGACCTTAACGCATGCCACCCAATGAGTTAGTAGAACTCAAGACACAACTAAAGGAACTCTTAGGCAAGTTGTTTATTCAACCAAGCATATCAGAATGGGGTTGTCCAGCCTTGTTTGTCAAGAAGAAAGATAAGTCGTTGCAGATGTGCGTGGATTACCGTCCACTTAATGCCATGACCGTGAAGAACAAGTATCCGTTACCCCGGATAGACAATCTGTTTGATCAATTGTCTAGAGCTATGGTGTTTTCCAAGATCGGTTTGAGATTAGGTTATCACCAGATCAGAATTCGACCATAGGATATTCCAAAAACTGCTTTCTCAACCAGATATGGGCTATACGAGTATCTTGTCATGTCTTTTGGATTGACCAATGCTCTAGCATATTTTATGAGTTTGATGAACTCAGTGTTCATGCTGGAATTGGATAAGTTTGTGGTAGTGTTTGTTGACGATATTTTAGTATACTCTGAGACCCCAGAAGAACATGTTGAACATTTGAGGGTTGTGCTGACCAGACTTTGAGAGCACAAACTCTATGCCAAGTTTAGCAAGTGTGAGTTCTGGATGAAGAGAGTACCCTTCCTTGGACATATCCTGTCAAAAGAAGGCATCTCTGTGGATCCAAGCAAGGTACAAGAAGTGATGGACTGGGAAGCGCCGACTTTCGTTGGAGAAATTCAAAGTTTTCTTGGTTTAGCAGGTTACTATCATCATTTTATTCCAGATTTTTCCAAGATTGCGAAACCAATGACAAGTTTGTTGCAGAAGAATCAAAAGTTCATCTGGACCGAAGAGTGTGAAACAGCTTTCCGAACCTTACAGAAATTGTTGACCACTGCTCCTGTTTTGGCTCAACAGGACATCGAAAGGCCTTTTGACGTCTTTTGTGACCCGTCAAAGATTGGTTTGGGTTGTGTCCTTATGCAAGAAGGCAGAGTGATTAGTTACGCTTCTCGTCAGCTAAGGAAACATGAGGTGAATTACCCTACACATGATTTGGAATTAGCTGCAGTCGTACATGCTCTAAAAATTTGGAGGCATTATTTGCTTGGTAAAGTCTTCAATATGTACACAGATAACAAAAGTCTCAAGTATATATTTACTCAATGTGAGTTGAATATGAGGTAGAGAAGATGGCTTGAACTAATCAAGGATTATAATCTGCAGATTCATTATCATCCTGGGAAGGCAAATGTGGTTGTTGATGCTTTAAGTCGGAAATCGCAGTGCAACGCTTTGAAGTTAACACCAGAAGAAGATTGCAGTTTCATGCATCCTGCGATTTTGAACAAATTGAACTGTGAAATTCATTAGTCAACCAAATCCTTGAGGGGCAGATGACAGATAAAGGAATCTACCATATCAAGGAGAAGATGAAAGCTGCAGCTAAGCCAGTGAAACATTTTTGAGTGGATAACAATGGAGTTCTATGGTTTAACAAGCGCTTAGTAGTACCTAAGGACAGAGGACTCGGGAATCGGATTATGGATGAGGCTCATATATCCAAATTATCTATTCATCTTGTAGTGCCAAGACGTATCAAGATCTTCGTCCGTGATTCTGGTGGACCAAAATGAAGAAAGAAATTGCTGCTTATGTGGCCAGATGTGATACATGTTGTCGGGTAAAAGCCATTCATTTGAAGCCAGCCAAAATGCTTCAACTGTTATTAGTTTCTGAGTGGAAATGGGAAGAAGTGAGCATGGATTTCATCACCGGTTTACCAAGTGCCCAAAAGGGAAATGATTTGATTTGGGTAATTATGGATCGTCTTACCAAGGCTGCACATTTTATTCCAGTCAAGACCCATTATCAGGGCGCCAGATTATGTAGAGATCTACATAAATTAGATTGTTTGACTCCATGGTATACCAAGGACCATAGTCTCAGATCGAGGACCACAGTTTACCACACCGTTCTGGGAAAAGATGCAAAAGGAGTTAGGTACAGAGCTAGTTCATAGTTCGGCCTATCATCCTCAAACATCAGGCCAAACAGAAAGAGTGAATCAAGTGTTGGAAGATATGTTGAGAGCCTGCGTAATATCAGCGAAAGGTTCTTTGGAGAAATGGTTACCTTTAGAAGAATTCTCGTACGACAATAGTTACCAAGAGAGCATTCAGATGGCACCTTTTGAAGCTTTATATGGTAGAAGATGCAGGACACCAGTAAATTGGGTTGAACCAGGAGAACCTCGATACTATGAGATTGAATTCATTAAAGAAGCAGAAGAACAAGTGAGAACCATTCAACAACATATGGAAGCGGCCCAATCTCTACAAAAGAGCTACGCAGATAAACGTAGAAGACTGCTTGAATTCAGTGTGGGTGATTATGTTTACTTGAAGGTTTCAACTATGAAAGGTGTTAAACGCTTTGGAATTAAAAAAAAGTTAGCACCAAGATTTGTGGGGCCATATCGGATTCTAGAAAGGATGGGAACAATAGCTTATCAACTGCAATTACCAGAACGTTTGAAAGCTATATTCCCTGTATTCCATGTGTCACAGTTAAAGAAATGTCTTTGATTACCAGAAGAGGAAGTACAACCAGCAAACATCAAACTGCAATCTGATCTCACTTACTCTGTGAAGCCGCATCAAGTACTTGACACCAAAGAAAGAGTAACACGGGAGAATAGTTAAGCAATACAAAGTAATGTGGAGTGAGCAAGACGGTCGAGATGCCACTTGGGAAACAGATGGCTACTTAAAGGAGGTCTATCCACAATTTTACAAGGAACGATTAGTAACCCAAATCTCGGGACGAGATTTCTTTAAGGAGGGGAGGGCTGTAACACCCCTGGTGTTAAGCAACCCTAAATGCATAACTTGACATGTCATGAACATAGCATCATATCATTTCATGTGCATCTTGTGTGGTATGTTGTTTAAGTCCTTTGTTAAGTCTCTAGTATAGTCAATAGATGCTTTGTTTTTCTGAGGAAGTGCCTTAAACCAAGTTGTAGATCTTCACAAAAGGAACAACTTTGCTTAAAAGCACTTTATCAGAAGAGGTCATTTAATATTTTATTCTTGCATTTGAAAATCAGGCTAGGAGTGAAATTCAATTTTCCAAGCAGAATTTGGACTTGAGACTTAAAGATGAATTGTTCCTTATGAAATTTTAAGCAACTTTGCTATTAGGACCTTTTCCTAGTTTGGCTTAGTTTGAGAGATAAAAATTAGGAAAGAAAATAGACAAATCCTCTTTTGTTTAAACCTCTGCGCGTCCCGCCTGTCAGCGCCTTCTTCTCCCTTCCCCGCGTGCGCGCCTCGCCGCTGTTCGCTGCCTCACCCGCCGAACACCAAACACCGCAGCCCACCGCTCCTCGCACGCCGTTCGCACTCACCCGACCATCTCCCCTGTTCCCCTCTGCGCTGCCGCCGCATGGCCGCCGCGCCGCTACCGGTCGGAACGCCCCGACGGGAACCGGCCAGGTTCAACAAACCTAGCAACTGCGCCCGCCTTCGCCTCCTCTCCTCTTCACTCGTGCAACCGAAGCCACTGACTCACTTGCTCTCACTCTCCACTGCTCCATCTTCTCCAGTTCATATCGCCGCTGCCGCCCACCGAACTCCGGCGAGCAATTTCTCGCCAACCACCGCACCGCCATTCGTTTCATCCTGCCAAAGCCTCCGCCTTGATTCCCTTTGTCATCTTCACCGGTTGGTTTCCCCTCTCTCCCGAGCTAGATGGCAGAACGTTGGGTTCCTTTCTCGCGCACCCGCCATGTCCGCCACCTCGACCATCTCGTGGTCCGGCCATTTCCAGCCAAACCATCTCAAACTGAGCCATGTTCTATCCTTCTCTACCTCCGCCGAAGCTCAGGGTTAGATGGAGAGGTCTCTATCGCCTTGCTCCGGCCAGAACTCGACCTTGCCGCAAGCATGTCCACCGCGGTCCGCCGCCGTGCGTGGCACCAACCCATGCCGGGGTTGGCATGGCCCGCGCACGACACCAGTGGGTATCCTAGGGTTCGCCGCGGCTCATGCTCACCTCGCCGAGCCTCAGGGTTAGCTAGGAGCCGCCTTGTCGCCGTGTCACCATGGCCGCCATCGAGCTTCCTCTGGTGTCTCTCTGGCCGAGCTAGTAGGTCGATCGTGTTTGCCTCGCGAGGGTGAGTCTAGAGGTGGGGTTGGTGTCGCCGGAAACCTCACTGTCGGTGAGCTTTCGTCGGTCAACGTCAGCGGGGGAGAAGCACCGTTGACCAGTGGGCCTGGTTGACCGAGGGCGTGGGGTCGCCTGACGTCTGGGTCCCGCTGGCAGAGTGAGCAAGAGAGAAGGAGAGAATGTTGGCTGCAATGGAGTCCGGGACTTCTGGCTGTGCGTAGTGTTTTGCCTCGTGTCTCTGGGTGCGTTAGCCCGGGTGACCATAGCAGTTTAGGATGGGTTTCCTTTAATCAGTTTTCTAGAAATAGTTTTAATGCTTCTAAAATTCATACAAGGCTCATTTTAAGTCCAAATTGTGTGAAACAAATTTTGTTGTGCTGGGAATGAATGGATCTACGTATTAAAATTGTTAGATGCATATTTTGTGATACTTTTATATGCAGTTTTATTTAATTAAGTAAATGGTTGTTAACTTGAAAAATGCATAACTAATTCTGTATACCTCAGAAAAATGTGATTCTAATTTTGTTAGGCTTGTCTTGATGAGTAGTACTTGGGCAAAATGTGAAATGAACATGATCTATGAAAAATATTGGCGGTAGGATTTAAAGTTGTTAAATGCAGTTTTCTTACTATAATTTTTTTTAAATAGAAATGCTTAGTTCCTGAGCTTAATAAATTTTGTACAGTTATGTTAAAGGATGAAGTTGCCATGAAAAATGTTAGATTGGTCTGTTTTGACATTTGGTAGTACAAACTATGAAAAGTGCACGATTTGTGAATTAATAGAGTTAATTTTTGTTGTATGCTATGTTACTGTTTTGGGCTTAAATTTTTATGATAGTCTGATTGTGGTCCATAGTAGCCTGTGTAAAAGTTTGAGAATTTTCTGAAGGTATTTCAGTATGGTGATAATTATACCTTGTTTAAGAAATTGGTTAAAAAGGAATAGGTAATTAAGTAATTAGAATAATTCGTGCTTTTTCTGTGAGTGTTAAGTGATGAATGGTTGTTCAGAAAGGGTTAGGTTGAATGCTAGGTTGTAGGTTGTTAAAAGGTAGTTAGTAGCAGTTAGATGATATTGACTACCTTGTTGAAGAGAATGCAGTTGATGACATGTGCTTATCTCCTGAGTTGTCTTCTCCAATGTTGCATCACATGAGCATCCCATGTGCATTCATCATATTTATACCTGCAATGCACCATATAGGATCGATAGATGAAAGCCAGAACCCGTCGCAGCAGGAGGAGCAAATCCTGGAAGAGATCCCGTTCGAGAGGACCGACAAAGACGGCGGAGAGTTGCCCGAGTGCCAGGATCACCGGCCGTCTGACTTCGAGAAAGGCAAGCCCCGGAGCATTTCACTCCCTACGGTTTGCAAACATTTAACAAATTAACTGACGAACCGGAATGTCAAAGATATCATTAGAAGATGATTACTCGGACCAGCACTGGACGTCACGGGAGATCAGAAGACATGGTACGAAGACTACATGGATTAGGACTCTCATTGTAACTTAGTCGAGTTTCTAAAAGAAGTCTTGTTATTAGAATAGAACTCCTCTGTTGTAACCGACTAGGAATCGGTATACACTGAGCTTCACCCAATTATATAAGGCGAAGCAGGCGCCTACCCCTATCATTGAATCTTGAATCATAACACAAGGCACACGCCGCCACTGGACTTAAGGTATTATGCTATTAAGCGGCCTGAACCAGTATAAATCGTTGTCCCTGTGTACTCGTCGAGTTCTACGAACGCCGATCCCACTGAACAAATTGTTTGGGAATCCCCTAAACGAGTTGCCGGTTAACAAACACCGACAGCTGGCGCGCCAGGTAGGGGCTCTCGGTGAATCCACGATCAAGAGCTCGACGAACCGCTTCAACATGTTCTCGGCGGGATCAATTTTCGTTTTTGGCTCATGAACTTGCTTCGCGGATGATCAAGGAAAGCTGCATCGACACCTTCAACCCGAATCAGAAGCGCAAGCCACTCCAAAGACAGACCATCTCGCCCGGGACTTGGAAAACCTAACAATCCAAGAGTTGTAAGAATCTAGGGATCAAGCTGAATTGTCCGACTCCTACTTAGACACGAGCTCTCGGTTCAGAAAGGACTCGGATTCCAGATATTGTATCCCCTTTGGACTGTGCAACTCGGCTAAAAACTTCCAAGAGTTGATTGGATCAAACATCCAAAAGCTTCAACAGATCCCTTTGGCTGGAGCCCAACAGGGGCTCGTTTTCAGTTCAACTGAGGAAGGTAACATTGTCCATTGGCCAATACAACTAGCCCCAACTAGGTTGGGTGGCACAATCGACCAACAACTCCCTTACCAATATGGACATCAGCTGCCCTTTGAGGAGCACAATACCTCAACAGAGCTAATCTCCAATGCTTCTACCTTAGAATCGGTTACATCGGGATCAACAAACCAAGGCCACACTCGCGAAATCTTCATGGCAGGACACCAGTCATCTCTCCGACCTCCGACTCCTCCAGATGTCTTCCGAGATGATGAAACCTTAAGTATGATATCTGAAGACGATCCAGAAGGACCCGGTGAAACCGAGACCTTAAAGGCAGAAAGACTAAGGAAGAATCTAGCCAATGATGATCGTAGAAGGCGAGCAACTCATCGTAAGGAGGCCATGGAATGCTACCAAGTATGACTGGAAGAGTATAATAGTCGCAGGCGCATGGAAGAGGAAGCTGAGCGTCAAGCTCGCAATGAGCGGGATCAGGAAATTCAGTCTCAAGATAACCGCAATCGACGACGAGTCGACTGCTCACGCAACCTCGAACCTGAATTCATGAGGGTCGCTGGTCATAAAGTGTATCAAACACCCTACCAAACACATCATGGTTTTGGCCACGGAGATGGGAGCTAAGGACAACCGCACCCCTGATGAAGAACGACGGTTGATCATGCTTCAGACTAGCGCGCTACAGCTCAAAGGTCGAAACCTTGAGTCTCTAGCCGACGATCAAGACTCATCTCACCCAAGTCAGAGACGGCCTGTTCATGAGCGGCTCGGCCGGGTCCCAGCCGGGATTCTTCTGGGCAACCGGGTCCTTGACCAAGCCGAAGGAGGAGCCGAATCGTCATATCGAGGAGTCGACAACCTAGCAACTGATGCAGTCGATCGCTTCCCCTGCTTTTCCCAGAGGCTTCGAGCAGTCCCGTTTCCACGCAAGTTCAAACCTGGGAACTACTCTAAGTACGATGGGAAGACAGAACCTAAGCGGTGGCTCAGACTATATGCCCAAGCAGTCGAGCTAGCAGGTGGAAGCAACGATGTCAAAGCACTATTCCTACCCATGGCTCTAGAGACAATGCCCCTTGCATGGCTCGACAGACTTAAGCCCAAATCCATCGACTCTTGGGAACAACTCGATCGCATTTTCATAGAGAACTTTGCGGGTGTTCCCGAGAGATCAGACCCCCGGACTAAGCTCAGAACCTGCAAGCAGCAGAAAAATGAGACCATGCGAGAATACTACAGACGCTTCTCCGAGATATGCTCCAAAGTCTCAGATATAACAGATAGAGAAGTAATCGACCTTTTTGGCAATGGAATTTGTGAAAGGTACAATTACAAGGATTTCATCAAGCATGACCCGACCACCGCTGACGACTTCCATCGGGCAGTAAACTCCATGATGGAAACAGAAGAACGCACACAGGAGCGCTTTCCCAAGAGGAACACGCAATGTGATAGAGGAAATAACCGACAAGGAACCCAGACTACTCAGCAAAACACCCGCAAGAGAATCGGGGACAACACTGTTTGAGCCATGGAACCTCAGAAGAAAGGGAACAAACCGTCAAGCTTCGATGACCTCCTAGATGGTCCATGCCCTTTCCATTCAAAAGGAGGACACCCGGCCAGGTACTGTCGACAGCTTAAAGAGCAAGGTTTGAACTCCGACTTCAATAAAAGCAAAAAAGACAAAGGGAAGAAGGTAGCTGAAGATCCCTAGCAGGGTGCTAGCGGTTTCCAACAGGCCAAAGGCACCATCAATGTCATATTTGTTGGAGTAACCACCAATGATATCAAGTGTCTCCAAAAGCTTTCCTTGCGGGAAATTATGTCTACAAAACCAGCAACTCCCAGATATCTTGATTGGTCCGAGCATCCGATCAATTTCTCTCGAGCAGACCAATGGACCAGCGTCTCCAATGCAGGGCATTAACCTCTAGTCTTAGATCCTACGGTCACCGGGTACAAATTGGGAAGAGTACTCATAGATGAAGGAGCAGGACTCAACGTCATCTTCGCAAGCACCCTACGCAAGATGAACTTGAACCTAGCAACTCAACTCACACCATCAAGCGCCCCCTTTTACGGCATAGTACCCGGAAAGGTGGCTGTACCACTCGGAAGGATAATACTACCCGTCACTTTTCGAACTCTGACCAACTATCGAACAGAGTACATCAGTTTCGAGGTACCCGACTTCGAATCATCATACCATGCCATATTTGGACGACCAGCTATCGCCAAGTTTATGGCAGTGCCACACTATCCATACCTTCTGCTGAAGATGTCAGGACCTAAAGGTATTCTAACTTTCAAGGGAGACTTGAAGCGATCCTTCGAATGTGACATAGAAGCTGTCCAAATTGCTGAAAAAGCTCAACTCTCCCTGGAAGTACAAGAACTCGCTTAGATGGTACATAACGCCAAACCCGGAGATTCAGAAATCCCAACCAAAAAGGCAGGCACCATCCATCCATAAGCAGAAGTCTCTACAAAGACTATTGACCTGGGAACCGGTGATCCCTCAAAGACGGCGGTTATCAGCGCTCACCTATCCGAAGAATAGGAACTCGCGCTCACCAAGTTCCTCAGAGCAAACAAAGACATATTTACCTGGAAGCCGGCTGATATGCCGGGTGTTCCAAGGAACTTGGCTGAGCACAAATTGGAATTAAAAGAGGGCTCTAGACCCATCAAGCAAAGACTACGACGATTCTCACCAGCGAAGAAAGAGGCAATGAATATGGAAATAGCCAAACTGCTAGCAGCCGGATTCATCAGGGAGATTCTCCACCCTGAGTGGCTAGCTAATCCGGTTCTAGTAAAGAAGAAAAACTCCGCAGAGTGGCGCATGTGTGTCGACTACACAGACCTCAACAAGCACTGTCCAAAGGATCCTTTCAGATTACCGAGGATAGATCAAATAGTTGATGCTACCGCAGGTTCTGCTCTATTATCCTTTCTGGATTGTTACTCAGGGTACCATCAGATTGCTCTCAAAGAAGAAGACCAACCAAAGACATCACTTATAACTCCCTTCGGTGCCTACTATTATAAAACCATTTCCTTTGGATTAAAGAATGCAGGAGCAACTTATCAGCGAGCTATCCAAGATTGCCTAGGTGACCAAATCGGCCGCAACACAGAAGCTTATGTTGATGACATGGTCATAAAGACAAAGGAGCCGACTACCCTCATATCAGACCTAGAGGAAACCATTACCCGACTGTGCACCTACAAATGGAGACTCAACCCCACAAAATGTGTATTCGGAGTACCCTCAGGTCAATTACTCGGATTCCTTGTTAGTTATCGAGGCATCGAGGCTAGTCAAAAGCAGATCACGGCTATCACTAGTATGTAGCCACCAACTTCGGTCAAGGATGTTCAGAAGCTCACCGGGTGCATGGCTGCGCTTAACAGATTTATCTCACGATTGGGAGAAAAGGGATTACCTTTCTTCAAACTGCTTAAAGCCGGTGATAAATTCCAGTGGACAGAGGAAGCGGACAGGGCCTTTGAGCAACTCAAAGGATACCTAACCAATCCTCCTATACTAACGCCGCCAGAACCCAGGGAACCAATGACGCTATATATTGTAGCTACCACACATGTTGTAAGCACAACAATAGTAGTGGAGCGCAAAGATGAGAAGCACATCTACAATACCCAATGACCAGTATACTACATCAGCGAGGTACTCTCCGACTCGAAGGTCAGGTTCCCGCAAGTTCAAAAGATGCTTTATGCTTTACTCATATCATCAAGGAAGCTACGGCACTACTTTGAAGCCCACAAAATCACAATTGTCACGGATTTTCCATTGGGGGAAATCTTTCACAACCGTGATGCTACAGGAAGAATTTCCAAATGGGCAGTCGAGTTGGGCGCTCTCAATATTAAGTTCACTCCAAGGAAAGCAATCAAGTCACAAGCCCTGGCTGATTTCGTCGCCGAATGGACAGAATTTCAGCAGGTTCAAGACAATGCCATTCCAGAACATTGGAAGATGTACTTCGATGGGTCCCTAAACTTGGAGGAGTAGGTGCTGGAGTTCTACTTGTATCACCCGCTGGGGAGCAACTCAAGTACGTTCTGCAAATTATGTGGCCAGCTACCAATAATGAAGCCGAATATGAGGCGCTACTCCACGGGTTACGGCTAGCAGTCACATTGAGTATCAAGCGACTACTAGTTTATGGTGATTCTTCCATGGTGATTCATCAAGTCAACAAAGATTGGGACTACACCAAGGAAACAATGAACGCCTACTGCGCCGAAGTCCGCAAACTAGAGAAAAATTTCTCAGGGTTGGAACTCATCCATATTACCCGAGATCTCAATGTTGTCGTTGATGTTCTAGCAAAGTTAGGATCCGACAGAGCCTCCGTTCCTACCGGCATCTTCATACATGAGTTATCCAAGCCCTCTATCCAATAGAAAGAAGAGCTCAACCCAACACTCTCCACGCAGATTTTAACTTTATCACCCGACTGGACTAAAGTCTTCATTGACTACTTCAAAGAGCAAAAACTGCCAGGTGACAAAGCCACGGCAGAGCAAGTCACCCGACGCTGCAAGAACTACGTTCCAGTCAGGGATAAGTTATACCGACGTGGTGCCCCATCCGTAGTCGTCCCAAAGTGTATCTCACCAGAAGAAGGCAAAGAAATTATAAATGAAGTTCATTCCGGGTGTTGCGGTAATCATGCAGCATCAAGGATGTTAGTCGGAAAGATCTTCAGATCCGGGTACTATTGGCCCTCTGCTCTGAAAGATGCAGAAGACTTAGTCTGCCGTTGTCAATCATGCCAATTCTTCGCCAAACAACAACATGTCCCCGCCCATGAGTTGATTTGTATTCCCCCGTCATGGCCGTCCTCGTGCTGGGGACTCGACATGGTGGGTCCTCTGAAGCGTGCTCCAGGTGGTTTCGAGTATGTCTACGTGGCATTCGACAAATTCACCAAATGGATCGAGTACATGCCATTGGTTAAATTCAACGCATTAAAATCAGTACAATTCATGCAGAGCATCTTTCATAGCTTTGGGATGCCACAAAGAATTATCACTGATCTTGGTTCTCCCTTTATGACAACTGAATTCAAGTCATGGGCTAGCGACTGTGGAATAAAGATAGACTATGCATCAGTAGCTCACCCACAGTCGAACGGCGAAGTTGAAAGAGCAAACGCCTTCATCCTAGTCGGCCTAAAGCCAAGATTATTTGATCTTCTAAAAGACCACAACGGGAAGTGGGTCGAAGAATTGCCTAAGGTAGTCTGGCAACAGGGCAGACTCCCTTCTTCCTGGTCTATGGCACAGAAGCAATCCTCCCAGCGAACTTAATCTGAAATTCTCCATGAACAGAACATTATAGTGAAGGAGAGGCTGATGATATAAGGCGATTAGAAGTCGACAGCCTTGAAGAGGCTCGAATAACCGCACTCTTTCAATCAACAAGATATTTTCAAGGGATGAGGCGCTACTACGACAAGAACATCTATCACCGCACTTTCCAAGTAGGCGACATGGTCCTAAAAAAGATTCAGAATACCACAGGACGCCACAAGCTTATGAGTCCATGGGAAGGACCCTACATAGTATCTAAAGTAACAAGACCCGGGTCATTTGAGCTAGTCACTGAGGATGGTTCTCCATTGCCAAGTTCATGGAATATTGAGCATCTGAAAAAATACTATACCTAAGGACTACGCTACAGATTCGACTAAGGGAAAGTGTATACTTATTTCCCGGATATTAATAAAGATTGGTTTCCATCAGAAACATGAGCATCATGAGTTTTCCTTTTCAAGCAATTACATTTATCACGACCATTGTAGTCGGATAAAAATTTTTACACTAAGCTTTAGCTATTGTATCCCACCGATTAATATATAATATTACTTGGATGGGCCCTTCCTAGTTCAGAGGTAACCATACTTGAGTTACGAGCTACGAGCTCAATACAACTCGTCCGCTAGTACGGCTTAAGAACCCGGCTACAAACCTATAGAGAATACGATATCTTGCAGAGAAGATATTGGTTCCTATAAGGTACAACAAGGGGAGCAATACTCACCCTGTTGTGTACCACTCGGATAAAGGACCATCCGAATTCGCACTCAAGCTGCAAACGTCATGAGGATATGATTCACCCTACAGGAACCATCGCATTGGTCCTCATGAGGTGCCTGATCACGCTTATCCCTTGAAACAGGGTACTAAGTGTAGTACTCGGGCAAAGACTAAAGTTCTCTAATAAGTCGCTGGAGACTAAAAGAGAAACAAAGTCATACGACCCAAACTCAAGTGCTAAAGAGCACTCGGATAGACTGGTCTAGTAAGACGCCTGGTCATACATCCACCAAAATACAAAGACCCATTGACAAGATATTCCTTGCAATGATGAGTCGACAAACGCACGGAATCAACAGACTCAAAAGTAATTATACTTTGTCTCTATAACCATCACAATATTTCTTTTCGGGAGATACAAATCCCGGTCAAAGACTCGGAAGGGCTACTACCCTACAAGATCTAAATTCTAAGAGTACTCCTCCGCCACAGTCCTGACCTCCTCCTGCATTGCCGCATGATCTTCATCACTCTTGCCCTCAGGAAGACTCATGACAGAGGATAGATCAAAAGACGACATATAAAGTCGCAGAGTAGCCAAAAGACCACACACAATCGAAGTAGCCATATCCTTGATTTATTGAGTAAGCCACCCGGGTGCAGCTTTTGCTTGATCGATCAAAGACTCTTCAGCTCCTTCAAGGTGTGGTATTAAGTCAAGGATTGGCTCCACAGCCCGCTCTAACGCCTTCAAAGAATCTTGAGAAGTCTTCAAAGACTCTCGGGACTCCTTCAGTTGTGTCTGAACTGCCTCCAGAGCTTCCCACGACCCCTTCGTCGACTTCAAAGCCAGCAGCAGGTCTCGGTCAGCACCTTCACGAATCAATTTGGCTTCTCGAAGGATGTTTTGCGCATTAGCAAATACCTTTTCAAGCTCCGTCGTCTTATGGTTGAAAGCACTCTGCCATCCAGCAGCTAGTTTCTGTGATTCTGAAGAACAACAGATAAAAACAAGATGAGCATCATGAGTATAAAATAACAGGGACTTTAGAAAGTGCTTCCGACTAACCAGTGAGTTGCTTCTTGGAAGACTTCATGGCCTCCTTGTGTTTCTGCTCAGCGGTAGCGTGTTTGGAGAGTAGTTCAATCTCCCGCTGATTGGCTGCGTCACGCTCATCAACAGCGATCTTGAGATTCTGCTGAAGCTCATTGATGCGATTGTGCAGAACTTGTGTGGCCACCTTTTGGCTAACCGGATCTTGAGCGATATAATCCTTTAGCTGCTGGTTTTCAAGGGAAAGCTCCTGACGGATCCGAGTAATTTGCTCGGTTAGCTTCACATCAAAACCCTATGCAGAGACAATAACTTGAGTACCTGAAAGCAACTATATCAAAAAGACTTCAGGGACTTACCTCAATAAATTTTTTGAGTGCCACGGCTGGCGCCATCACCGGTTCACCTAGTTCCTTCAGACGGACAAGGTCCGGGTTATACCCCACAACCTCAAGTTTCGATCCTTGATGAGAGGACTCAGGGACATCACCAGACCCCTTCTGTGGAGGAACTGAGGCTTCAACTTCCCCTCCGGCATTGGTACCAGCTTGGATCATTTCTAGGGTGGGCTCAACACGCTGTCGGGTAAGAAAGAACCACTCATTTATCACCCGGTCAAGCTCTAATTGAGCGGGAGAGCAAAGGATGGAATAGGGAACACCAACCTGAGGCAATGGAGGAGCATCCACTTCAGGAACTTCGTTGACTTGAGTACTGGATGGAGAAGAGTCTGACATGGTATTCACCTGGCTGCTGATGGGAGGAACGCTTGAGTCAGCTTTCCCCTGCATTTCCGACTCTTCCCCCGTCCGGGCTTCAGTCGCACCTCCTAAAGATGCATCGATAGGCTTCACCTAGCTATAGAGGATGAGTATTGATCTCAATACTAGAATCAGAAAACCATAATAATAACGAGTAATATGACTCACTTGGCTAGCCTCAAAGTCAACGGCAGCTTCAAGCTCGGTTTCTTTGGCTGCTGGTCTAGGAGCGGAGTCTCTTCAGGAGCAGCACCACTTGAAGTCCCTTGAGCCGCCTCGATGTCTATATCAAACAAAGATATAAGCCAGGGGCTTATTAAATCCAAAGCGGACAATCAATAAAGTACTTGGGTTCCCTTACCAGGATCACCCAGATTACAGTGCTTTTCAGCCAACTCTTTTGATAAAAGAACTTTTCGACAAGCACGGCGATTACCAGCCCTCTTCAGGACAGGATTGCCAGCTGCCCGGAGTGGACTCGTAGACCGCTTCCGACTACCCTCAGCACTGAGATCTAGGATCATGACATCAGAGTTAGTCGATTCTAAGTCTAACCCATCAAGATCACCAAGAGAGCTTGACTCATTATGAAGATCCTCACTTCGAATAGGACCCTCAAGAACGATGCCTCCTCCCTCTTTAGTCGCCGGGGGCAGGGGTGGACAATCATTGTTGTTCCGCCCTTGAGCCTATCAAAACAGAGGAAGAAGATGATACTCAGTCAGAGTGATATCTATTAAGAATCCAACAGATGGATATTATGATTTCTTACCTCTTCAGGTGGGTTGATGGCAGAGAAAGTGGTCATCATTGGTACAAGATGCTCACGGCTCTTCAATAGCCGGTTCATCCTCTTTAGAATTTCTTCATTGGGCAGCTGCTCGGCAGAATGCCGGCTCGGGTCCTTCACCCCAAGATACTCGAAGCCAAAGTTGGCTCGTTGCTGCAGCGGATGGACTCGGCGAGTGATGAAATCTTGGACGACAGTGTATCCAGTCAATCCATTCAATTTCAAAGCCGCTGTCATATCATTCAATTGTTGAATGGCCTCCACCTCTTGAGAAGAAATTTTATCCTTCCACTCACGGATCTTCTGGGGTGGCCATCCATCATGACGACAAAGAGCTGGTGGCGGGTTGGCCATGTAGAACCATCCGCTATCCCACTCTCGGACAGAATCCGATAGCTCTATAGAGATGTATTGGGTACCTATTTCTAGCCTAAGTTGAATACTAGCTCCTCCGACTACCTCCACCTTCGCATCGCTGGGTTGACACTTTACCCAGAAGAAATAGCGAAAGAGGGTAAAAGAGGGACATATCCCTAGAAAGGCCTCGCAGAGGTGGGAGAAGATCGCGATATGAAATCAAGCATTTGGAGCAATATGGTTGAGGGTCAAACCATAATAATGCAGTAATCCCCTTAGGAAATCGGATGCTGGAAGCCCTAATCCGCGCTCAACAAAAGACTTGAACATCACGATCTCCGTCGTATTGGGGGCTGGAGCGCGATGATCAACTGGGACCCTCAATCCATCCATCGGCTGCGAGCGAAGCAACCCTTGCTGATTCAGAAAAACCAGCTCCACTTCCTTGGTGTCGGGCGCCTTCCAAGCGAGAACATCAGTGGGAGGGCATGGCTGTCGTGGCTTTCCGCTAGCTATTCTTCTTTTTCTTCTCCTCCTGAGATTGCTTCTTGGGACCCATGTTGATGAAAAGGGTTTTCCTACGCATCAACTTCACAAACTATGGGGATTTTTTCTCAAAGGCAAAGGCTCGATGAAATCGTGAAGATTTTGAGAAGCAAACGATGGCTTATTATAGATCTGTTTCGGCAACCGTTCAGCTTACACAAATGGCGTTACGGAACCATCCAAAACCCTAATGGTTGGAAGGACATTCTGCACGGCGTCAGTGACAAGACTCAGGCAACCGACAAACATACAATATTATTTTCAAAAGATGCATTTAGTACTCGGAAGCAAAGACAAAGGACTCGGAAAACATTTTGAGTACCTAGATCTTAACAATTATTACACGGAATTACACCAGAGATACATGGTTACATCTTGAGATACAGCAACTTCCAGCACAAGTTCAATCAGAATATAAAACAGTACTCTAGTGTAATCAAGGTACAATGTCTTGATGCGCAGTGTATCAAGGCCTGGGTTTAGTGAGTCGCAGTAAAGCAGACACAGAACCTTGGGTAGACACTATCTTTTCATTGCATCCCAAGGTGAGTTTAAGGTTCTACCCCAGTACTCAAGGAACTCGATAGTCAGCCTTAACCCTAACGCCTTTTGACAACCTGTGACCCCGAGGTTGCCCGCGATGCGGGAGTCACAAGAGTTCTTCTAGGCGCAACTCTGTATCCCTCTACTCCCGACCACTTGGAAACCACCCTAACGGATGATCCCTTCACAAGAGTTCTTCTGGGCACTTCGACTACCCTACATAAAGAAGACATCCGGGGGCTCGGACATCTCCGCTATAGATATTATAACACTGATGGGAATAAGAGAGGTCATATACTCAGGAACGTGTGGCATCCTTATTCCCCAGGCAGGGTATTTATAGGTGACTGCTCTTGGTCTATGGACTTAGTTCATGGATACAATCAAGCAGAGTTCAATAATTACACCCTTGTGCGTACTGTTCCACATGTGAAGTCTGGCATCACTAGTGGGTTATTCATTTCACGTGCATGCTTCAAGAGGAAACATACAAAAGTTTTGCAGTTGCACAAAACGACAAGGACTCACAAATGTAGACAGGTGATACAGTCACTAGTCAATTATTGTTGTCCTTTGTGGTAATCTTTATTCAGTGGGGGGTGAAAAGGGATGTTTGATGAAAATATTTCCCACCTGAAGCCTGTGGATACATGGGTGTATGCCGAGTCTCGAGTGATGAGTGATTGTCAACGGGTTTGATCGCATGTTCTATGGCTTGTGTTGTGCAGGTGTCGAGCACGGAGACAGTGATCGAGGGCAAGGTGAAGGTCAAGTAGAGACGTGCCGTGCCGACGGACCGGGAGCGGTGAAGGGCGGATGTGAGGATTGGACTGAGGGACCGGTGGCCTGAGGATCAGCTGTGGTGGCTGGCAGCCTGGGACAAAGACGAGCGAAGACTTGCTTTGCATGGTGTTGCTCGGGTCGAGGACCTAGGGACACGTGTTGGTGGACGGGGTGCACGGGCGGTGCATCCCCTCTTCAGCTCCGATTTGGTGGTTGAGCCACAGAAAAACCACCGGGTGGATGGTTTCCAGGTTTGGGCCACAAAACCTGGGTTCTGCGGGTTTGCCGAGTTTGGGCCACAAAACTCGGGCTAAGAACGGTTTCCAGGTTTGGGCCTCAAAACCTGGGTGCTTGTGGGTTTCTGAGTTTCGGCCACAAAACTCAGGCGATGGGCGGCTGATTTCCCGGTTTGGGCCACAAAACCGGGGGATGGACTTGAAGGCTTGGTTTCCCGGTTTCGGCCACAAAACCAGGGGATGGAGTCCGTGAAAAGGACAAGCGGAGCGGGGGCGGCACGTGGCGGCAATTGGTGAGGTTGCGTCGAGGCAACGCTACCAGTTGTGCGGGCGTGGCCGTCGGATCAGCATCTACAACGAGTTGGTCCAGGAAAGCCTTAAGGTTTGGCTGGGTCGCTTGTAAATAACTAGGGGTAGAGTGGGAATTAGAATTAGGAGAAGTAGGGGGAGACACCCACCTCCCAAACTATCTCAGTCATTTGCTCTTTTGCTTCTAGGGTTTCCTGCTCTCTCATTCCCTGCTGTAGCGAACTGAGATCCACAGAGAAGAGAACAATACCTCTGTGCCCGTGAGATTTTGAGGAAGTGAGACCGTAATCTCACTATTGTAGCGTGTGGTAGCCACACGGTTGCAAATTCGTGGTTGTGATTCGCGTTTTGTTCTTGTTCTTCGCGGGTTGCGTTTCTCCACGTTTATCCTGTCGTTCGATCTCTTTGCTCGGTGCGTCTTTTGCAAATCCGTTTGAACCAAGATGTTCTAGATCGTGAGGCACTTCTTTCCACCGAATGAATTCACCTTTCACCTCACGAGCTAGTAGATCGATCGATTTTCGTTTCGGGTCAGGTTTTTCTCCTTTCCCCCAAATTTCTTTGATTCAACGATTTGGAGATAGGTTCAAGCCATGATCTGCTAGGAGTAGCTCACTATCCTCCTTATGACTCATCTCTCCAAGTTTGAACTCTAGAGGTTTCATTTTGGGAGAGTTTCAATCAAATCGGTGGACGAACAGTTCACTCTCGGGGCGACCGGACGCACGACTCGTACTGACCGGACGCTAGGTCAGTGAGTCCGGTCGTTGAAACTGAGCACTGTGTTTTTTGTGACTTGACCGGATGCTCTTCGTTGCATTCGACTGGACGCTACGGTCTTACTGTTCATCGCTTGTTTTTGCAGTGACCGAACACACTGTGAGTGACCGGACGCATTGTACACCGTGAGTCCGGTCGTTTACAGAGAGCTCCCAAATCAGGTTTTGCTTGACCGTACGCGTCTGGTGGTGCTTGACCAGACACAGTCAGAGTCCAGTCAGTGCAGTGTTGAGCTGTTTCGTCCGCGATTGTTTCGTCCGTTGTCGGATTTGGTTTCCGTCTTTTGCATTGAATTTCTAGGGTTGTATTGTGTCCCGCTGTGCTTCTCAGAAGCATCCACCCTACATCTAGGGTCGTGGACACTTGCAAGCTCTAGTGTTTGTCCTTGGGGTTGATTAGTGGGACAGTGGCGACTAGTTTCCGAAAAAAAAATTGAAGCTCCCATTCACCCCCCCCCCTCTGGTCGCTTTCTGGTAGCACTCTCGGTCCTTCAATTGGTATCGGAGCAGGTTAAGGATCTTCCACCTTAGCTGGTTCCAGATCCACAGAAGGCGACATGGATCGCGGCGTGGGCAAACCGCCGTTCTTTGATGGGACGAACTATGCATATTGGAAGATACGCATGTCGGCCTATCTTCAGAGCATGGGCTCTTCTGTCTAGGAGATTTGCAATAAGGAGGACTACGTTGTCTTGGCTGCTCGTGTCACTCAGCTTCAGATAGATGAGCACGATGCCAATAGCCGAGCGTGTAACGCTCTTTTCTCCTATTTGAGCATGTCCAAGTTTGATCGCGTTTCTCACCTTCCCACGGCTCGTGAGATTTGGGCGACCCTCATGTGCCTCAATGAGGGAACCACTCAAGTCAAATCCCATCTCTACGAGTCACACAAGCGGGAGTATGAGAACTTTCGACATATGCCTGGCGAGAGCATAGAGAGTTTATTCGCTCGCTTTCAGGTCATTGTCAACAAGATGAGAGCGAACAAGGAGCTGTTGCCTTTCGACGATCATGAGAGAGCTTTGAAGCTTTTGCATACTCTCGATCGGTCGGTGTGGGACTCAAAGGTCCAGGCAATCATCGAATCGTCTAACTATGAGACCCTCACATGCGACGAGCTCTTTAGTAAGCTCAAGTCTAGTGAGATTGACGCCATGTCGAGGGCTTCTTATGAAAATCCTTCTGGCCCGACTATGGCTTTGGTTTCTGGCTCTTCTGCTAACTCCTCTGGAGGATTTGCACTTTCTTCTCTCTTTTCTGTCATAGAGGAGCAGTTGGAGTCTTTGGGAGACGATGAGTTGGCTTTGCTTGCCAATTGGTTCTCGCGGTTTCACAACAACCGCATGAACCGTCGCCACGGAGGAGGACGCTCAGGATGCTTTGAGTGCGGCGACCCCGACCACTTCATCGCCAACTGTCCCAAGAAGAAGCACACATCTGGGAAGGGCGATCATGGGCACAAGTACGACTCCGGCAAGCGCAAGGAGAAGTACGTCACCACGAAGCACAAGCGGAAGGGCGGCTTCGACAAGGAGTACATCAAGAAGAAGTACTTGGAGAAGGCCCATGCTGAGCAGCGTGCTTTCTTCGCAACGCTCAGCGACGTCGATGGCTCGGATGATGACTCCGCTTGCTCAAGCGATGACGAGTCCGAGAAGAAGAAGAGGATCAAGGACAAGCTCAACGGCCTCTGCTTCTTCACCGACGACGAGGGTTTCTGCACCATGGCCCTCGGCAAGGAGGTCGACGACGAGCTGGAGGACACCCCTCGGAACGACGACGACGACGACACCTCCCAGGTATATCTGACCCACGATGAGCTTTCTGCTGAGGTCGAGAAGCTTACTGCCGCCTTGCTTAGTCAGGATAAGCTGCTTAGGCGTGCCGCTAGAGAACGCAAGGAGTTTAGGTAGAAGTGGGAGGACACGGTGAAGGATCTTGAGTTTGCCAAGTCCATCGTGGTTGTGTCTGAGGAGGGTGAGTGCGAGATGTGCACCAAGCACATGACTGACCTTCTGACCTTGAGAGGTAAGTATGCTGCCTTGGTAGGAGAGGTGGATGAGCTCCGGGCTAGACCCATGTTGTTGGGTGCGTGCAAGACTTGTCCTGCCTTGCAATCCGAGTTGGCAGAGAAGAATGCCAAGATTGAGTCTCTTGAGAAGGCCAGCTCGGGTAGCACTTGTGTGGCTAGGTGAGCTTTGTGCGAGGGTTTGGAGATCGAGATCGCAAACGTGAAGCATGGCAAGATGCAAACCGAGGAAGAAAACACATACCTTCGGACCATCTTGTCATGGTTATCATGTAATGAGCCGCAGCTTGGGATGATGATCGCTCAGTTTAAGCGAGCTGTTGGAGGTCCTGGTGTAGGTTTTGCTCCAGGTGTTGATATCTCTTCTTTTGGGAAGATTGGGGAGTCGAGTGGTTTGAACCCATGTGAGAAGCCAAACTCCACCACTATTCCCAAGCTTACCAAGCTTCCACCCAAAGAGTCTCCTAAGCCTAACACCAAGGACGGAGTGTTTGAGGAACCTCTGAGAGCTCCACCCAAGAACCAAGTGTGACATCCCAAACCTAACCACCTGAAGAACAAGCTGGACATAATGCCACCTATCCAGGAGGAGCTTATGCCACAGAAGGGCAAAGTGATCCAAACCCACAACTGTGAGTACCAACAACCCTCTATGAGAGCGTTGAGGTACCATTGTGAGCACTGTGGGAGAGATGGACACTTGAGTGAGTTTTGCTTTAGGCGCAAGAGAGAGGAGCGCCGTGCCAGGGAGATGAACAATGCGAACATGTACCATCCTTCCCATGATGTACATGTGCCGAGTGTTCAGAGGAGAGCTGCTAGGCCTAGAGGTGCAGTGCATCAAGGTCCTAGGCGTCAGGGAGGTGTTGCCCGACGGGGTCCTGACTTTGCAGGATACGGACCCCGTGGCGGAGGCTTTGTTGAGCGTTTCCCTCCACCGCGTTTTGAGTATCGCGATGGATGCTATTTCATTAGCGGACCACGTTTTCCTGTGCGTGGTGATCGCTTTCCCCGTACACGTGCTAGGAATGGTTTTTCTGCTAACCGTTCTTTTGAGCAGTCAGCCCAACACTGGTATTCCCCTTATTTCACTAACCCCAGTGTTGGACCGTATGCTCACCCTATGTCTTTTTATTGATGTAGGTAAAACGATTGGAGAACGTTTGGTTGGTGGATTCCGGTTGCTCGAGGCACATGACCGGAAACGCCAAGTGGTTCTCCAGTCTTAGTCCTGTTGTCGGGAAGGAGTTTATCACCTTCGGCGACAATCGCAAAGGTAAAGTGTTGTCTCGAGGGTCGGTGTGAGTTAATGAGCACTTTGTGTTGCGCGATGTTGCTCTTGTTTCTAACTTGCATTTTAATCTTCTTTCTGTTTCACAACTCTTTGATGATGACTATGAGATTCGTTTTAAACCAAATCTCAGTCGTATTTTGGATCCTCAGGGCAATCTTGTGTGTTTGATTTCGCCTTCTGGAAAAGTTTTTCGTGCAAATTTCTCAGAGTCTTTTGGCACTTCTCGTTGTCTTGTGGCTGGACCTTCCTCCTCTAATCTTTGGAAGTGGCATAGGAGACTTGGACATTTGAGCTTCGACTTGCTTGCAAGGCTTAGTTCACTTGGCCTAATCCGAGGATTGCCCAAGCTGCATATGGAGAAGGATCTTGTTTGCCACTCTTGTAGACATGGGAAGATGGTTGCCGCTCCCCACCATCCAGTGACTCAGGTCATGACCAAGCGCCTTGGAGAGCTTTTGCACATGGACATTGTTGGTCCGGCTCAGGTGAGCTCGGCTGGGGGGAAGTGGTATGTGCTTGTTGTTGTTGATGACTTTTTGAGATATTCGTGGGTTTTCTTTTTAGCTGAGAAGACCGAGATTTTCTCCTTTGCTCGCAGTCTAATTTTGCGTCTTCAGAACGAGTTCCCTTTGAACTCGATGCGAGCTATTAGGAGTGATAATGGTTCTGAATTCAAGATTTCTGATTTTGAGAAGTTTTGTAACTCCTTGGGTTTAGAGCATCAGTTTTCTTCCCCCTACACACCGCCCCAAAATGGTGTTATAGAGAGGAAGAATTGGACCCTTGTTGAGATGGCCAGGACGAGGCTCGATGAGCATAGAACTCCTAGGCGATATTGGGCCGAAGCTATGAGCACTGCATGCTACATTTGCAATCGCATTTTTGTTCGAGCTTTCTTGAAAAAGACCTCTTATGAGTTGCGTTTTGGAAAACTGCCCAAGGTAAGTTATTTTAGAGTCTTTGGTTGCCACTGTTTTAAACTTAAGAAAGGCAACCTGGACAAATTTGAGTCTCGTTCTTCTGACGGTGTATTTTTGGGTTATGGTACTGACACTCGCGCATATCGTGTACTTAACCTTGATACTAACCGAGTCATGGAGACATCTGATGTCACCTTCGACGGGCCATGGTTTGTGCTTCTTCTCGTTTTGAGTGTGCAGGTGATCATGAGGTTGGTGAACCTCTTTTTGATGACGAGGACGAAGGTGCTGAAGGTATGGATGATCCAGCACCCCCTCCACCTGCTGTACCGCAAGGAGCGGCTTCTACTACGACTCACGGCCCCGACACTTCTTCTTCCTGGGAGCCGTGGGATCCGCCACCCCGAGTGGTACCTTTTGTACCCGGGGAGGCACCAGCTGCTGTGGAGGGGGAGATTTCTTTTGCTCAGGAGGCGCCACGACACATTCAGCGCCAACACCCGCCTCAACAGATGATCGGCAGCATTGACGAATGTGTCACTCGGTCCAGGTCACAACAAATCTCACACTTTGCTCATTCTACATTTGTTGCTGATTTTGAACCCCGAGATGTTGGACACGCTTTGACGGATTCGGATTGGGTCAATGCCATGCATGAGGAGTTAGAAAATTTTGAAAGAAATCGGGTTTGGGTTTTGGTTCCACCTCCTCCAGACTGCAGTCCTATTGGGACAAAATGGGTTTTCAAAAACAAACAAGGAGAGGATGGCCACATTGTTACAAATAAGGCCAGACTTGTTGCTAAGGGTCATAGTCAGAAGGAGGGGATAGACTATGAGGAGACTTTTGCTCCTGTAGCACATTTGGAGGCTATTAGGATACTCTTGGCTTCTGCTGCATCCAAAGGTTTTAAACTTTTTCAAATGGATGTCACGAGTGCCTTCTTAAACGGCTACATAGAAGAAGAGGTGTATGTTGAGCAACCCCCCGGTTTTGAAAATCCCAAGTTTCCAAACCATGTTTGAAACAAGCCCCTAGAGCTTGGTATAATAGGTTGAAAACCTTTTTGCTTGCTAAGGGTTTTAAAATGGGATGTGTGGATAAAACACTCTTTCTCCTCAAGCAAGGCAAAGACACTCTCTTGGTCCAGATTTACGTGGATGATATCATTTTCGGTGGTTCTTCTCACGCTTTGGTTGCCAAGTTTGCAGATTTAATGAGCAGGGAGTTCAAGATGAGTATGATGGGCGAGCTGACTTTCTTTCTCGGATTGCAAATTAAACAATCCCGAGAAGGGACGTTTGTGCACCAGGGCAAGTACACCAAGGACTTGCTGAAGAGGTTCGATATGGGTGAGGCCAAGCCTCTTCCAACACCCATGTCAACCATGACGGCCCTGGATGCGGAAAAGGATGGAGAAGTTGTGGACCAGAAGGAGTACCGAAGCATGATCGAGTCGCTGCTCTACCTGACGGCGACACGCCCAGACATCCAGTTCGTGGTGTGTCTGTCCGCACGCTTTCAGGCATCGCCGCGCACTTCTCACAGTCAGGCGGTCAAGCGCATTTTCAGGTACCTTCGTTTCACACCTGAGTTTGGGATTTGGTATTCAGCTTCCTCCACCCTCTCCCTTTGCGGTTATTCCGATGCCGATTTTGCTGGTTGTCGTGTTGAGCGCAAGTCCACTTCTGGGACCTGCCAGTTTATTGGTTCTTCTCTTGTATCGTGGTCTTCACGCAAGTAGTTTAGTGTCGCTCAGTCTACCACAGAGGCTAAATATGTTGCTACGGCTAGCTACTGTTCTCAGTTGCTTTGGATGATGGCCACTTTGCGTGATTTTGGTCTGAGCTTTTCTCGCATGCCTTTGCTCTGTGACAGCACGAGTGCTATTAGCGTTGCTAAGAACCCCGTGCTTCACTCGAAGACCAAACACATTGATGTGCGCTTTCATTTTCTGCGAGACCACCATGAGAAGGGTGATATCGACCTTCGCCATGTCGATACTCATCATCAGTTGGCTGATATTTTCACCAAGCCTTTGGACGAATCAACCTTTAATCGGTTGAGGGGTGAGCTTGGCGTGTGTTTCCCCTTTTAGATGGGGGAAACATTTTGGATCTTGTATCATAGACTGACTATTTTCTCGTCTGCTTTGTTTTCTCTTAGTTTAGTCTTTTGCATTTCAGCATACGCTTTTATATTCTGAGCTTCATGTATATAATCTTTAGAATGTGACTATGCTCTGTTTAGTATGCTCCGATGCTATATGTTGATACTTGTAGCTTATGCTCTTTCTGATCACTAATACATGTTGTGAGCTGAGCTATTTTTGAATGGTGAATCTGCCTAACAAACATAAAACTTGAAAATGTTCACCATTGAGATATGCAACCAGCATGTGTAGGATGTGTTGAATTCACTCGTGCTTTTCCTATATGCTAGGTTGCTATGTCTCTAGTTCTGAGTCACTCACTTGCTTGGTTTGTTCATAATCTGTTTAAAATTGAACCAAGTTTTAAGTGAATTGAAAAGATCGAGATGGGATTGCTTGTCAACACATCACGGTATCGAGACTGTTTCTCATTGCACTTTTGAGTTACACTTGAGCCGTGTAGTGTATGACCGCAACCGATGCCTTAAGCTTCTGATTGCATATGCATAGGCTTCGCTCGGTTGAAAAGTTACGCAATGACAAGCTTTCAACCTCTCGCAATCACATGCTGAATTTGAACTTGTGTAATTTCACCGCTGCAACTCCGATTTAAAATTTGAAATCACAAGTTTTTTGCTTCATTCTATAGCATGATGATTGAATTTTGCTAGGGGTAGTTCACCTTGTATACATGCTTAGCACTTGGTTGATTTCCTGTGTATACATGTGTAGTGCTATTTTGATGGTGACCACCTTTTTGGCTAAAAACTGCTCACTTTGCTCATATGTTCATATTTCGTATTGAGTGATCAGTTTGAGCCTTTTCTAGCATGAGTGCTTAGTTGTGTCATTTGAGTTATACTGTGTAGAGCATCTTTGCATTCTCTTGACTATATTCCTGAAGCTGCTAACTTGCATTTTGACTCATATGCATTGTGGAAGGGGGAGAAATTCTCTTGTTGGCACTGTTTGATGGTGCTTTTTCTAAGGGGGAGAATTCTTACTTGATAAGTGCATTTTCAACTAAGGGGAGAAATTTGACAAATCATTTGTGCCTTTTTGTGTTCAACTAACGGGGTTTTGGGCGAAAAATTTTTGCACATCTTGTACCTTCCAAGTTGAACTAAAGGGGATCTCCTGGTTGTGTGCACTATTCGAGGATGAGTTTGACCGTAAGGTTTTGGTATCGAGCTTTCTCTGCTAGTTGTGTTGAGCCTCTGTGCCTCTGTCTTGAGGGACTAGCATTTGCTTCGATTTCTCAATTGGTATCTGCTAGCAGTGTTGAGCCTGTTCTACCTCTTCTTGAGGGCTAGCTTTGCCTTGCTTGGTTGCGTTGAGCCGTTTCCCATGTCCTTGGGGACCAAGTTGTCTTGCTCTTTCCACTTGACCTTCTTTGGCTTTGCTATGCTTTTGGGTCATTTGTTCGAGTTCTCTCCTCTCCCTTCTTCCTCCTTCTATTTCATTATGATTTGTGTGTGTAATTGACAATGCACTCGTCAAGGGGAAGATTGCGGATACATGGGTGTATGCTGAGTCTCGAGTGATGAGTGATTGTCAACGGGTTTGATCGCATGTTCTTTGGCTTGTGTTGTGCAGGTGTCGAGCACGGAGACAGTGATCGAGGGCAAGGTGAAGGTCAAGTAGAGACGTGTCGTGCCAACGGACCGGGAGCGGTGAAGGGCGGACGTGAGGCTTGGACTGAGGGACCGGTGGCCTGAGGATCAGCTGTGGTGGCTGGCAGCCTGGGACAGCGACGAGCGAAGACTTGCGGGGCATGGTGTTGCTCGGGTCGAGGACCTGGGGACACGTGTCGGTGGACGGGGTGCACGGGCGGTGCATCCCCTCTTCAGCTCCGGTTTGGTGGTTGAGCCACAGAAAAACCACCGGGTGGACGGTTTCCAAGTTTGGGCCACAAAACCTGGGTGCTGCGGGTTTGCCGAGTTTGGGCCACAAAACTCGGGCTAAGGACGGTTTCCAGGTTTGGGCCTCAAAACCTGGGTGCTGGCGGGTTTCTTAGTTTGGGCCACTAAACTCAGGCGATGGGCGGCTGGTTTCCCGGTTTGGGCCACAAAACCGGGGGATGGACTTGAAGGCCTGGTTTCCCGGTTTCGGCCACAAAACCGGGGGACAGAGTCCATGAAAAGGACAAGCGGAGCGGATGCGGCACGTGGTGGCAATTGGTGAGGTTGCGTCGAGGCAATGCTACCAGTTGTGCGGGCGTGGCCGTCGGATCAGCAGCTACCACGAGTTGGTCCAGGAAAGCCTTAGGGTTTGGCTGTGTCGCTCTGTAAATAACTAGGGGTAGAGTGGGAATTAGAATTAGGATAAGTAGGGGGAGACACCCACTTCCCAAACTATCTCGGTCATTTGCTCTTTTGCTTCTAGGGTTTCCTGCTCTCTCATTCCCTGCTGTAGCGAACTGAGATCCACAGAGAAGAGAACAATAGCTCTGTGCCCATGAGATTTTGAGGAAGTGAGACCGTAATCTCACTATTGTAGTGTGTGGTAGCCACACGGTTGCAAATTCGTGGTTGTGATTCGCGTTTTGTTCTTGTTCTTCGCGGGTTGTGTTTCTCCACGTTTTTCCTGTCGTTCAATCTCTTTGCTCGGTGCGTCTTTTGCAAATCCGTTTGAACCAAGATGTTCTAGATCGTGAGGCACTTCTTTCCACCAAAGTAATTCACCTTTCACCTCATGAGCTAGTAGATCGATCGATTTTCGTTTCGGGTCAAGTTTTTCTCCTTTCCCCGCATTTCTTCGATTCATCGATTTGGAGATAGGTTCAAGCCACGATCTCCTAGGAGTAGCTCACTATCCTCCTTATGACTCATCTCTCCAAGTTTGAACCCTAGAGGTTTCGTTTTGGGAGAGTTTGAATCAAATCGGTGGACGAACAGTTCACTGTCGGGGCGACCGGACGCTCGACTCGTACTGACCAGACGCTAGGTCATTGAGTCCGGTCGTTGAAACTGAGCACTGTGTTTTTTGTGACTTGACCGGACACTCTTCGTTGCATTCGACCGGATGCTACGGTCTTAATGTTCATCGCTTGTTTTTGCAGTGACCGGACACACTGTGAGTGACCGGACGCATTGTACACCATGAGTCCGGTCGTTTACAGAGAGCTCCCAAATCAGGTTTTGCTTGACCGGACGCGTCCGGTGGTGCTTGACCGGACGCAGTCAGAGTCCGGTCAGTGCAGTGTTGAGTTGTTTCGTCCGTTGTCGGATTTGGTTTCCGTCTTTTGCATTGAATTTCTAGGGTTGTATTGTGTCCCGCTGTGCTTCTCAGAAGCATCCACCCTACATCTAGGGTCGTGGACACTTGCAAGCTCTAGTGTTTGTCCTTGCGGTTGATTAGTGGGACAGTGGCGACTAGTTTTCGAAAGGAAAATTTGAAGCTCCCATTCACCCCCCGTCTGGTCGCTTTCTGGTAGCACTCTCGGTCCTTCAAAGCCGAATAATTATTACTCGGTTGGATTAAACATCAAATCAGTGTCATGTATTAACCTCAAATAGACTTAAAGGTTCACTCGGAGGATATATTAAAGACCCCAAGTACCGACTACTTGAGTACTCGGAACTCAGGCTCGGGGGTTGCAGAGTATATATCATTAAGGAAATGTTTTTTCTTAACTAAGGATTACTCGGAAAAAGGTTCAAAGATCCTCAAAGTTATTAAAAATAACAAGAGCCTCGGGGGCTACACCCTATGGGTGCACTTTTCTGAAAAAGTGCACGCTATGGAATTCTTTTGTCTACAAAGCACTTCAGGATTTCTCAAGACATTACTCGGAGATTCTCAAAAGAAGCCAAAAGATAACGTTTTAAAAGAAATATTAAAAAGCTCGGGGGCGTGACAGACCGGAATGTCAGAGATATCATCAGAAGATGATTACTCGAACAAGCCCTAGACGTTGTGGGAGATCCGAAGACATGGTACGGAGACTACATGGATTAGGACTCTCATTGTAACTTAGTCGAGTTTCTAAAGGAAGTCTTGTAATTAGAATAGGACTCCTCTGTTGTAAGCGACTAGGACTCGGTACACACTGAGCTTCACCCAATTATATAAGGGGAAGCGGGCGCCTACCCCTATCATTGAATCTTGAATCATAACACAAGGCACACGCCGTCACTGGACGTAAGGTATTGCACTATTAAGCGGCCTCAACCAGTATAAATCGTTGTCCCTGTGTACTCGCCGAGTTCTACAAATGCCGATCCCCACCGAACAAATCATCTAGAAATCCCCTAGACGAGTTGCCGGTTAACAAACACCGACATTAACCTGCTATGTTTGTTGCATTAGGTTATAGGAGTTGAATGTTACCGTTGCTGCATTTTACTATACCTTGTCCACCATCAATTATTATCTTGATATCCCTGTTAGGTCTAGGCTCGTTATCTGCTTAGCCCTGCTTAGACCGGTAAAAGTCGGGTGATTTCCTATCTCCCGCATGTAGGTGGATACTGATCATGACTAGCCTGGTGCTACCATGGAGATAACCATGTGATAATTAAATTGAAATCGGGTGGGATGTAGGAGCAGCAGGACATGGGTTCTGTGTGCTAGTAGTCTCCCGTCTGTGTTGATTAGGACCCGACGAAGGCACACCTCAGTCATTTTGAACGCGTCAATCACTTAACGGAGTAGGTCCGGGTACCTCCCATGAAGCGAAGTAAGGTTATTCGAGTCGGTGATGGAGATGTTGACGCCAAATACCCAGGGCCTCATATGTACCGTGGGCGACTATTCTGAGCAACCTTGCATGGTCCGTGGGCAGGCGGGGCCTGATAGACCTGGCATGACCATGGGCAGTTATAGGTTGAGCAACCTGGCACTGAGATCACCCGGTGTAGAAGGGCCCAAGGCCGTCCCACGAATCGTGTTCTCGAATTTCCTGAGCGGTAGCTTATGGCTGCCGTAGCCGGACGTGTCGGGGGAGTGTGCAACATTTTATCCTCAGCTGGGTAGGAATCGATTATAATCGCCATCACTTCTGGACAGTGAGTAACTTGACCGGGCATGTGTTACCAAAGTAACTTATGAAACTAAAGATGGTTACGATGTTGAATCTGAAAGGCTATTGATGAAATAGTCACTCTTGCTTGAATAATTAGACAAGTTGATGAGGGACGACCTGATCTTCCATGAGGTAGCTTGTAATTCGATTGGTGGAGATCTCGACGTTGGCGATCCGGCTTCAAATCAACATGATTCGAACCCTGCAACCGTTACATCACTGCTCCGTTGGTTATCAACCAAACACAACTTGATTGACCTCGCTAAGAAGGTTATTCCTGCAAGCGAATCGAAGAACACAAGCAAGAAGGTAAAAACACGCAATCTGAAAGTGCAAATATGAATCTCGCGAATATCAATAGATGGGTTCAAGAACTCGGTTCCAAAGGACTAATCGACACAGTGGTGGAGATCAAGAACGGGGGCCCTGGTTCACTGTAAAAGGATTCGACACCATGGTTACAATGAACGATTCAGTTCCTCGATGGAAAACTAAACTCAAAACAAAACCCAAGACCTAACGATGACGACGGCGGCTAATTATAGGGTTTAGGTCGTCGCCCCCGCTGGACGCGCCCCCTAATGGGCTCTAAGACGATACACAACCCATCGGACCAAAAGACGGTGTCGCAGCACCCTGGCAGATTCTGGACGCTGACTTGTTTTGACGATTCCCGTTGACTCCTGATGTATTTTGACGTGATTCCAAAGCGATTGGTTAGCTTATCAAATTATCTTTCCAAGCATATCTGGTTCATCGAAAATGGAGTTCGTATGCGTCCGGGGAGTTGATTTTACCCGGGACTGCTCCTGAATTCCGAGGGTAACGATGTAGCTGAGTTGGAGACGGATTGCAACCTGGGGAAGACCATAGCGTCAGTGTGTCCAGCGTGGTGATGTCCTCTTCGCAAGTGATTGCTATAGATCAGGTGCAAATTTAGTTAATCAGGTTGATAACATAAACTTGACTGCTAATACTCTAATGATGATTATTTAATAATAAAAATGCTTTTATGCATAAAGGTGAGCATAGCCAACCCCAGATATAGCCTACATGATCCTTTGTGTATCATTATTTCTAGTTTATGACGGGTAAGCCTAGCTGAGTACCTTCTTGTGCTCAGGGTTTTATTCCCTTGTTGTTGCAGATGGTCAGAGCTTCTTTGGCTACAACGAGAACTGTCTGTACCCGGTTATGGGTGATGACTAGACCATGGGCATGGTCCTTTCCTATCCTTCCCTGATGCTTTTGTGGACATGATCAGGTTGCTGGCACCGTATTATGAACAAACTGAACTTGTGTTTCAAAACTATGTTGCTTCCGCTCTTTTATCAAACTATGGTTTGTAATAATGTTTCATACTCCAATGGATTTAAATTATGTTGAACTATGTTGTAACTTATGGACATGCATGCTAAACTTATTACGATCTTAGCCGCATGCAAAATGTTTGAAATCCTTCGAGATTTCCGGACTACCAGCTTTATACGAGCTTAAGCACATGATGATCATCGCGCAAGCGGAGATTTCTGGGCTTAATCTGGTGTAAAATGGTCGGTTCTGTCACACTATATCTCTAGTTCTGAGTCATTCACTTGCTTGGTATGTTCATATTCTGCTAAATCTGAACCAAGTCTAAGTGAATTTGAAAAGATCGAGATGGGATTGCTTTGTCAGCACATTACGGTATCGAGACAGTTTCTCATTGCACATTGAGTTAAACTTGAGCCGTGTAGTGTAAGACCGAAACTAATGCTTGAAGCTTCTGATTGCGTATGCATAGGCATAGCTCAGTTGAAAAGTTAGGCGATTACAAGCTATCAACCTCTCGCAATCATATGCTAAAATCTGAACATGTGTTAATAACCGCTGCAATTCTATAGCACGATGATTGAACTTT
The DNA here is from genome assembly GCA_009763385.1 of Coix lacryma-jobi var. lacryma-jobi. Taxonomy (NCBI): domain Eukaryota; kingdom Viridiplantae; phylum Streptophyta; class Magnoliopsida; order Poales; family Poaceae; genus Coix; species Coix lacryma-jobi. The sequence goes on from CM019829.1 coordinate 74,751,900, forward strand.
GCCAGGGGTAGTTCACCTTGTATACATGTTTACCACTTGTTCTGACTTCATGTATATACATGTTCAGTGTTATTTTGATGATGAATCCCCTTTCTGAATGGCTAAAAACTGCTGACTAAGCTTACATGTTCATATTTCGTATTCTGTGATCAGTTTGAGCCTTTGCTAGCCTGTTTGCTTGTTGCTTAGTCGTCGGATCAGCACTCTTTAGAGCATTATTTCACTCTAACGACTATATACCTGAAGCTGCTGACTTGCATTTGTGACTCATATGCATTTGCTTGCTCCGATAGACATGGCTTAGCTCTGTTTCGCTTACTAGAGCTTATTTTCCTCTCTTATTTGATTGCAAATTGCCCCCAAGGTGGAGAATTTTTGTTGTATGGTGACAATTTGCAACTTTGTGCTTCACTTGTTGAGGGGGAGTGTTGGAACCGCACTTGCTCCCCTTCGCTCTCGCGCGAGGGAAAGGCGAAGGTGGCCAAGCGTCGAAGGTTGGAAATGAAGGTAAGGGAAACAAAGACTGAAATCGTAGCTCTATTCCCTCAAAATCCTGCTCCTTACACTGTTCACCCCTTGGTATTTATATGTTACACCAAGGGTCACAGGACTAATTACGAAAGGGTACAACAAAGATTCCCTGCCTCCACGCAGGGAGGAGGGGCAAAGAAGTAAAAACACGGTTGTAGTGGAAACCCTAATCAGCCTTCCCTCCGTGTGCCGCCACTCGGTCTTGCCCACCTTCGGGGGCAGACGCGAAAAATTGGACCCCCGACTCTGCTCGTCCTCGAGCCAGCGTCCTCCCGTCGCCTTGCCGAAACCTTCGCTGCAAGCAAAGTGGCCTCGCAAGGCGAGCGAGGGTCGCCTGCCTGGTTGTCGTCGAGTCAACCTGCAGAGAATTGCAACAAAGTCTCGGTGGTCGGATCCGTGGCGAGGGTTAGAAAATGGGTCCGAGGGGTTCGGTCCCCTGAGGAAAAGGGGCGAGCGGGGACGCGCAGATCACGCGAAGGTCGCTTTTGCCTGTGCTCTGTGTGGTGCCGCTGCCGAGGGTCCTCATCCCCAACAGTAGCCCCTCGTTGCTTTGGATCTAAGGGGCAGAGCTTAGGCCCAAGCAGCGCCTTTCGATGGGGGACGTGAAAAGACCCTAGGCAGCGACGCCCGCGACTGCTCTGGGTCGGGCCGTAGTACTGTTGGCTTTTGTACTGTTTAAGGCCGCTCCGTTTTTCGTGCCGAGTTTTTTGACTACTGTGCCGATTTGTTCGGCGGATGCTCCCACTTCTAGTCCTATAAATAGGAGGGTAGGTGAGGGGCTTTTGTCTTGTGCCCTCGAATGCGCTTGCCATCCTGCTGCTGCTCGTTTGTTGTTGCGAAGGTTGCTTTTCGCATAGTTGCGAAGGCTTAGACTGCTTGCGTCTTAGCGAGGCTTAGTTTTTAGAGATGGCGAGGTTGAAACAAACGGCTCGCGCTGTATCTCCCGCCGCTGCGGATGAGGGGACTACCTTTGAGTTCGGGCTTAGTTGGGTTGGCGCCACTGATTTGGCATCCTATGTTAGGTGGGGTTGGATTGAGGAGGGCAAGGCGAGGGCCTGTGCTGGGGAGACGGTGCCGAAGCCAGGTGCAGACGAGGTTGTTGTATTTGAGGAATTCTTTTTAGCCGGACTTCGCTTTCCTGCTAACCCCTTCGTGACTTCAGTTCTGCGAAGGTTTAATTTGCGCTTTCATCAGCTTACACCTTCGTGCTTCACGAAGATGTCTGTTTATGTTCGGGCCTGCCGATCTCAGGGGATTGTCCCTCATGTCGAAGGGTTTGTACGCACTCATCGCGTCCATATGCAGCCTCGGAAGTTCACTAATGGCGAGGGCAGATCCAGTCTCGGTCAGTTCGCCGTCTACACTTTCTGCTATCGCGCCGGCGCGGAGCTACCGGTACAAGCGCAGAAGAACAAGTGGAGCAGTGGGTGGCAAGAGTTCTGGTTCTACTACAAACTCAGTGGTGACGTTGATCTTTGTGGTAAGCTTCCGTTGCTTGGAGAAGTAAGCGCCGAAGCTAGGATGAGCGCCGAGGCTCACGCCTCTGTTGACTGCCTAAGGGTTGTTGCCCGCTCGCAGTGCGCGCGTGACCTGGTGGAGGAGTATTGTTGTGCCAAGATTTGGCCTCTTGGGCGAAGGCAAGCATGGTTCAAAGTGGAGGATGATCCCAAATATGAAGGTAGGGGTTTAAAGAAGCCGGGACTGGATCTTGACAAGATTTGGGAGAGAACTCTCCAAAAGTTTCCCTCACGCAGAGATGGGATCGAGGTCATCTGCAAGTGTGTTCAGCAGTGGACTGTGGAACTTGTCGGGAAACTGTCCACGCTGGAGACCAAGGCGATCCACAGCTCGGTGGGTAGCGGAGGTCGGGTGAACAGAATGTTTGATATTCTTGGGGTTCGGTATGCAGACTGGCCAGCTCCTTCGAGCGAGGATGCACCGAAGAAGAGGAAGCGCGAAGCTTCGGGGGAGAGGGGAGTTGTCTCTCGGCCGAAGCGAGGCCGTGGGCGAGGCCGTGGGTGTGCCGGTGGCCGGGTGAAGACACTCGCGACAAAGGTCGCGGCCGTTTCGGCTGGTACCTCTTCGTCAGCTGTTGTTGCTTCCGGTCGAGGTGTTGGTAGGGCCGCAGGTCGGGTGCCCCGAGTTGGAGGGATCAGTGCTTTGATCCAGATTTTGGACGATGAGGATGAGTCTGATGATGAAGAGGTGGAGGAGGAGAAAGATGGAAAGGAGGGGGGAACAGACGAGGGTTCGTCTGATGAAAGCAGCGAAGCTTCCAGCGAAGGACATGACACTGATGAGGAGGTGTCCATCGATGACACCCAGGTAAGAGGGGTAGCCTCGCCAAGCGCTGGTGCGATGGTTGCCCAGAGCGCGGACGACATCGCTCGAGACACTGAGTCGGATAGTCCTCGACGAGGGTCGATTCCCAGCTTTGCGGGCTCACACCTGTGGGTAGAGGGTTTTGAGTTTGATGGCGAACTCGAGCCCGACCGAGCCCGGGGAAAGAGACCGTACGGCGAGGCGAGTCGGTCAAGCCTCCCGGAGTATGCTAAGAAGCTTGGGATTTATGATCCGGCAACTGAGCTGTTCACCAGTCCGGACCTTCGGGATTGTCACTTGCAATGTGGCCCGGAAGAAAGGCGTTTTTTAGGCCGAATTTTCGGCCGCATTTGTGTGCCGGAGGCAGAGGTTCGACTTGCGGACCAGGCGGTTGGTGATACTTTTGCCGACGTTGACGTCAAGTTGGCGGAGCTAATGCTCTTGAACCGCGCGGCGAGGCGGAAAGTTGGCTCCGACATGGAATTTATGAGAATCCAAATTGATGAGCTTGAGAAGGAGAATGGCAGACTTGCCCGGAGCTTGGAAAATAAGGAAATTGAACTGAAGAATGCTTCGGAGAAGGCAGCGAAGGCTCGAGAGGAGGCAGTTGAACTGGCGAAGCGTAATGCAGATTTGATTGCCGAGGGAAAGGCGAAGGACAAGGCATTGGCCGATGTCGAGGGTCGCTTAGGGGATTTGAGCGAATCCTGGCGGACGAGTATGGAGAACATCCAGCGTAAGCTTGATTGTTGCCTGACTGAGACCGGGGGCTCTGCCGGAGAGCCGTTGCCTGCAGCTAGCGCGGAAGTCTTCGAGGGTTGGCTGAGTAATGAACTTGATGTATTTAGTTCGCTAGTTGTCAACGCAGCCGATTTCGGGGGCTACGCCGGGGCTTTGGCTATGGCGAGCACGCTTCGACTGGCGGGTTGTGATCATCTTCGCAAAATCAAGAGGCCAAACCATGCCTTTCCATCGGTCGATGAAGTGCGCCGTATGAAGATTGATGATGCTGAAGTCCGGAACTGCGCGATGCGTCTGCTTCGCAGGTTTTGGATCTCCGGAGGTGGCCGAGCTCTTGCCTTCGAAGAAGCTGCCGAGGCTACACGTCAGGTTTGCGTACTTTTCCGGATTTTTCGATCTTGTTGATCTGTTTCAAAGGGGTTATTATTGATCTTGGCATTGTTTGCCTCTGTTTTGCTTATAGGCTCGAAAAGATGCGATGCCCTCGCCACCCACGGAAGTTGAAGTAGGGGGTTGCTCCAAAGCTGCTCCTGAGTCAAGTGCTGCGGGGGTTACGCTCGCCGAGATCGAGGCCTTGACTGGGGACGTCCCGATCACTGAAGAAGCCGCGGTGCAAAAAGCGGCGACGGAAGAGGAGCCTGCTTCTATCGTCGAGGCTGCCGAGGAGGAATCCACGGCGGAGGAGGCGTCTGCCGGAGCCTCGACTGTCGCCATTGGCGAAGGTTCGGAAGCTATCAAGGACGGAGCTACGAGTGGAGCCCATAGAGAAGCTGGTCAGGTGTGATCCCTGGGATTGTTGTGGCGAGGTAGCCCTTTTGTAGAGATTGTGGTTGTAAAAACTTGAGGCTAAAGCATCTTTGTATTTTTGTGAAACATGCAGGTTCCTGACGGAACCGTGCTAGACGTTTTCGACGTGACTCCGCTGATGTTAAATTACCAAGATGTTTTTGTAACTGGTGAATCGTGGGCTCGTGCTAAGTTTAAACATCCTTCGCTTTCTTTTGAACGCTTTTGGTGGTCAAAGGTGCGAAGGTATGATTTAAAGAATAGTAGGTCGGGTCGTTTTTGGCGTGAAGCAGATTGTACGGACCGTCAGGCCGACCGTTTTTTGTTTGGCTCTTCTTCGATCTCGCAAGCTAGCGGAGATGATGATATTGACGAGGAGACAGCTTTGGAGTATTTGTTTGGGCAAAGGGAGCTTGGTATAGGTTCGGATGGGGCGCTTATGATTCCGAAGGAAGAACCTTCGGAAGTTTGTGAGATAAGGCATAGATACATGTATAGGGCGAGGGTTTTGCCCGGGGAGCTGCCAATTGTCACTGCAGCTCCTTTGTTGTGGGGACCCCTGGTTCCAGTGGGGGGGGGGGGTTGAGGAGGTGGCCGAGGGTTTGGATGACTTGGCAGTAGTTGAACGTGGGGTTGAACCCTTGTAACTTTGACTTTTTCCTTTTAAGATGTAAGCCGCATTATTGGTTGAGGGAAGTAAAATCTGCAATTTATCTGAATTGGTTTGTAGTGGTTTAACTAAAGTGATTGTGAAGCTTTATGTTACGCTTTCGATGGGATGATTTTGGAAAAAACAGCGACGCCCCTTACTTTATTTTGGCGAGGCTCGCGTGACGCTTTTGATACGCTGATTTGAAAAAACAGCGTCGCCCCCACTTTCTTTTAGCAAGGCTCGCGCAATGCTTTTGATTAGCTGATTTGAAAAAACAGCGACGTCCCCACTTTCTTTTAGCGAGGCTCGCGCAATGCTTTTGATAGGCTGATTTGAAAAAACAGCGACGCCCCCACTTTCTTTTAGCGAGGCTCGCGCAATGCTTTTGATAGGCTGATTTGAAAAAACAGCGACGCCCCCACTTTCTTTTAGCGAGGCTCGCGCATTGCTTTTGATAGGCTGATTTGAAAAAACAGCGACGCCCCCGCTCTGTCATTGTATGGATAGAACATGTCGACGACATCGAAGGTGATGTGCTCAGTTCTGCAGTTCGTTTGGTCGCCGAAAGTCACGGGCAAGGGTATTTTGCCAATCGCTCTCACTTGTTGACCGTCGAAGCCGTATAGGGGGTTGTCAGCGGGTTGTAGGAGGTTTCTATCGAGCTTCATGCTGTCGAAGGTTGAGGCGAATAATATGTCAGCGGAGCTTCCTGTATCAACCAAGATTTTGGTGACAGTCCACCCAGCGAGGTTGGTTTCGATCACCATAGCATCGGTGTGAGGGTAATCTCTCAGCTTCATGTCGCTGGAATCGAAGGTTATGGGGATGTGAGACCAACGACCGAATCTGTGGGGTCCTTCGACGGCCACATGGTGAACTCGTCTGGCATGTTCCTTCCTCTGTCGTTTATTACCATGGTCCTCATTTGAACCTCCGGTGATAGCTAGAATCACACCGAAGGTTGATGTTGGATTGTTGATGGTCGTTTGGCTCTGGGCTTCGGCTTTGACAGGCTGGGGTGCTGGTAAAGCGGGAATTGGTGGTGGTGGTGGCAGAGCCTTGCTGGTTTGGTGGGTTGTTGGAATTTGGTTTTGGGGGGTTGTTGGGTATGTGACTGTGTATGGAGTGTTTTGGCGTTGTGGGATTGTTGTTGCCTGGTAGGAGGTTTGGCTGAAGTGTGGGTGGTGGGGGTAAATGGGTTGTTGCGAGGGTAGGCCATAATTTAGGGGGGTGTAATGGAATTGGGTATTTGAAGGGTGGAAACTTGGTTTCCTGGTGTGGTGGATGGTTCGAGTATCTGACGAAGCAGCTTTCCTGGATTCCTGGTATTCTTTCCCCTTGGCGAAGCATTCGCATTGCTTTGTTGTGTGTCCCTTTCCGAGACCACAGAAGTGACAATACATTTTAGCGGGATCTCGTTGCGGGTTCCGCTGATTCGGCTGGGGTGGCAGACCCTGAGAGGCTTGGTTGCTTGGGGGTTGAGCGTCCCGTCTTTGATCCTCGTGATTTGTTGCTTTGTTGATTGCACCAACATTGCTTTGCTCTTGGCGAGGGTTGCTTTCCCTTGCTTGAGGCCTCGGCTGTGGTTTCAGTTGTGAGCGCCGAGCGTCAGACATCGCTCTGAAGTCCATGTCTTCTATGCAATATCGTTCCATTGTTTCGTGTAACTCCTCGATTGAATTCGCTGGCTTCCTGGCGAACTTTGATGAGCATGGGCCTGGACGCAGGCCACTGACTGCGGCGAGGATTACAGCTTCGTCGGATATCCCCGGAGTTCTTGATCTAATTTGGATGAACCTTCGCCAGTAGTCTTGAAGCGGTTTTCACTCCTCTTGCTTGCAATTGAACAAGTCGATGGGGTTTGAAGGGGCTGGTGTGATGCCTTTGAAGTTGGTGCAGAGCCTGTCTCTGAGGTTGGCCCAGGAATCCACGGTGCCGGGGCGAAGGTTGCTGTACCAAGTTTGCGCAATGTCGCGCAAGATAATGACAAAGGATTTTGCCATTGCTGCTTCGTCTCCACCTGCCGCGGTGACTGCCGCCTCATAGCTCATTATGAACTGGCGAGGGTCGGAAACCCCGTCGTAACGAGGTAAGTTTTGTGGGTTGTAGCATGGAGGCCAGGGTTGAGTTTGGAGTATCTGGGAGAGGGGTGACCGTGGGTCATAGGGCATTTGGTGTTGCTGAGGTCTTCTTTGGATGTAGAGGTTTTGCTCTCTCTCATCTGGGTAAAGTTGGCGAAAGTTTTGCTGTCTCATTGGGTAAGACTCTTGGAGTGGCGGTGGCGGGGGTGGTGGATGGCGAAGGTTGTCTCGAACTCGCTCCTCATTTCCCTCCTGCAGCGGGGGCATATCCCCGTCGTTCCAGCCCTCTGCCTCGGCCTCAGCCGCGGCGAGGGACTCTTCCATTCGGCGAAGCTGCTCCCTGGCCTCGTCTGCCTTCTGCCTGATGGCGCATAGCCGATTGTGCTTCTCTAGCTGGTCCAGACGCCGCTTCTTCTCCTGCAGCTCAGCCTGAAGGATTTCGAGGGCCTCGAGGCCCAACTCCTCTTCGTCTGCTCCCTCTCCCTCTCCGGGGGTGTGAGGGTGCAGCACGGTCCGGGCTTGAGGGTTCGGAACCTCCGCGTCCGGGGTGACATCCTGCGCCCTTGAGGGTTCTGTTATCTCCTTAGCAGGTGGGACCACCGTCGCCATCTCTCTAGCCGTGCGAAGGTCTCTGGTGGTGTTGGTTCGCCTGTTCCTCGCCATTCGGTCCCCACGGACGGCGCCAAACTGTTGGAACCGCACTTGCTCCCCTTCGCTCTCGCGCGAGGCAAAGACGAAGGTGGCCAAGCGTCGAAGGATGGAAGTGAAGGTAAGGGAAACAAAGACTGAAATCGTAGCTCTATTCCCTCAAAATCCTGCTGCTTACACTGTTCACCCCTTGGTATTTATAGGGAACACCAAGGGTCACAGGACTAATTACGAAAGGGTACAACAAAGATTCCCTGCCTCCACGCAGGGAGGAGGGGCAAAGAAGTAAAAACACGGTTGCAGCGGAAACCCTAATCAGCCTTCCCTCCGTGCGCCGCCACTCGGTCTTGCCCACCTTCGGGGGCAGACGCGAAAAATTGGACACCCGACTCTGCTCGTCCTCGAGCCAGCGTCCTCCCGTCGCCTTGCCGAAACCTTCGCTGCAAGCAAAGTGGCCTCGCAAGGCGAGTGAGGGTCGCCCGCCTGGTTGTCATCGAGTCAACCTGCACAGAATTGCAACAAAGCCTCGGTGGTCGGATCCGTGGTGAGGGTTAGAAAACGGGTCCGAGGGGTTCGGTCCCCTGAGGAAAAGGGGCGAGCGGGGACGCGCGGATCACACGAAGGTCGCTTTTGCCTGCGCTCTGTGTGGTGCTGCTGCCGAGGGTCCTCATCCCCAACAGGGAGTTCTTTTAGCGAGGGGGAGCACTTCTGCTTTGCTCTTTTGTGTACCTGAGTTTTGATTGTTTCGATTGGTATGGAGCTTTCAGCTAGTTGTGTCGAGCCTCTGCGCCTCTATCTTGAGGGACTAGCTGTTGTTGCAGTTTTTGATGCTTTGTTTGGTATGCAGCTTCCTGCTAGTTGTGTTGAGCCTCTATGCCTCTATCTCGAGGGACTAGCAGTTTCGCATTCTTATGCGCCTCCAGTTTCAGTTGGTGTCGAGCTTTCAGCTAGTGGTGTTGAGCCCTTTCTGCCTCTTCTTGAGGACTATCTTGATTTTGACTTGGCTGCGTCGAGCCGTTGCCCATGTCTTTGGGAACTAAGTCTTTGCCTTCGTGATCGAGTTTTTCTCTGAGTTGAGTTGTTGCTCCAATCCTTTGCTTGGTTGTGTCGAACCGTTGCCCATGTCTTTGGGGACCAATCTCTACTTATCTCGATTTGTCCATCTTCGACTTTTACCTTGGCTTTCGGACATATCGAGTGAGTTTCTTCTTCTTTCTACTTCTATTTTCTTTTTCTGCTTTGATTATGGATACTCTGTGTTGACGATGCACTCATCAAGGGGGAGATTGCGAATACAAGGTTGATATGTGCCCTTGTGGTTCCTTTCTTGAGTGATGAGCGATCGGTCAACAGGCAACATGTGTCTCTTGGCTGTGTTGATGTGCAGCTGTGGAGCTCGAAGACAGTGGACGATGGCGAGGTGAAGGTCATGTAGACACATGCCGTGCCGATGGACCGGGAGCGGTGAAGGGAGAACATGAGGCTTGGACCAACGGACCGGGAGGCCAGAGGACCAGCTGTGGTAGTTGGTACGTGGCATCAACGTGCGGGAGCACATGAGGATGTGCGGTGCATCGGCCGAGTCGGGAGGAAGATGATGGCATCATGACACTTTGGCGGGAGGCCGAGAAGGAAGGCGAAGGCGTTGTGCCCGGCCTAGAGGCTGGACATGCATCGGCATCAGTGCCGGTGGTCGGGGTGTGCGAAGCACATCCCGTCTATGACGCGGGTTTGGTAGTTGAGCCTCAAAAAACTACCCTCGACGGTTTCCGAGTTTGGGCCTCAAAACTCGCGGTGGCGGGTTTCCGAGTTTGGGCCTCAAAACTCGGGGTGGACGGTTTTCCAGGTTTGGGCCTCAAAACCTAGGCTGGCGGGTTTCTGAGTTTGGGCCACAAAACTCAGCCTGAGGACTGGTTTCCCAGTTTCATCCTCAAAACGGGGTGGTGGTCCAAAAAGGACGGTCGACGCGTGGCGACACCGAGAGGCTTGCATTGCGGCGAAGCTATCGGTGAGGAAGGCGCGGTGATCGACAAGACAACATGTGGCGGCATCTTGAGGCTTGCGTCGAGGCGAAGCTAAGGATGAGGAAGGTGTGTGGCCGTCAGATCAAGACTCAGCAGAGTTGGACCAGGATACCCCTTGGGTTGGCCGCTTCACTCTTGTATCTAGGGGTAGAAGGGGAATAAGTATATTAGGCTATAAATAAGAGAGGCAGCACCTCCTCTCTCTCTATCCTTGCAGCTTCCATTCTCTTAACCTCCGCTTAGTTTTTTCTTCCACTGCTGCCTGTGATCCATAGAGAGACAGTAATCATACCTCTGTGTACTTGGGATTTTGAGGAAATGAGACCGTAATCTCGCTGTTGTCTCGTGGGTTCGAGACATGGCTGAAATCGAGTTTGATTCGTGTCTTGTTCGTGTGTTCTTCGCGTTTTCGGTTTTTGCCCTCTCAGAGATTTGCCTAGTTCTCCCTCTCCGTGAGACGGTTTTCAATTCCGCTTGAATGCACTTGTGTTAGATCGTGAGGCGCTTCTTTCCACCGAAGGAATTCATCTCTAACTTCACGAGCTAGTAGATTGAATCGTTTTTGTTTTGAATCGTGTTCCTCTCCTTTCCGCCAAACTTCTTTGATTCATCGGTTTGGAGATAGGTTCGAGCCATAATCTCTTAGGAGTAGCTCACTATCCTCCTTGTGACTCCCCTCACCAAGTTTGAGACCAAGAGTCTTTGATTTGAGGGAGATCGAGTCAAATCGGTGGACGAACCGCACTGTTATGGGGTGACCAGACGCATGCTTCGAACCAACTGGACGCAGACCTCTGCATCCGATCGTTGAAGGCCGAGCGACATAGTCTGTGCAAAATTGACCGGCCGCTTTGGGCTAGAGTGACCGGATGCACTACCGACACTGTTCATCGTGTAGTGGCGACCGGACGCTAGTTGAGTGTTGACCGGACGCATCTCCACGCAGGGTCTGGTCCAACACAGAGAACTTCCAAAATGGATGTTTTGTGACCGGACGCGTCCGATCATACCTGACCGGACGCACCAGTGAGTCTGGTCAGTGTTGATCTGCACGTTTTTGTCTGTGGTTTCTTCGGTGTTCGTCCAATCTTCGTTTTGGCTTTTGTGTGAGCCTTCTTGTGGTGTCCCGCTGTGTTCCTAGGGAACATCCACCCAATCACTTGGGTCGTGGACATCACATTCGTTGGTTTGCCTTTTGGGTGATTTTCTGGGATAAGGGCCATCATTTCTCGAGAAGTGATTTGAGGCTCCCATTCACCCCCCCCCCCTTCGGTCACCAATTCGGTCTTTCAACAGCCCACCCCCGCCTGTTCACCAAGTCAGGGACAAGAGAGGCGAATTCCTGAAGGGACACCCGCCTACCTTTAACCACTCACCAGACCCACTACAGGCAGACTACTGGCTTCAAGTAGTGGAACGCCAGTTCGAAATAGCTCAATGCAATGATCGAGAGAAGGTGTTGTATGTAGCTGGTCAACTGCAAGGAGCCGCTCTTGATTGGTGGGAATCTTATCAGCATGCCCAACCCAACCCCAACCAAATCACGTGGCAAGTGTTCCGCGATAGTTTCCGCTAACATCATGTGCCGACGGGAACAATGAGGCTGAAGAGGAAGGAGTTCCTTGCTTTGAAATAGGGGAGTATGTCTGTCAGTGAGTACAAAGATAAATTCACTCAAATTTCATGCTATGCACCACATCACGTTGAGGAAGACCTTGATAAGCAAGAGCTATTCATGGAAGGCTTGAATGATGGTATTCAGTATCAGTTGCTCTCACACACCTTCACCAACTTTCAGCTATTAGTTGATAAGGCTTTGGTGATCGAAGGGAAGAGGCGTGACATGGACGCCAAGAAGAGGAAGTTTCAGAACTAGCAAGCTGGAAGTAGCAGCCGCCCGCGTTACACATCGGGTTATGCCAACCAGCAGAGGCCCTCGGGCCAGTCAGGCATAGATAACCGCAGCCAGAACCAGCAGAGGACCCCACAACAGTCACAGCAGAACCAACACCGTGCACATACCCCTCGTCAGGGATAGACTGGTGGAACACCAGTGAAGAACTCTCCCAACACTGCGCCCACACCAACTAGCAACAAGTGCTTCGTCTGTGGAGATGCTGGGCATCTCTCTTATCACTGTCCCAAGAAGACAGGTCAGGGATCCCAGAGCAACCATAAGCTCGACACCCACACGCCAAGCAGACAGGGGCAGCAGAACTACGCCGTGGCAAGGTGAACCATGTGACCACAGAGTCTGCACAGGGCGCCCCCGATGTTGTGATTGGTACGTTTCCAGTCAACTCCCACTCTGCCTCAGTTTTGTTCAATTCAGGAGCATCGCATTCTTTTATATCTACACATTTTGTGAAAGAGGCATACATTACTCATGCATACCATGGACAAGGCCATGCTTGTTAGTTCACCAGGTGGTGAGATGAGGGCAAGCTTGCTTTGCCCAAGGGTTAAGGTTAACGTAAGGGGGTTGACTTCTTAGCTGATCTGATGGTGTTGAACATGTATGGGATCGATGTCATTCTGGCTATGAACTGGCTGATGACACATGAGGCAGACATTCACTGTGCCTCGAGAACCATTCAGCTGAAAACTTCCAAAGGAGAAAGAATAGAGTGCAAGGCAGTGTCACCTACTCGCGATGTTTGCCAAGTGAACCAGATAAAGGGGACCTTAACAGATAATATCCCAATAGTCAGAGAATTTCCGGATGTGTTTCCCGACGATTTGCTAGGTATGCCACCTGAACACGAAATTGAATTTATAATAGATCTTTTGCCTGGCACTGCACCAATAGCAAAAAGACCCTATAGGATTGGTGTTAATGTGTTAGAAGAGTTAAAGAAGCAGATAAGAGAATTACAGGATAAGGGTTATGTCCGACCTAGTCCCTCACCTTGGGGAGCACCTATGTTGTTCATAGAGAAGAAAGATGGAACACAATGGATGTGCATAGATTTTAGATCTTTGAACGAAGTGACTATAAAGAATAAGTACTCATTGCCTAGAATTGTTGACTTGTTCGACCAGTTGAGAGGAGCATGTGTGTTCTCTAAGATTGATCTCCGATCTGGGTATCACCAGCTGAGAATTCAAGCATCCGATATACCAAAGACCACATTCACCACTCGCTATGGTCTGTATGAGTTCACAGTAATGTCCTTTGGTTTGACCAACACACCAGCTTATTTCATGTATTTAATGACCAATGTGTTCATGGAATATTTGGATAAGTTTGTAGTGGTTTTCATAGATGACATTCTGGTCTATTCCAAGAATGAGGAAGAACACGAGGAACATTTGAGGCTTGTATTGCAAAAACTCAGGGAGAACCAGTTGTATGCTAAGTTGAGCAAGAGTGAATTTTGGTTAAAAGAGGTATCCTTTTTGGGACATGTTATCTCTAACGGAGGAGTAGTAGTAGACCCGAAGAAGGTTCTGGATGTGTTGAGTTGGAATCCACCAAAAGATGTCAGTGAGATTCATAGTTTTTTAGGTATGGTCGGATACTACCGAAGATTCATAGAAGGGTTTTCTAAGCTTGCCAAGCCAATGACTGCATTACTAGAGAAGAATGCAAAGTTTGTCTGGTCAGAGAAATGTCAGGAGAATTTTGAAGAGTTAAAGAAGAGGTTGACAACCGCACCAGTTTTAGTCCTGCCAGATCTCACCAGAAGTTTCTCGATATATTGTGATGCATCAAGGCAAGGTTTGGGATGTGTTCTCATGCAAGATGGCATGGTAGTGGCATACGCATCACGGCAGTTAAGAAAACATGAACTCAACTATCCGACTCATGATCTTGAATTGGCAGCAGTTGTGCACGCTCTGAAGATATGGAGACACTCTCTGATAGGACATAAGTGTCAAATTTACACTGATCACAAAAGCTTGAAGTATATCTTTACGCAATCTGATCTTAACTTGAGGCAAAGGAGATGGTTGGAATTAATCAAAGATTATGATCTCGAGGTACACTATCACCTGGGAAAAGCGAATGTTGTAGCAGACGCTCTTAGTCAGAGAAGCGATGCAAACATGGCTTGTGCATCCCAGTTTCCGGCAGAGTTAGCAGAGGAATTTGGGAAGTTAAATCTGGCAATAGTTGCTCACACAGTGGAATTAGAAGTGGAACCTATTCTTGAACAAGAAATCCGTAAAGGTCAGTTGAAAGATGAAGATATCATAGATATTGCAGAACGCATAGTAGTTGGCAAAGCACCTGGATTCAGGTTGGATGAACAAGGGACTATGTGGCATGGTAAAAGAATCTATGTACCGGATATCAAATCAATCAAGGATATGATTCTTGATGAGGCTAATAACTCACCCGATGAGTACAAAGATGTATCTAGATCTTAAATAGAAATATTGGTGGTGTGGCATGAAGAGAGAAATAGGAGAATACATTGCGATTTGTGATACCTGTCAGAGAGTTAAAGCAGAACATCAAAGACCTGCAGGATTGCTTCAACCCATGAAAATTTCAGAATGGAAGTGGGAAGAAGTAGGAATGGATTTCATTGTGGGTTTACCCCGTACTCAGAAAGGTTATGATTCAATATGGGTTATTGTGGACCGATTGACCAAAGTGGCACATTTCCTTCCTGTCAAAACCACTTATTCAGGAGCCAAGCTAGCAGAGCTGTATATGGAAAGAATAGTATGTTTACATGGAGTTCCTAAGAAGATCGTGTCAGACAGAGGAACGCAGTTTACGTCTCAATTATGGCAGAAGTTACATGAGTCATTGGGAACCAAGCTCAATTTCAGCTCCGCATATCATCCACAGACTGATGGGCAAACAGAAAGAACAAACCAGATTCTCGAGGACATGTTACGGGCATGTGCACTCCAGTGTGGAATCAGTCGGGACAAGAGTTTGGCTTATGCAGAATTTTCTTATAATAACAGTAATCAAAGGAGTTTAAAGATGTCACCCTTTGAGGCATTATACGGAAGGCAATGTCGAACTCCTTTGTTTTGGAACCAAACCAGTGAAAGTCGAGTCTTCGGACCTTTGGTACTGAAAGAAGCAGAGAATCAAGTTCACATAATCAGGCTGATTCTGAAAATAGCTCAATCAAGGCTGAAAAGTTACACAGATAACAGAAGGAGAAATTTGGAGTTTAAAATTGGGGATTATGTTTATCTCAAGGTTTCACCTACGAGAGGAACCAAGAGGTTCCATACCAAAGGTAAGTTAGCAGCAAGATATGTGGGACCATTCAAAATTTCAGATAGAAGAGGTGAAGTGGCTTATCAGCTAGAGCTGCCAGATAATCATTCAGGGGTACATAATGTGTTCCATGTATCTCAGTTAAATAAGTGTTTGCGAGTACATAAGGAACAATTACCTTTGGAAGAGTTGGACATCACGGAAGATCTCAATTATGCAAAGTATCCTATCCGAATCTTGGACACCTTAGAGAGAATTACTCGGAGCAAAATAATCAGGATGTGTAAGGTTTAGTGGAACAGGCACTCTAAGGATGAGGCCACTTGGGAAAGAGAAGAGGATTTAAGATCAGAGTATCCGTAGCTTTTTCAATCATCCGAATCTCGAGGACGAGATTCATCCTAAGGGGGTAGGTTTATGACACCCTAAAAATCATTTTTAGAAATTAGGAATTAGTATGATTTTACTAATTTATTTTTCATGAAACATGTAGACCGAATAATAATTTTTGGTGAGTTAATAAATTAACTTGGGGCTTAGAAACATTTTTGTTGCATTCATGCTGGAGCATAATTTTGTTTGAGTGTAGGAACAGTTTTAAGTGGTTCAAATTCAAATTTATTTTTGAGTTCGGACAGGTTTTAAAAAGAAAAGCCTTTCTTTCTTTTTTTTCTTCTGCCTCCCTCTCCCTTTTGCCCCAACCAGCAAAGCCGGCTCGGCCCGCAACCACACCACCCCCTCCCCTTCTCCCCTTTCCCCTGTACCAGCCGGCCTGAGCCGCGGCCCAGCTCGCCCTCGCTCCCCTCTCCTCGCATGCGCCCGCGGACCAAATCCCTGGCCCATGTCGCGCGCCACCACAGCCCGCTCGCACGCGCGCAGTGCCGCGCCCGTGTTGTCTCGCCGCTGACCGCCTGGCCCCGCGTGTCATCCGCGCCCGCTCGCCTGACCGACCGGTCCCGCATGTCAGTCTCCCACACCCCTTCTCGTTCCTCGCACTCGCTCGGTGTTGCCGCCGCTCCCCTCCTCTTCCCGTAACCGGTGATTGAGTGGCCATAATGGCCACTCGGTGTGAAGGACCGAAAATGCTAAAGCAAGGCGACCAAAGGGGGGTGAATGGGAGCCTAAAAATTTCTTCCGAAATTCCGGCCTCTGTCCCAACAAAAACAACCCCAAGAGGAAAGCTGACACACGTGATGACCACGACCCAAGAGAATGGGTGGATGTTCCCTAGGAACACAGCGGGACACCACAAAAGCTCCCTCGCCCAAATCCACGCAAGTCGACTAGTGACAAAATGGACTTTGGGTAACCTCAACCTCCCCCGAGCAACGTGAGGGGGATTCAGGCTTTTTTCGCAAAGTGGGAAGCCCAATTTCAGTAGAGCATGAAGTCAGGAATCCAACGCAAAAAGCGGATCTCCAATCGGAGCTCGAACGCAAAAGACACGGACGAAAACGCGCGGTGTCTGCACTGACCGGACTCTGACCAGCGTCCGATCAACAGGGACCGGACGCGTCTGGTCAGCTGAAAGCAGTTCTGGGACTTCTCTGTTTATGATCGGACGCTGCACCAGGGAGAGTCCGGTCACATACACAGTGCGTCCGGTCAGTAGCGAGAAAACGGTGAACAGAACACCAGCGAGTCCGGTCACTCAACCCTAGGTGAGTCCGATCACAATCGCCCAGAGCAAAATGCCCGGCCTTCAACGATCGGATGCACGAAGTAGCGTCTGGTTGATACAAGGCGTGCGTCCGGTCACGTCGCGCGAGCTGGTCAGCGCTAGTGATCAAAGACCGGACTCTATCAGGGTGCGTCCGGTCGCTATGAAGAAGCGTCCGGTCACCCCGACCAGCCCAGTGTTCGTCCACCGAATCAACCGGATCTCCCTCAAATCAAAAGCTCTAGGGCTCTAACTTCGTGTGAGGGGTCACAAGGATGTTAGTGAGCTACTCCTAAGAGATCATGGCTCGAACCTAACTCCAAATTGGTGAATCGAAGAAAACGGTGAAGAACGGGCAAGAACTCGATCCCAAAACTAAATCCGCCCGATCTGTGAGTTCGTGAGGTATTAGAGAAATTCCTTCGGTAGGAAGAAGACTCTCACAAAGCTACAGAAGATGGTTCAAACGGATTTGCGAATCTTCCCTCGAAACAAGAATTCTCGTGAAGATCAAAAGAGGGGAAAACGTGCAAACGCGAAGAACAAAATCGCAAGACAAATCAAAGCACGAATTTGATCCTTGGAATCAACGGAATGGATGATTGATTAAGCACTCGGTGTCGGCTACAAGCCACTCCTAGCAACACAAAGCTTGGATGGCGAAAAGCTCAAGAACAAGAGCCGGTCTCTCCTCTAACCCTAGCCTCCTATCACCTAAACAAAATGAGAGTGACACCTCAAAAGATTGTTGTCCAACATAGCCCCTTCATCTATATATAGGCGCACGTCCAAATGACACAAATGCCCTAACATGAAGTACTAACCCAAATACCCCCTAGGGGTAAAACTGTCCAACTCTAGCAGTTTCCATCCGACGACCACGCGCCTTCTCATCCTTCGCTTCGCCTCGACGCAAGCTCCAGGATGCCGCCATGTGCTGTCACCGTCGATCGGCGCGCATTCTCACCGATAGCTTCACCGTAACGCAAGCCTCTGGGTGCCGCCACGCGTCGACCGTCCTTTTGGACCTTCCCCAGTTTTGAGGCCCAAAACGGGAAACCTGCCAGCCCAGGTTTTGAGGCCCAAACCAGGAAACCGTCGACCCCGAGTTTTGAGGCCCAAACTCGGAAACCCGCAAGCCCAGGTTTTGAGGCCCAAACCTGGAAACCGTCCATCCCGAGTTTTGAGGCCCAAACTCGTAAATCGGCCACCCAAGTTTTGAGGCCCAAACTCGGAAACCGTCGATGGTAGCTTTTTGGGGCTCAGCTACCGAACCCGCGCCGTAGACGGGATGTGGTGCGCACACCCCGACCACCGGCACCGATGCCGATGCTTGTCCAGCCTCCACGCCGGGCATAACGCCTTCGCCTTGCTTCTTGACTTGGCCGACGACACTTGCGCCGCACGCAAGCCCGTGTCCGACCTCCGCCAAGTGCCACGACGCCATCATCTTCCTCCCATCTCGGCTGATGCATCGCACATCCCCATGTGCTCTCGCTCGCCGATGCCACGTGCCAGCTACCACAGCTGGTCCTCTGGCCCTCTTGTCCGTCAGTCCAAGCCTCACATCCGCCCTTCACCGCTCTGGGTACATCGGCATGGCACGTCCGCCGCACGACACGCCCATCCTGCACCGCACCCGGTCCATCGACACGACACGTCTCTACTTGACCTTCACCTCGCCATAGACCACTATATCTGAGCTTAACACCTGCACATCATCACAACCAAGAGACACAAGTCGCACACGCACACCAACACAGAAACACCACAACTCAACGCCACCGGTTAGTCATAAACATTAAGCGCATAGCTAGATATAGACTCAACTGGGAAAAGCCTCAAACCTTCCTTATCAATGTCAATCATTCATCATATATGTTCTCAATCGCCCCCTTGATGAATGCATTGACTAAAAATAAAACCACAAAGGAAGGGTTTGAAGGCAAGCCTCATTCAAGTGCCCAAAAGCCAAGCAAAAGCAAACACAAGGCCACTTGCTATGAGGAAGGGTCATGAAAACTCCAAATAAAAACTCTCGGTCCCGAAAGAAACAGGAAAAGCGAGCAAAGCCTCCACACAACCGAAGAGTCAAGATAAAACAAGAGTTTCATGAAATCCCAAACGGTACTCGAAAGCCAATCTGAAATAAATTGTCAAACAATCATCACAAAAGAAACCAAGGTACTTATCCACTTGGGCTCACTTGGGTCGAAATTTCTCCCCCTTTTTCTCCCGCTTGATGATTGAATTGACAAAAACTAGGCACAAGAGATGGTTTGAGATACCAAAACCGAAAACTTGGTCCCCAAAGACATGGGCAACGGCTTAACGCAACCAAGCAAAGGATCAGAGAAACAACTCATCAAAGAGCAAAACTCGATCACATAGAGCAAAAGAACTTGGTTCCCAAAGACATGGGCAACGGCTCGACGCAACCAAGTCAAAAATGAGCTAGTCCTCAAGAAGAGGCAGAAAATGGCTCAACACCACTAGCTCAAGGCTCGATACCAATTGAGGCTGAATCAAGGCATAAGAATGCAAAACTGCTAGTTCCTCAAGATAGAGGCATAGAGGCTCAACACAACTAGCAGAAGACTCGATACTAATCACAAGCAGCCAAAAATTGGTGAAAACAGCTAGTTCCTCAAGATAGAGGCAAAAGTGGCTCGACACAACTAGCTGAAGGCTCCATACAAATCGAAAATACCTAGCAAAAACTGCTAGTTCCTCAAGATAGAGGCATAACAGCTCAACACGACTAGCAGGCTCCATACCGATTGAGAAAAACACAAAGAGAAGCTCAAAACTAAATGGAGCACAAACACTCGGAGCACGTGGAGAAGCAGTAAAGCAAAAGCGACTCCCCCTAAAACCAAGCCTAAAAACAAAGGCAATGCAACAAAGCTCATAACACCAATTACAATCCATACCAAAAGATGGATACCAATTGGAGCACATAAAAGAGCTATACCAATTGAAGAAGAATATAAAAGAGCTAAACTCCCCCTTGCTCAAAGCTCTCCCCAAAATGCATGACTCTCCCCTTTCTGCCAACACTCTAGCTCCCCCTTGCAAACAGCTTCTCCCCCTTGACAAAAGGGAACATGCTGAGGGGTTTTAACATTTCTCATAAAGTTGACACAAACACAAGACAAGTCATCAACCAAAAGCATATGGGGGTAAACACAAGGTGTATCGGAGCTGGGGGTATGTACACTAAGCTAAAAATGCATGTTATGCACAATTCAACAGCTTCAAGTGTATAGCAATCAGAATAAAAAGATGCTCAAAAGGGTGCTGCCCTGAAAGTGTAGCAATCAATACTAATGATAGCAAAGGCTCAAACTGATCAAGTGAGTACAAAAAAATGAACAATTTAGCATATGAGCAGTTTTAAGCCATTTGAAAAGGAGTTCACCACTAAAATAGCACTTAGCATGAATAGACAGGAAATCAATCAAGTGCTAACTCAAGTATAAAAGGTGAACTACCCCTAGCAAAGTTCAATCATCATGCAATAGAATGAAGCATAAACTTGTGTTATTTTCAAATTTTTATCGGAATTTGCAGCGGTATTAACACAAGTTCAAATTAAAAGCATGTGATTGCGAGAGGTTGAAAGCATGGTCATTGCCTAACTTTTCAACCGGGCTAAGCCTATGCAACAAAAGCAATCAGAAGCTTAAAGCACCGGTTTCGGTCTTACACTACACTGCTCAAGTTTAACTCAAAAGTGCAATGAGAAACAGTCTCGATACCGTGAGGTGCTGACACATGCAATCCCATCTTGATCTTTTCAATTCACTTAGACTTGGATTCAAATTTTAGCACAAGGTAAATATGAACAATCCAAGCAAGTGAATGACTCAGTGCAAGAGCCATAGCAACCTAGCATACAAAAGATAGTACAAGTGATCTCAACACATCCTACCCATGCTAGTTGCCAATCTCAATGGTGAACAAATTAAGGGTTTCATAGTTGATTAATCAAGTTCACCATTTGCAAAAAAATAGCTTAGCTCATAACATGTATCAAGTGATCAAAAGGGGCCTAAGCTACAAGCATCATCATGTATAAATAGGGCATACCAAAAAGAGCATAATCTCATTTTCATTACTATATTCATGAAGCTCTAAAATGCAAGATATACATGATGAAATGCATGCAAAAGCTAGTCTATCAAAGACAAAGCAAAACTAGCATAAAGAGAAAGACCCAAAACAAAAGGGTATCGGAGAAGACAAACTATGATACAACAAGCAAAATGCTTCCCCAACAAAAACGGAAACACACAGCAAACTCAAAAGCAAAGAGCCAAGAAATGCTCAAGCGAACAGCAAGCAAAATACACATAAAAAAGACCACACAACAGAAAGGGGTTGGAGAAGAAGAGTACCAAAAACCGAACTCAGAAGTGTGTCAGAGGTACCTCATGAAGCGCATGACCGCCTACTAGTGTGATACCCGAGGGGACGCCTGAATCTGAATGAATCTCCGGGGTGCTTGCCTCGCCGAAGTCGTCTCCCCCTTGCCTGATGATGTCGCTCCCACAGGAGCAGCTAGTGCTCGCTGGAGAGCTGCTTGAACGGAACCCCAATAAGTGGAAGAAGTCGGATCGGGTCCGTGAGCCGAAATACTCTGTCCAGGCTCCTATTCTCCTGCACACTCAAAAGCAGAAGAAACACAAGGCATTGTCTTGTCCAGTGTGACCTCAAGGTCTCCACAAGGCCCAGTCACATAATAAGCATAAGGTGAACTCTCAACAAAAAGAGGTCTACCTATGAATGATACCGCAAGGAGATCTGAACTCAAACTAGCCTAGACTACCATGCAACAGGATAAAGCACTATGGAGCAAAAAGCAACCTAGAGACATGATCAACCCAAACACAGCCTAATCCTCAACACATGCTACAATGCAAGATAATGATAGCAATAGATCCAAAAGCATGTAACATGATAAAATTGCGGAAAGACTAGTGCTCAAACTAATCATATCAACAGGATACATGTAGCTAACCAAAACTAGCACCTGAAAAGTGATACCTAATGAACATCAAACTTCTACAAGTAAAGATCATGGTGAAGTATGGTAAAGCATGGCATAATGTTCATGAGGATCACAAACTAGCATGAATGGCTACTCCACAAAAACTATACACAAGGCTAGCATGACATGATATACAAGATAGCACATGGTAGACTAAACAAAACATGATACATAGGAAAATGTACATGCAAGAACTATACAAGTGAGCACATGATAGTCCATCTCATACCACAAGAAAATAGAACATGGATGTACAAGGTATGAGTGTATTAGAAACCTCACCAGATAACAAAAGCCTCTTTGGAGGCAAATCTAAGTGGGGTGTAGAGAACCATCAAATCTTGATCACATCAAAAAGTGCGGATACATGGGTGTATGCCGGGTCTCTGAGTGACGAGTGATTGTCAACTGGGATGATGCGCATGTTCTTTGGCTTGTGTTGTGCAGGTGTCGAGCACGGATGCAGTGATCGAAGGCAGGTGAAGGTCAAGCTGAGACGTGTTGTGCCGACGGACCGGGTGCGGTGAAGGATGGGTGTGCCGTGCGGCGGACGTGCCATGCCGAGGTACCGAGCGGTGAAGGGCGGACGTGAGGCTTGGACTGAGGGACCAGAGGCTTGAGGATCAGCTGTGGTGGCTGGCAGCCTGTGACGACGACAAGTGAAGAAGTGCGGTCATGTGTTGCCTGAGTCGTGGACTTGGGGACACGTGTCGGTGGACGGGGTGCACGGGAGGTGCATCCCATCTACGACGTCGGTTTGGTGGTAGAGCCAGGGAAAAACCATCGGATGGACGGTTTCCAGGTTTGGGCCTCAAAACCTGGGCGTGGACGGTTTCCGAGTTTGGCCACAAAACTCGGGCTGAGGGTTTCCGAGTTTGGCCACAAAACTCGGGTTGAGGACGGTTTCCAGGTTTGGGCCTCAAAACCAGGGTGTTGAGGGTTTGTTGAGTTTGGCCTCAAAACTCAGAAGCTGGTGGGCTGGTTTCCCGGTTTGGGCCTGAAAACCGGGGGATGGCTGGAAAAGGCTGGTTTCCCGGTTTGGGCCACAAAACCGGGAGTGCAGAGCGAGGGCGGCACGTGGCGGCGATCTGGAGGTTGCATCGAGGCAACGCTTCGAATCGAGCGGGCGTGGCCGTCGGATACACCTACCACCGAGTTGGTCCAGAATAACCCTAGGGTTTAGCTGGTTCACTCTATAATTAGAATAGAGAGGGGTAGAGTAGGAAATAGACTTAGGCTAGTAGTAGGATAAGTAGTCGGGAGACACCCTCCTCCCATCTATCTCAGTCATTTTCTCTTTCGCACTTAGGGTTTCCTGCTCTCCCATCCCCTGCTGTAGCTAGCTAAGATCCACAGAGAGACTCACCTCTGGGTACTGTTGATGTTGAGGAAGTGAGACCGTAATCTCACTGTTGTGCAGTTCGTGGTTGTGATTCGCGTTTCATTCGTGTTCTTCGCGGAATCCTTTTCTCTACGATTTTCCCGTCACTTGATCTCTTTGCTCGGTTCATCTTTTGCAAAACCGTTTGAACCAAGTTGTTCTAGATCGTGAGGCACTTCTTTCCACCGAAGGAATTACCCTCTAACCTCACGGTCTAGGAGATCGATCGATTTTTCATTTCGGGTCAAGTTTTCTCCCCTCCCCCGAAATTCTTCGATTCACCGATTTGGAGATAGGTTCGAGCCATGATCTCCTAGAGATAGCTCACTATCCTCTTTGTGACTCATCTCACCAAGTTTGATCCCTAGAAGATTTGTGTTGGGTCAGATCGAGGCGAACCGGTGGACGAACTGCTCAGTTTCGGGGTGACCGGACGCTAGGGCAGTGCGTCCGGTGGTTGAAGGTTTGCTGTGTTCGGTTTTTGTATTGACCGGACGCACTCGACCGGACGCTCGGACAGAGTCCGGTCGTTGAATGCGTTGAACGCATCTCTGTTTCAACTGACCGGACGCTGGTTCATTCGTGTGACCGGACGCTCTATCAATACAGTGACCGGACGCACCGAGGTTACTGTTCATCTGCGTTTTCTGTGTTGACCGGACACTGCGTGTCTTGACCGGACGCTCTGTCTCCGTGAGTCCGGTCTGACACAGAGAGCTCCGAAATCGGCTTTTGTCTGACCGGACGCGTCCGGTGCTCTGCGACCGGACGCAGGCCAGAGTCCGGTCACGAACAGTAAGGCCCGAAACTGATTTTCTGACGTCCGGACACATCCGGTGCTCTCTGACCGGACGCAGTCCAGAGTCCGGTCGAGACTGTGCTGCGTTGTTTTGTTCGCGGATGGCGCGTTCTTGGTCGGATTCGATTTTCGTCTTTTGCGTTGGCTTCCTAGAGTTGTGTAGTGTCCCGCTGTGCTTCTTGGAAGCATCCACCCACACCTAGGGTCGTGGACACTAGCAAGCTCTAAGGTTTGCTTTGGGGGTTGATTCTTGGGACATTGGTTACTAGTTTCCGAAAGGAAAATTTGAAGCTCCCATTCACCCCCCCCCCTCTGGTCGCTTTCTGGTTGCTTCTCGGTCCTTCAATTGGTATCGGAGCAGGTTAAGGATCTTCCACCTTAGGCGGTTCCAGATCCACGGAAGGCGACATGGATCGCAGCGTGGGCAAACCGCCGTTCTTTGATGGGACGAACTATGCGTATTGGAAGATACGCATGTCGGCCTATCTCCAGAGCATGGGCTCTTCTGTTTGGGAGATTTGCAACAGGGATGATTACGTTGTCTTGGCTGCTCGTGTCACTCAGCTCCAGATCGATGAGCACGAGGCCAATTGCTGGGCACGTAACGCCTTGTTCTCCTGTTTGAGCATGTCCGAGTTTGATCGCGTTTCTCATCTCCCCACGGCTCGCGAGATTTGGGCGACCCTCATGCGCTTCCATGAGGGAACCACTCCGGTCAAATCCCGCCTCTATGAGTCGCACAAGCGGGAGTATGAGAACTTTCGACATATGCCTGGCGAGAGCATAGAGAGTTTATTCGCTCGCTTTCAGGTTATTGTCAACAAGATGAGAGCGAACAAGGAGTTGTTGCCTTTTGACGATCATGAGAGGGCTTTGAAGCTTTTGCGCACTCTTGATCGGTCAGTGTGGGACTCAAAGGTCCAGGCGATCATCGAATCGTCTAACTATGAGACCCTCACCTGTGACGAGCTCTTTAGTAAGCTCAAGTCTAGTGAGATTGACGCCATGTCGAGGGCTTCTTATGAGAATCCTTCTGGCCCGACTATGGCTTTGGTTTCTAGCTCTTCTAACCCCTCTGGAGGTTTTGCTCTTTCATCAGTCTTTTCTATCACAGAGGACCAGCTTGAGTCATTGGGGGATGACGAGCTAGCGATGCTCGCCAACCGGTTCTCGCGGTTTCACAACAACCGCATGAACCGTCGCCGCGGAGGAGGACGCTCAGGATGCTATGAGTGCGGCGACCCCGACCACTTCATCGCCAACTGCCCCAAGAAGAACAAGCATTCGGGAAAGGGCAATCATGGGCACAAGTACGACTCCGACAAGCTCAAGGAGAAGTACGTTCCCCCGAGGCACAAGCGGAGGGGCGGCTTCGACAAGGAGTACATCAAGAAGAAGTACTTGGAGAAGGCCTAGGCTGAGCAGCGTGCGTTCTTCGCCACGCTCAGCGACGTCGACGGCTCGGATGACGACTCCGCTTG
This sequence comes from Coix lacryma-jobi var. lacryma-jobi, assembly GCA_009763385.1. Taxonomy (NCBI): domain Eukaryota; kingdom Viridiplantae; phylum Streptophyta; class Magnoliopsida; order Poales; family Poaceae; genus Coix; species Coix lacryma-jobi. Next base: position 74,777,250 of record CM019829.1, read on the forward strand.
CTCAAGCGATGACGAGTCCGAGAAGAAGAAGAGGATCAAGGACAAGCTGAACGGACTCTGCTTCTTCGCCGACGATGACGGCTTCTGCACCATGGCGCTTGGTGATGAGGTCGACGGCAAGCTGGAGCACTCCCCTCGGAATGACGACGACGACGATGACACCTCCCAGGTATCTCTCACCCACGACGAGCTTTCTGCTGAGGTCGAGAAGCTTACTGTCGCGCTCCTTAGTCAGGACAAGTTGCTTAGGCGTGCCGCTAGAGAGCGCAAGGAGTTTAGACAGAAGTGGGAGGACACGGTGAGAGAGCTTGAGTTTGCCAAGTCCACCGTGGTCGTGTCGGAGGAGGTTGAGTGTGAGATGTGCACCACACACATGACTGACCTTCTCACTTTGAGAGGTAAGTATGCTGCGTTGGTAGGAGAGGTGGATGAGCTGAAGGCTAGACCTTCTCTGTTGGGTGCGTGCAAGACTTGTCCTGTCTTGCAATCTGAATTGGCAGAAAAGAATGCCAAGATTGTGTCTCTTGAGGAGGCCAACTCAGGTAGCACTTGTGTGTCCAAGTGCGCTTTGTGTGAGGGTTTGGAGATGGAGATTGCGAATGTCAAGCATGGCAAGATGCAAACCGAGAAGGAAAACACATACCTTCGGACCATCTTGTCATGGGTCTCTTGTAGTGAGCCGCAGCTCGGGATGATGGTCTCCCAATTTAAGCGAGCTGCTGGAGGTTCTGGTGTAGGTCTTGCTCAGGGTGTTGATCTTTCTGCTTTTGGGAAGATTGGAGAGTCGAGTGGTCTGAATCCTAGTGAGAAGCCCAACTCCACCACTACTCCCAAACTGACCAAGCTTCCATCCAAAGAGCCGGTCAAGCCTATCACCAAGGATGGGGTGATTGAGGAATCTCCGAGAGCTCCACCCAAGAACCAAGTGTGGCATCCCAAACCCAACCACCTAAAGAATAAGCTGGACACAATGCCACCTATCTAGGAGGAGTTGCCACAGAAGGGCAAAGTGATCCACACCCACGGCCATGAGTACCAACAACCCCCTTTGCGTGCGGTGAGGTATCATTGTGATTTCTGTGGGAGAGATGGACACTTGAGCGAGTTCTGCTTTAGGCGCAAGAGAGAGGCGCGCCGTGCTAGGGAGATGAACAACCCGGACATGTACCATCCTTTCCATGATGTACATGTGCCGAATGTTCAGAGGAAAGGACCGAGACGTGCTGCTAGGCCCAGAGGTCCAGAACCTCAAGTTCCCAGGTCTAGGCAGCAGAGAGCTCCAAGGAGAGTCGCTAGGCCTAGAGGTGTTGAGCCTCAAGTCCTAGCCCTAGGCCTCGTAGAGAGCGTACCCGGCGGGAGCCTGCAGTTGTAGGCTATGGACCCCGTGGCGGAGGCTTTGTAGTTGAGCGTTTTCCCCCACCGCGTTTTGAGTATCGCGATGGACGCTCCTTCCTTAGCGGACCACGTTTTCCTCTACGTGGTGATCGCTCCTCTCGTAGACGTGCTAGGAATGGTTTTTCTGCTAACCGTTCTTTTGAGCAGCCGGCCCAACACTGGTATTCTTCCTACTTCACTAACCCCAGTGTTGGACCGTATGCTCACCCTATGTATTTTTATTGATGTAGGTAAAACGGTTGGAGGACATTTGGTTGGTGGATTCCGGTTGCTCGAGGCACATGACCGGAAACGCCAAGTGGTTCTCCAGCCTTAGCCCTGTTGCCGGAAAGGAGTACATAACCTTCGGTGACAATAGCAAAGGTAAGGTATTGTCTCACGGGTCAGTGCGAGTTAATGAGCACTTTGTGTTGCGCGATGTTGCTCTTGTTTCTAACTTGCATTTTAACCTTCTTTCTGTTTCGCAACTCTTTGACGACGACTATGAGATTCGTTTTAAACCGAATCTCAGTCGTATTTTGGATCCTCATGGCAATCTTGTGTGTTTGATTTCGCCCTTTGGAAAAGTCTTTCGTGCGAATTTCTCGGAGTCTTTTGGCACTTCTCGTTGTCTTGTGGCTGGACCTTCCTCCTCTGATCTTTGGAAGTGGCATAGGAGACTTGGACATTTGAGCTTCGACTTGCTTGCAAGGCTTAGTTCACTTGGCCTAATCCGAGGATTGCCCAAGTTGCATATGGAGAAGGATCTTGTTTGTCACTCCTGTAGACACGGGAAGATGGTTGTCGCTCCCCACCATCCAGTGACTCAGGTCATGACCAAGTGCCCTGGAGAGCTTTTGCACATGGACCTTGTTGGTCCGGCTCGGGTGAGCTCGGTTTGGGGGAAGTGGTATGTGCTTGTTGTTGTTGATGACTTTTCAAGATATTCGTGGGTCTTCTTTTTAGCTGAGAAGACCGAGACTTTCTCCTTTGCTTGCAATCTGATTTTGCGTCTTCAGAACGAGTTCCCTTTGAACTCGATGCAAGCAATTCGGAGTGATAATGGTTCCGAATTCAAGAATTCAGATTTTGAGAAGTTTTGTGACCGCTTGGGTTTGGAGCATCAGTTTTCTTCCCCCTACACACCGCCCCAGAATGGTGTTGTAGAGAGGAAGAATCGGACCCTTGTAGAGATGGCCAGGACGATGCTCGATGAGCATAGGACTCCTAGGCGATATTGGGCCGAAGCTATGAGCACTGCATGCTACATTTCAAATCGCATTTTTCTGAGAGCTTTCTTGAAGAAGACCTCTTATGAGTTGCATTTTGAAAAACTGCCCAAGGTGAGTTATTTTCGAGTTTTTGGTTGTCATTGTTTTATACTCAAAAAGGGCAACTTGGACAAGTTTGAGTCTCGTTCTTCTGACGGTGTGTTTTTGGGTTATGGCACTCACACTCGAGCTTATCGTGTACTTAACCTTGACACTAACCGAGTCATGGAGACATCAGATGTCACCTTCGACGAGACCATGGTTTGTCCTTCTTCTCGTTTTGAGCGTGCAGGTGATCATGAGGTTGGTGAGCCTCTTTTCGATGATGAGGACGAGGATGCTGAAGGCATAGATGACCCAGCACCACCTCCACCTGCAGTGCCGCAAAGAGCGGCCTCTACGACGACTCACGGCCCCGACACCTCTTCTTCATGGGGGCCGTGGGATCCGCCACCCCGAGCGGTACCTTTTGTACCCGGGGAGGCACCAGCTGCTGTTGAGGGGGAGGCTACATCAGCTCGGGAGGCGCCATGACACATCCAGCGCCAGCACCCGCCTCAGCAGATGATCGGCAGCATCGACGAATGGGTTACTCGGTCCAGGTCACAGCACATCTCTCACTTCGCTCATTCTGCTTTTGTTGCTAATTTTGAGCCCCGAGATGTTGGACACGCTTTGACGGATCCAGATTGGGTCAATGCCATGCATTAGGAGTTAGAAAACTTTGAGAGAAATCGGGTTTGGGTTCTAGTTCCTCCTCCTCCTAACTGTAATCCTATTGGGACAAAATGGGTTTTCAAAAACAAGCAAGGAGAGGATGGCCACGTTGTTAGAAACAAGGCCAGGCTTGTAGCGAAGGGTTATAGTCAGAAGGAGGGGATAGACTTTGAGGAGACTTTTGCTCCTGTAGCTCGTTTGGAGGCTATTAGGATACTCTTGGCTTTTGCTACATCCAAAGGTTTTAAACTTTTTCAAATGGATGTCAAGAGTGCCTTCTTAAACAGCTACATAGAAGAGGAAGTGTATGTTGAGCACCCCCCCGGTTTTGAAAATCGCAAGTTTCCAAACCATGTTTTTAAACTCCACAAAGCTTTATATGGTTTGAAACAAGCCCCTAGAGCCTGGTATGATAGGTTGAAAACCTTTTTGCTTGCTAAGGGTTTAAAAATGGGATGTGTAGATAAAACGCTCTTTCTCCTCAAGCAAGGCAAAGACACTCTCTTGGTCCAGATTTACGTGGATGATATCATTTTCGGTGGTTCTTCTCACGCTTTGGTTGCCAAGTTTGTAGATACTATGAGCAGGGAGTTCGAGATGAGCATGATGGGCGAGCTGACATTCTTTCTCGGGTTGCAAATTAAGCAATCCCGAGAGGGGACGTTTGTGCACCAGGGCAAGTACACCAAGGACTTGCTGAAGCGGTTCGATATGGGAGAGGCCAAGCCTCTTCCAACTCCCGTGTCGACGACGACTGCCCTGGATGCGGATGTGGATGGAGAAGCAGTGGACCAGAAGGAGTACCGCAGCATGATTGGGTCGCTCCTCTACCTGACGGCAACACGCCCGGACATCCAGTTCGCGGTGTGTCTCTGTGCACGCTTTCAGGCGTCGCCGCGCACCTCTCACCGTCAGGCGGTGAAGCGGATTTTCAGGTACCTTCGTTTCACGCCTGAGTTCGGGATTTGGTATTCTGCTTCCTCCACCCTCTCCCTTTGCGGTTATTCGGATGCCGATTTTGCTGGTTGTCGTATTGAGCGCAAGTCCACTTCTGGGACTTGCCAATTTATTGGTTCTTCTCTTGTTTCGTGGTCTTCTCGCAAGCAGTCTAGTGTTGCTCAGTCCACTACAGAGGCTGAATATGTTGCTGCGGCTAGCTGCTGTTCCCAGCTGCTTTGGATGATGGCCACTTTGCGTGATTTTGGTCTGAGCTTTTCTCGCGTGCCTTTGCTTTGTGACAGCACGAGTGCCATTAGCGTTGCTAAGAACCCCGTGCTTCACTCGAAGACCAAACACATTGATGTGCGCTTTCATTTTCTGCGAGACCACCAGGAGAAGGGTGATATCGACCTTCGCCATGTCGATACTCATCATCAACTGGCTGATATTTTCACCAAGCCTTTAGACGAATCAACCTTTAACCGGTTGAGGGGAGAGTTTGGTGTGTGTTTCCCTTTTTAGATGGGGGAAACATTTTGGATCTTGTATATTTGACTGACTCTTTTGTCATTCTTTTCTTTTGCATTTTAGAATACGCATTTACATTCTGAGCTTCATGTTTATAATCACTAGAATGTAACTATGCTCTCTATAGTATGCTCCGATGCTTATGTTGATGCTTGTAGCTTATGCTCCTTCTGATCACTAGTACATGTTATGAGCTGAGCTATTATGAAATGGTGAATTTGCTTAATGAATATAAAATCTGAAAAGTTCACCATTGAGATATGCAACTAGCATGTGTAAGATGTGTTGAGTCCATTCATGCCTTTCATATATGCTAGGTTGCTATGTCTCTAGTTCTGAGTCATTCACTTGCTTGGTCTGTTCATATCATGTATAAAATTTGAACCAAGTTTCATTGAATCGAAAAGATCGAAATGGGATTGCTTGTCAACACATCATGGTATCGAGACTGTTTCTCATTGCACTTTGAGTTAAACTTGAGCCGTGTAGTGTATGACCGAAACCGCAGCTTTAAGCTTCTGATTGCTTCGGCATAGGCTTCGCTCGGTTGAAAAGTTAGGCAAAGACAAGCTTTCAACCTCTCGCAATCACATGCCAATGATTTAACTTGTGTAATTTCACCGCTGCAACTCCGATATAAAAATGAAATCACAAGTATATGCTTCATTCCTATGCATGATGATTGAACTTTGCTAGGGGTAGTTCACCTTGTATACATATTTAGCACTTGTTTGGATTCCTGTCTATACATGTGTAGTGCTATTTTGATGGTGACTATCTTTTTGGCTAAAGACTGCTCACATGCTCATATGTTCATATTTCGTATGTGTGATCAGTTTGAGCCTTCGCTATTTGAGTGCTTAGTTGAGTCATTGGAGTTATACTGTTTAGAGCATTTTTGCACTCTTTTGAATATATGCTTGAAGCTGCTAACTTACATTTCTGACTTCATATGCATGTTGGAAGGGGGAGTTTCTTGCCTTGATGCCTTTTCTTGATTAGTGCATTTTCAACTAAGGGGGAGAAATTGCAAATCATATGTCTCCTGGATGTTCATCTAAAGGGGAGTTTTCGTCAAGGGGGGGAATTTCCAATCTTTGTGCTCTTCTCATGTTGGACCGAAGGGGGATTTTTCTAGTTGCTTGCACTTGTCGAGGGGGAGTTTGCTAGTTGTGTTGAGCCTTTGCCTCTGTCTTGAGGAACTAGCAAACATTTTTAGGGCATTTTGTCTTCGTCTTGAGGAACTAGCAAAACATTTTCAGGGCATTTTGTCTTCGATTGGTTCTCTTTTAGTTTGGAGTCATTCCAATTGGTTCGGAGCGTGCTTGGCCGAAAGGCATTGGTTTCGAGCTTTCTTTGCTAGTTGTGTTGAGCCTCTGTGCCTCTATCTTGAGGGACTAGTGTAACACCCTAGGTGTTAGTCCCAAATTAAGCAGTGGGTTTGACCAAAAACAAGCTATATCAAGTAATGATCAAGTAAATTAGTTCAAGTATTGTCAGTGGTGATAGACGAGTTGGAATCAACCTCGGAGATGGAATCCAAGTTTTTGCTTATAATGTTCTACAAGTGAAGGAGAATATTGGAGATCAACTAAGTCTTGCAATCTTGCCTAAGCAACTCCGAATGGACTCATGAACAAAAGTTATGAAAAGTCCGTGTTGAGCACAGGCCCAGAAAATACCCCCGTCGATCGAAAACCCTAATTCGGACTCTACCGGGAGATTACTTTGACCAGCTTTGAAAGACATTTTGGAAACTTCGCATGACAGTGCGCCCTAAACAAAAGTTGTAGTAGAGATCGAGAGAAACAAACTTCGTTTAATGGTCAAGACCTGGCTCGGTGCCAAAAATAGCGAAACAGAGCTCCCAAGATCAGGTTTAGTGCTAGTTTTACGGTTCCAAAAATTGGAATTTCGGGCACCGCAGAGTTTTCGTCGATAATTATTGTCTCGCCAACAATTGGGAATTTGACCAAGCCTCTTTAAGAAAAGTTGGAGTTCTCGTCAAAGCGACGACAACAAATTAAGTTTCATCGGAATCGGAGTTCGTATGGACAGTGATCGAAATTTTGGAAAATAGCGAAGATATTTAGCAGAGGAATTAATTTGGAAGGAGTTTCTTAAATAAAAAAAATGGGCAGCAGCCCCTCCCTTATCTTGTACGCCTCCTCCCTCCCCCTCTTCAGCTCTCTCTCTCTCCCTCTCAACCATGGCAGCAGCCATGGCTGCTTCCTCTCCTCCTCCTCCTTCCCCTCCATGGCGCCCTCCCTCCCTGCTCTTCCCTAACCTCTCCTCCTCCCCTCCATGGACAGCAGGGCTGTAGCAGCTTCATCCTCCCCCCCACCATGGTTGCTGCTCCGTCCCCCTTCTCTTCCATGGTCAACAAGGCAGCAGTAACAACTCTCTCCTTTTTCCATGTCCTTCTCCTCCTTTCCTCCCCATAGCAGCAGCCCCAAACCCTAACCATGGCCACCCTCCCCTTCCTTCTCCTCCTCCTCTCCTTTCCCTTGGCAGCAGCAAGAAGTAGCAGTGGTGTCCCAAACCCTAGCCATGGTTGCCCCCTTCCTCTCCAATCTCCATAGCAGCAGCAACTCCTCCTCCTTCCCCCTCTCTTTTCTCTATCTTTTTGAGAAAATTGGACCATGAGTATTTGTTTGTGGTTGATTGTATTTATTGTGTACTAATGTTCATGATAGTTGGTAGCTCAAATGATTTATATGTGTGCTCTAATGGTAGACAAACAAGTGATGGATCAATGTATTGATGTGCTGAAATTTCTGCTGGAGCAGATTCTGTTGAGGTGTTATTTTCGAAAATTAAATCTTGTTTTCTGTAGGTTTGGTCAATACAAAATTGTAGATGATTGCATGATCTAGCTGCTGTTAAAATTTGGTGATTTTTGGCCTAGTAGTTTAGGAGTTACATCTGTTTAAAGTTAGGGTTCAGAAATAGTTGTTCTCTGAAATTCCTAGATCAGATTCTGTAAATGTGTATGCTAGACCCTTTAAATTTATGAATCATGTTGTGGTGATTAAAGATAAAAGGTAGATAATTTCATAAGCTTTCCAGAATGTCTTGTTGCATGTCTTTTGGAGTTATGTAGCTCTAGGTATGATTTAATTACTCAGCTGTTCATTGTATGTCTAGCTATACTGAAATGGCTGCAAAAGCAGTTTCTGTTGTGGTCATGGTTTCAAAATGCAAATCATGTTTTCTGTGGATAGGTATAATATAAAAGTTGTAGATAACTTACATATCTAACTGGTGTTAAATTTTCATGGTTTTTGGTGAAAATAATTAGGAGTTATGGCTGTGCAAAGTTCAGTTTCAGAAATAGGTGTTCTCGGAAATCTCTGGACCAGATTTGAGAAATGCATTAGTTTGACCCTGTTAACTTGAGAATCATGTTGAGATGCTTAAATATGAATTGTAGGAAGTTTTATAAGCTTTCTATATTGTCTTGTTTCATATCTTTTGGATATGTATAGCTTCCGTTATGGTCCAAGCAAACAGCTGTTGTTGCATTCTAGAAATTGATATGTCAATGTGTTGAATGGACTGCATGTGTGGTTTCAGTTAGAGTGGTTACTTTGTGATGTAAATGTTGTTTTCTATAGATGTGATCCATATAAAAGTTGTAGATAATTCTCATATCTTGTTTGTCCTAAAATGTCATGATTTTAGGCCAAGTGGTCTAGGAGTTATAACTTGTGCAATTTCAATGTCCAGATTTCATAACTTGTGCTCTCTAGACAGATCTGAAAGAGTGGATTGTTTAGCCTAGTTAAACTTTGAATCATCCTTTGATGTTAATAAAAGAGTTATAGTTCTTTTAATATGCTTTCTAAATTGTCCTAGAACATACTTTTTGGTGGTCTAAAACTTGAGTTACAGGTGTTTAAAGTTAACTGTCCATATCTGTCCATGTCTGGACAGATTTGCTTGTTTAAGTTGTTTGGTTTAGATAAATATAGAATCACCTGTAGGTGTTTAAAACAAAGTTGTATTTGTTTTTCTAAGCTTTCTGTAAAGTCCACGATCTCCTTTATTGGACATATAGACATTGAGTTATAGCTGTTTTAAGATAGATGGCTGAATCTGTCTATGTCTGGACAGAGGTTCCTTCCTTGACTTGTTTGGCTATGTTAATTTGAGAATCACCTTAAGTGAATATTAAATGTTTTGTGGAGAACTTGATAACCTTTCTAAAAAGTCTAGTTACAAGTTTCTAAGTGTTATAAATCTTTAGATATGGTTGTTGTAAGTTGCTGTTGATGCTGGGTATCAGGCTCTGTCCAAGTGTCGGCAGAGCTGCACTAATAATATTATTTAGCTTTGTTAGATAATGATTCACCTTTAGCTAATAATAATAAAGTTTTAGATAATCTTGTAAGCTTTCTAGAATGTCTAATTGTATGATTATGTGATGTATATATCTTGAGTTGTGCTTCTCTGAAGGTGACAGCTTTTCTGTCCAAAGATTTGGACAGAGCTGCTTTGTCCTCTGTTTTTGACCTAGTTAACCTCTGAATTAGCCTTTGTGTTGAATAGAAAAGTTGTAGGAAATCTTGTTAGCTTTCTGGAAAGTCTTAGTTCACCTTGTTTGGAGGTCTGTTGCTTAAGTTATTATTATTTTAATGAACTACTGTGCTGCTGTCCAGAACATACGAATGAACCCAAGTTGATTGCTTTATTTTGATGTTGCTTATATGATATTGGTGACATCTCTTGCCTTGATAGTAATTAGCTTGTACATTCCATGATTGTAAATTAATGAACCTGAGATATTGTATACATATATTATGCATAGTGTGGGTTAACTTACTTAACTAAAAGTATGAGTTGTAGGTGCATGCTTTTGTTCCTTTTATGTGATGTATGTCTTGTTCATGATTGGTTGTTATAGTTAGCTTCCATACATGCCTAATGAACTTTGTATAACATCATACTATAAATAAAACTTAGTGGTTTGATTATATTATAGTGCATGTTAAGTAATAATAAAGTTATGCATTCTCTTTTATAAGCTATCCTGAATACTTAGGTGAAAACTTAGGTGAACTAGTTAGTAGTCCTTGATATAAGTATTATGTTTGCATCATGTGTTACATCCCTTATATTCATACATATGCATTGTGCACCTCATGCTAGGTACGCTAGATGATGAGCACGTGAAGTAAAGTGCGTGATGTTGGAGCTAAGCCTAAAGATGGTGTTGGGTGGCCATCCCGAAGAAGGTGTTTGGCGAACCCCACAAGTTCCTGGAGCGGTGATGTTCCCGATGTTGGTGTCAACTAACACTAGCTTAAGTGTTGTTTCCCAGGCAAGCCCCGGTGCATACACCCACTCTCTGTTTTACAAATACTTTATTACACTGTAGGTCTTGTGGAATGTGCATTAAGTAAGTAGGAGTTGAACGAAACCGTTGCTGCATGGATACCTTGATTTCCAGATAATCCCCTGATGATATCCTATCAGTAGTGATAAGACGATCTCAAATGCTTAGCAATGCTTAGACTTCGGTAGAAGTCGATCGATGGTTTCATCGTTCGCGAGATATAGGTTTTACCTTTTCTCTCTTCGACTCTGTCTATGGGTCGTGAGAACCCTAATATGATGATAACTATTAAACTGAGACCGGGCGGGTAACTTGCACAGGAATGGAGTCCTGGTGTAGTGTTTCCGCCTGTGTCGCTTAGGATCCGTCCGCTGTTGGCCCGTTGGATCGAGAACTATTTGTTAGAACTGGTCACATGCTACGGTAAGCCCTACTGTGGCTATGCTCTTACTGGAACGGCGCACCCGCGCACTGGTAGTGGAGAGATGGCGGGAGTAGCGTGTACCCACCCTGCTCGGTCCCCTATTGGACGGACTCAGCAAGGCCGTTGTAGGGCGGTGGTGTACTGTACTCCCGGGTGGCGCGGCTCCGGTCCGGTCTGAGCGGATCCACGGGAAGGTTGATATATGCAAGTTCGGTCTTGCATATGTCGTGTGATAAGGAAGCCCCAGCTGGGTAGATCAAGCGGTTCGAATCGTCGTTTGCTCCACGAGAAAAGGAGACTCATCCTTGCCCCCTCAGCGTAGTTTAATCAAGGGAAGATGATGGCAAGAGAAGTTTATCTTGAGATGTGATGCTTAAACAAGTGTTTGAGGTAGATAGGTGCAAAGTGGATACTGCTTAATAACTTAATGCACCGCTAAAACTTGAAAATAGGATGAACTAGTAGAAAGCTTTTTCTGCAAAGCTCTCCCCTTCTGCTAGCCCCACTACATCCCTTAAGCCAGCATGCCCTTGGAGTCTTTTTCTTAGTCGGGTAAGTCTTGTTGAGTACCCTCATGTACTCAGGGTTTTATTCCCCCTTGTTGCAGGTGAAGGTTCGGCCTGCTTAAAGTTGGTGGCTAAGTGCCGGTGGGCTCGGCGATTCCATACTACTTCTCTTTATGCTTTTGTTGGAGGATGTCATTTGAGCTAGCAATGTATTTCAACTTATGTTATTGTATTCATTTCAAAGCTATGTTGTTTTCTAAATTAAGTGGAACTCAAAATTGTATCCTTATTTATGAACTCCATTGTAATATTATTTTCCGCTGCCAAGCTCCGTGTACGTGATATGTATTTGCTTAAACCTGCGATCTTGGTTGCGTTGTGATTAACCGAGATCCTTTGTGACTCTCGGCAGACTACCGGGTTTATATAAGTGAAAGTATGTGTGTGTCAACGTGTTGAGCGGGGACAACCATACTTGATCTTATATAAATTGGGCGGTTCTGTCATAGGAATGGTATCGGAGCATGGTTAAGCAAATTACTGTCATGTACATGGTTTTTAAAACAAAAGTTTTGCTTTTGAAGAGCCTATTTTGACTTAAACTTTTAGCTAATAGGCAAATTTGTCAAAAAATTATTTGCAAAACTATGCTAGCGACAACCTCCAGTAAGCCCAATTAGGATCTCTAGGTGGCTCTAAGTAAAGTAATGCTAACTTTTGGGGGGCTTTATGTTCCTGCAATTTAAATTCTTGCAACGACACATCGAGCCGAAGGTACGTCTAGATGACCGCACTATGCTACCCTGTGGTCTAATGTTGGAGGTAGCCCTCACATATGATGTACTCATATATGTGGGGTAGTTGAATTTATTTTATGCAACGTCGCAGCTACGTTCAGGTAAGTGTGAGTTGGGAGAGCATGATCGAACAACCATCGATCTAGGGAAGTGCTAGATTGGTACTGGACTATATACATGTTACACATATGTATATATGAAAGTATTTAATTGTGGGTAGATATATCGTTCGGGTAGTTTTTGTGCTACATGTATGCATATGGGTATGTATATGTTGACACAAAATGTGACCCTCTGTGCCAATCACACAGCAAGCCGGAAAGCGTGGCTTCAATCGGGTGCCCGGGCGTTTCTGAATCCGGAAGCGTGCCAGTCGGTTTGACCTGAAAGCCAACAAGGGATAAACTGTGAGAGCAAAAGCTGGAACATACCGGGTGAGACCAGACAGTTCCATATTTACGGCCCTGAAGCCACTTACGACGACATACAGCTATAGAAGCTGTCTGCCAAGCATGTTCATAAAGCCATTCGGCTAGATCAGGATGTAAGCATGTAAACTGTAACTTGCCGAATAAACAAATAACGAAGGCATGCATGAATGAATAACAATTGGTCATGTATATGATTTATGAAGGAACGTGATCTAGACCAAAGATATCATCAAGCATGGTAAATTATCAACAGGTAGTTCGTAAATATAAATCTATCTAAACAACGCATGCATAGGCCCAAACAGATCTATAAATACTCATTACTCGTGTAAGCATAACCATATTCGGCAAGATTGCCGAATTGGGGTCCATGAAGCAGGAACAAGACAAGCAAACCGATCTAAACCTAATAAAACCTGCATCTGCCGCACGATACCCAGTCCCATCAGGATCAAAACGAATGTAACAATGCATTGAACCCACAGCATGTAACAACCTAGATTGATCTGATTCGGCTATACAATTATATGATCTGTCTCATAAAGCATTAAGAACAAACGGATCTATCAGATAAAGCCGAAGCATATCAATCTGGATTGGGCAAAAGAGTGTTGCATGTATATAAATTAACATAACAAACACATGATAACTTAATGAATCTACTAGACTGCCACATCTAATAGAGCCGATAACTATCTTTATTTGTGTCTCAATCCGCCGCACGATACAAGACATAAACAAAGACTTCCCGTCATTAGCTTAAATCCACCGCATGATACTAAGCTAAACGTACGAGACTACTTGCATCAGATCTAAATCCGCCGCACGATACTAGACATGATAACAAGGTTGCCGGGACTTACGGAGGTCGACGGATCGATGATTCCTCTCGTAGAAACTCGACGACACGACTAGATGGACTCGAAGGGTGACGCGGGCGCCGTTGTATTGATGTAGGCTGTGCGTGTTCCCTCTCCCCCTTTTACAATGGCCGGGGCCTCATATTTATAGCCCTGGGCTCACTAACCTCTAAAGACTCCGTACATGACTTGCCTAGCTAATAACAGTATGAAAATATTAAAATATACAGACTCTATTTTTCCTTTGCGTGGAGCCTTGGCGTTGAAGCTTCCGTGGCCGAGGCGTCGTCCTCCTTGTTCTGACTCAAACAGATACGCCATCTTGCCGTGTGCACATACGTGTAGAATACACAGGACATTCTCCAAAGTCCCATACAAGCACGTATTCTTTAGGCCGATCTTCGTCTTTAGCAATCACGAACCAACCGTGTACAACGTGCGCTTTCCTTAATCTCATAGCCGCAAACCATCCGTATATGGGCATCCCAAGCCAAACATATATGTACGTACGTCTCCTCAATAGCTGATCAGCATTTGCCGATTCCGAGTTTGGTTTGCCGATTCTGACAACACATACGCATAAGAATATCCTCTTCCCAATGATATTTTAGGCTGACCAAATTTCGATGTCAACACAGGCCCCCCTAGTTCGGAGTATGAATCTTCATGCTTCGAACTATTTGATCTAATGGTCTTCTTCAAAGAGCCGAGAAACCCATCGGCGACAACAATGTGCTCTCTCCCTATTTCCACAACCTTGCACGTAAATTCTGCAAAACAATAATCCTCCAATACATGTGGAAATAGGTTAGTAGCAAAAGCATATGCATATTAGTATTATAGTTCTCCATTTTACTGTTGATCAAGGGATGCTGCAATGTCAATTATATTCCAAGAGTAGCAGGTTCATAACTAAGAGTTCTCTTGAACTTGAATATAATGGTACTCTATCTGTCCTTCTATCTCTTCAACCATGGGGCTTATAATTCTCACCAATTTTTTGGGCAACTGCAAAACAGAATAGTTATAGAATCTGCTTATCTTTCGTTCTTTGATCTCTTTCTTCCCGGAGTTTTATTTATTGTATTTTTAGGCGGGCATCGGAGCACCCATTGTTTTTATATGGCGGACACGTGTCCGTCTTTCTTCCCAGCTTTTAAGAAAAAAGGATATCACATAATTTTGTAAAGTCAAAAACCGGACCTTAAGGAGATACAAGTCATATGCTTAGATCAACAATTTATTAGCTTTGATCAAAATTACTTTCTTGCACACGTATTCCTTCTAATCATCTTAAAACTTATGAGGCTACTGGGCCTTTGGCCATCTTTTAGCTCGGTTCTGGCGAACACTTATCCGTCGTTTTTATTTCCGAACTTTATTATTATTTTTTTTTCTTTTGTTTTGTTTTATACATATATTTTTTTGTATGATAGCCTCATAAATTTTAATCAAAAAAGAAATACAATTATAAGATATATAGCTTAAATGAATCCTGATCTTGAGCATATGACTATAATCTACACTAGTGGTCACAACAGTTTGACAAAGCTCAACATGATAATTTTATTTAAATTTTACATAAAAATTCTCCGGATGTCAAGTATCTCTCGGAACAATGTCATAGCAAACTCTATTTCCATTCTTATTCTACAACTACCCTTAGACCAAGCTCGAACTTTATGCAACCCACAGATTCAAAAGATTTTAAGACAAATATTATAGCCACTAAACTCAAATCTTAAAGAAATCGAATTTATAAACTAGACACAGGTAAAACATAAAACAGAGCATCTATTATCATTTCAACAATGGATAACCAAAACACTTATATCACATATACAGAGTGGAATTATTCTCAAGATTTTAGTCCCAGCAGTAACATGGATATTTCAATTCAAAAATTAAAACTGCTGAAGAAGTGGAGATAGAATTTTGCAAACCAACGTTGAAGATAAAGAAGCCAATGGAAGCCGTCTTGTTCTCATTGTGATGAATCACCCGACGTCGCTCAATGTACATGTATGGCGAATCCAGGCCCCCCGAGCCATAGCTTATGCAGAAGCTTGAACTACTGAGCATGTTTTCTTCAAGGGTTTTCCTCGCCATTGGCTCCTCATCCGCATATGCGCCCCTTTATTCTGAGCCAAAGAAGATGCTGGTGATTCTTTACCTTGAAATCGGCCGTTGCAATATGAGGTTTGGGCTGATTGAAATTTGATATCAATGATTTCTTCTGCATGATATTCATTCTTCTTCCCCCATTGCTGCTTGTCTTCTCCTGTAAGCGTACATTAATTCTTGCTGATGCATACTGATAATAGCCTTTAGCCGGTACACCTTTCCATGCGTGGCGTTGGCTATCTGCATCAATCTTCGAACATACCCTTGTCCTTGATGTAGGGAATTAGGACTGGTGGTGATGGCGAAGAGTGAGCCAAACCAGATCGCCCGGAACAATCGGCTTTCGCAGAATATCTTGGAATCAATGAAGCTTCTCTTGATATGTTTCCTTTGTGTCACCATGATCAGACGTCCGACTGCCACGTCCAACAACAACAGCTTGCATGCATATGTGCCTCCTGCGGTTATGTATCTCCCTTTTCTTCGTGTTTCCTGAGGATGTACATCTTACTTGTATTTTGCCGCTTAATTACACCTGTTGCTCGCAGTTCGGATGTGAATAATCCTGAGCTTGAACTCCACTTCTGTACATGAACTCCTCTCATATATACTATCCGAACCAAAAGGCATGGCCAAATACGAACGTTCATTGGTCGTACGTGCACGAATATTTCCAAGACTAATATCTTGTGCATGCATGCTATTTGCTCTTCTTTTATTGGTGTATATATGTGTATATATCCTTGAACACCAAGCACGTGAGCCTCTGTTTCTGCTCCCTTGAATGTGGTGGAGCACAATGGCTGCAGCTTTTGATCTTCTCCTTCACGTAAAAAACCTGGTATGCATGCGTCATAGATGTGAAGAATCACAGATCTCTTTCGTGCCATACAATGTTCTTAAGCCGATTACCGTATCTGATCTTCTCCTGAATAACCGATCTGTGATATCTCATCAACTTATGAGGAAACAAGCATGCCATCAGTCTGAGGATAGGGTTCTTAGTCGATTTGGAATTTTCCAAGCCAATGACCGATGCGTGTCTGACACCTGCATGCATGGTTTCCAATCTGAATCATCATTTAATTTGTTCTTCGGACTTCTTCCTGGTCGGTATATTCCACTTATTAGATATGTTCTCGTCGAGGCCTGCATCTGTATAGATGATTCCCAATGACCTCATTTATCGTCTTTCTTCAACACACTGCTATGTATAGAAATATTTTGCCTTTGCTCTCGTAGCATATATGTTTAGCAGATGAACTAATTCCTTGAAATCGGCAAATCATATCTGGTTTCCGTGCAGCTCGTATTTGCCAGGATCTCTTGGATACTCTGCAGCTTCCATAACGTTCAATGTCCTTCGTCAGCACCATCGAAAGTCAAGATATGACTCAGCTTCAAAATCATCGTGCAAGATATCTAGCCGAACCAATAATGGACATCAGCCTCTGTTGATTCAATACATGGCCTTTTTTCTTCTTTATTGAATAAATCTAAATAGAACTTTCTCCCATGACCGACAAATCCTCTTGAGGTTTTTGGACAACGAGGCATGGTTTTGTTTTAACTTAAGAGTTGCCACTGTAGGTTGCCGAAACCATCGGCTATTTATTTGTAAGACAGCCAATGCTTCCCTTGGATAGCCGATCTGCACTTTTGCCGATTAGCTACTATCCATTACTTCTTCTGAATAGCCGATCCTGTTAGGCTCGAAATAGTCGCTAGCCTTTCATTATGCTTCTTTGGAATCCTGGAAATTTATTTCAATCTTCACGCGTCGATCTAATTCAGCATTGAGGTTAGCAGCCGACTCAATTTTAGGACAGCTGATCTCCATAACTCTATTTAATCGGCTACTAACACTTGCCATAGAACTTTCCCGAATCAAAGTCAACATCAGGCACTTCGGTCATGAAAACTTGGAAGCCTTGCCTCTTGCTTGCACCGACTTTGAATTCCTGCGTAAGGCCTCCTGTCGCATAGTATCGACAAAAATAGCCGATTGCTTGCATGGCCACGTACTCCCTTTGGACTCTTAAAAGCTTCCCCTGTCTTCACGTTCGAACTCCATCAATCCTTGTATTACCTTTGGCCAAACAACAGTATCTTTCTTGCTAATATGATCTTCTTGATTTGTCTGATCTTGTACATGGAAAGTGATCTCATCGGCTTTTACTGGACCGTGTGTCACTTTGCTCTTGCTGGCCAACCATATATCTTGGTTGTCCCTACCGCCGAGATTTTTTTGAGCGGGCCTCGTCGAGTCATCGCTTGATGCGTCAGCTAAAAGGGAACAAAGCTAGCACCGGCCCCCCGAGCTAATTTGTGTATATTTCTTTTCTTTCCTGGTAGAAGGCGTCATCAGCCTTTACTAGAACGTGTGCCAGACAGCCGATACAAATAGCCGATTTCTTCTTTTGATGTTGCCGTCGGCTATGTCCTTCCAATTCAGTGTACTGACACCTGTGTGGCTTCGTGTACATCCTGGATTACTCTTCGAATCCTTAGCATGGTCACTTCTCAAAACTTGATGATTGGTATGAGAGTATCTTGAGTTGAAAATGGTGACAGAATAGTTGATAATAATGGCCGATGGAGGAAAACTCAAATTGATTCTGTCACGACCATCGGCCTCATGGCTTGAATATCTCGACGCCTGTAGTTTTTGGATTTTATACTCTCCATGTCATATTCAACTCTGCACCACGTGCAATTAATATCTCCTTCTTGGATCTTTAGCTATCAAATCGTCATGATCCGTGATTTGGCGTTGATATCGGTTAAAAGAAAACAGCCGATTCGGGTACTCTGACCATGTCTCACTGATACTTTAATGACTTCTGTACATGTCATCCTTGCTTTCGGCTTTATGTAGCAGAATCCCTGTATAGAAACACATCACCTTGTCGAGCCATGTGTATGTGCGTACATGATATGTCTCTCATATGTATTCCCGGCAAATAGCATCTTTTTCCTCAAATAATTAAACTGGACTCTGCTTCCAACGGCCAAAGGCAATACTCATCATGTCATGCACGTTGTCCTCAGCATATCCTTGCTTAGCCGATAGAACCATCTTTGAGCCATGGAAATATCAGCTTTTGACTTCTTTTGTCCCTCATTAGTGCCAACGTGTTGTTTGGAAACTTGCAACATTACGGTGGCAATCCAGCACATGATGCTATACATGCTTGCCGATTCTCTGGTTCCTGAATCGGCCCTGAACATACAAATGCACATGTACTGCTCGAGTCTTGCATGCTTAAGTCTTTGCCACGGAGAACTTTTCCTGATGGTCAATGCTTCGCTCGCATGCTTCCTCCATACGACCAAAATAGGCATGCGCACTTTGTGACTTTCAGTGGTGCTCACCGAACTACACCATGGCCTTCACCACGTATAGCTCCAATTCTTGACAGAAAAAACCTGGATGTGTGCAATGTTTTGGGGACCTCTCCTTAGTTGATGGCATGAGCAACCTTTTAGGCCTTCCAAGTATGCTTGTCCGTCTTTCACTTTCTTGACCAGCACACTTCAGACTTGTATATGCAGTACTTAGATTGCCATGATTGCTGCACATGATCGGGAAGTAATAACCGAAGATATCACATATATGCGATCGACTAGTCAGAGAAAGACATAAAGCAATGCTTTGATCTCCAAGGCTAACAACCGACTCAGTTTTAGGATAGCCGACTCAGCTTTAGGATAGCCGATTCAACTTTAGGATAGCCGATTCAGCTTCAGAAAATAGCCGATTTCTTTTTCCAATGCCGCCATCAGCTATGTCTTCTCAATTTCGTGTACTGGCACCCATGCGGCTTCATGTATATGTCCTGAATTACTTGTTGAATCCTCTTCTCAGTGTCTTTACGACATCTTGGTGGAGAATACTGAGCCGATATTACACATGTCAGTCATCTTTGCGCATATGATCGGCTATCACAGATCCTGCAACTGCTCCCACTCTAGCTTCATATACTGAAGGCTACCTGGTTCATATCAAAATATCCCATCGGCTATTTGTCTGATCTTCCACTTTAAGCTGATGAGTGACTTGATGCACATGTCAAGTTTAGCCGATGATACACTACCTCTGTTTTGGTCACTTAGCTTCTTTCAGATCGGTTGGTGTAGTTCATGGGTCTGATCGATTAGAGATTAGGAATTCTGCCAAGCTACTTGACTTGTTGGCGTCTCCGGCAATGTCATGGCAGCGGCTGAATGAAGTATACCAAAACTACCATGTGTCGACTACGTGTGAACCTTTAGGACACTTTGATACATCTATGACAGGAACTCGCTCTCCCATAAACCAATCAGCAAAGTCAAGCAGCCAAAGACGACAAACTAAGGTAACAGCTCTCCAACTATATGTCTTCGGCTAAAGAATCATTGAGAGAACATGCACATGCCTTCTCCTCTTAGGACCTCAGAATCCTTGTAGCAGTAGCGTGTAGTGACATGTGGCGGACTTGGCCTTGTATCTGATTTGATAATGATATCGGCCATCAAATTGGCTTGCAAGAAAATTGCTCTCCATCTTGACGACCGCGCTGCAGCTAGCCAATGTGCCTCTTTCTTGGATTCTGATTTTTTTTAACATTGAAATCTAATGAGACAGGAGCTTCCGATGCCGTATTTTCTTACTTGATCATGGCATGCTTTGTACATGCATGCATCTTCTATAATTATCTTGCTTTCTTCCTTTACGCATGCATCAATTCATCCGGACTCTACATGTACGTACTTTATTTGCTGACTGGTCCTGCCATTTGATCAAATAGCTGATGAGCCAATAGTCGATTCTCCTCTTGATGCTGACATCGGTTGTTTGTCTTCTCAGGTCCTGACACCCATACTGTTTGGAGTACGTTCTGGATGTCTCATTGGATCTGTCCTTTACGTCTTTCACTGAGTATGACATCTTTGTAATTGCTCTGACTCTAACTCCAGGCATCGAAAGTCACCTAATCAATTTTAAAATGTTCCATCGGCTATTACCATAATGTTCCCTGACATTGATGTACATGTGAAATTTAGCCGATGGTGCACTGCCTTCATTTTGATCTTGAACCCACCAATCTGAACTATTGATTTAGCCGATTAAACATAATCAGCTATCGACCAGATATGAGAATATCCTAAACTGCCCAGACTAGTTGAATCCATCTTCTTCACTATTGATTG
Source organism: Coix lacryma-jobi var. lacryma-jobi (assembly GCA_009763385.1). Classification (NCBI taxonomy): domain Eukaryota; kingdom Viridiplantae; phylum Streptophyta; class Magnoliopsida; order Poales; family Poaceae; genus Coix; species Coix lacryma-jobi. The sequence goes on from CM019829.1 coordinate 74,797,752, forward strand.
TTCGTTTGCAATAGCCCTGATAATTAAAATTTGATGAGCACATATACGGTAACATCGGCCAAGGACCTTGATCTTTCAATTCTGACTTGATGAGTATTCTTGCAATTCCGTTTTATTGGCCGACTTGACGTACTGTCCCTGAGGCATTATTAGTCAAGATTGGATGAACATCGTTAGGCAGGTCCTGTACAACAATATTTTGTGGAAATCAATTAGCCGATTGCATCTCCTATTTGTTTCATCGGCTTATTGGACCTTGTTGACGAAAAAATTAAATGGCATCTCCATCATGATCTGATCTGGAAGGTGATAAATATTTGGAGAGAATCTGACTTCCGATCAAATACTTATTGTCATGGGTGAATACTGTTCGGTCCCACCGGGCGTGCCAAAAAGTGTGTTGACACAAAATGTGACCCTCTGTGCCAATCACACAGCAAGCCGGAAAGCGTGGCTTCAATCGGGTGCCCGGGCGTTTCTGAATCCGGAAGCGTGCCAATCGGTTTGACCTGAAAGCCAACAAGGGATAAACTGTGAGAGCAAAAGCTGGAACATGCCGGGTGAGACCAGACAATTCCATATTTACGGCCCTGAAGCCACTTACGACGACATACAACTATAGAAGTTGTCTGCCAAGCATGTTCATAAAGCCATTCGGCTAGATCAGGATGTAAGCATGTAAACTGTAACTTGCCGAATAAACAAATAACGAAGGCATGCATGAATGAATAACAATTGGTCATGTATATGACTTATGAAGGAACGTGATCTAGACCAAAGATATCATCAAGCATGGTAAATTATCAACAGGTAGTTCATAAATATAAATCTATCTAAACAACGCATGCATAGGCCCAAACAGATCTATAAATACTCATTACTCGTGTAAGCATAACCATATTCGGCAAGATTGCCCAATTGGGGTCCATGAAGCAGGAACAAGACAAGCAAACCGATCTAAACCTAATAAAACCTGCATCTGCCGCACGATACCCAGTCCCATCAGGATCAAAACGAATCTAACAATGCATTGAACCCACAACATGTAATAACATAGATTGATCTGATTTGGCTATACAATTAGATGATCTGTCTCATAAAGCATTAAGAACAAACGGATCTATCAGATAAAGCCGAAGCATATCAATCTGGATTGGGCAAAAGAGTGTTGCATGTATATAAATTAACATAACAAACACATGATAACTTAATGAATCTACTAGACTGCCACATCTAATAGAGCCGATAACTATCATTATTTGTGTCTCAATCCGCCGCACGATACAAGACATAAACAAAGACTTCCCGTCATTAGCTTAAATCCACCGCATGATACTAAGCTAAACGTACGAGACTACTTGCATCAGATCTAAATCCGCCGCACGATACTAGACATGATAACAAGGTTGCCGGGACTTACGGAGGTCGACGGATCGATGATTCCTCTCGTAGAAACTCGACGACACGACTAGATGGACTCGAAGGGTGACGCGGGCGCCGTTGTATTGATGTAGGCTGTGCGTGTTCCCTCTCCCCCTTTTACAATGGCCGGGGCCTCATATTTATAGCCCTGGGCTCACTAACCTCTAAAGACTCCGTACATGACTTGCCTAGCTAATAACAGTATGAAAATATTAAAATATACAGACTCTATTTTTCCTTTGCGTGGAGCCTTGGCGTTGAAGCTTCCGTGGCCGAGGCGTCGTCCTCCTTGTTCTGACTCAAACAGATACGCCATCTTGCCGTGTGCACATACGTGTAGAATACACAGGACATTCTCCAAAGTCCCATACAAGCACGTATTCTTTAGGCCGATCTTCGTCTTTAGCAATCACGAACCAACCGTGTACAACGTGCGCTTTCCTTAATCTCATAGCCGCAAACCATCCGTATATGGGCATCCCAAGCCAAACATATATGTACGTACGTCTCCTCAATAGCCGATCAGCATTTGCCGATTCCGAGTTTGGTTTGCCGATTCTGACAACACATACGCATAAGAATATCCTCTTCCCAATGATATTTTAGGCTGACCAAATTTCGATGTCAACACAGGGCCCCCTAGTTCGGAGTATGAATCTTCATGCTTCGAACTATTTGATCTAATGGTCTTCTTCAAAGAGCCGAGAAACCCATCGGCGACAACAATGTGCTCTCTCCCTATTTCCACAACCTTGCACGTAAATTCTGCAAAACAATAATCCTCCAATACATGTGGAAATAGGTTAGTAGCAAAAGCATATGCATATTAGTATTATAGTTCTCCATTTTACTGTTGATCAAGGGATGCTGCAATGTCAATTATATTCCAAGAGTAGCAGGTTCATAACTAAGAGTTCTCTTGAACTTGAATATAATGGTACTCTATCTGTCCTTCTATCTCTTCAACCATGGGGCTTATAATTCTCACCAATTTTTTGGGCAACTGCAAAACAGAATAGTTATAGAATCTGCTTATCTTTCGTTCTTTGATCTCTTTCTTCCCGGAGTTTTATTTATTGTATTTTTAGGCGGGCATCGGAGCACCCATTGTTTTTATATGGCGGACACGTGTCCGTCTTTCTTCCCAGCTTTTAAGAAAAAAGGATATCACATAATTTTGTAAAGTCAAAAACCGGACCTTAAGGAGATACAAGTCATATGCTTAGATCAACAATTTATTAGCTTTGATCAAAATTACTTTCTTGCACACGTATTCCTTCTAATCATCTTAAAACTTATGAGGCTACTGGGCCTTTGGCCATCTTTTAGCTCGGTTCTGGCGAACACTTATCCGTCGTTTTTATTTCCGAACTTTATTATTATTTTTTTTTCTTTTGTTTTGTTTTATACATATATTTTTTGTATGATAGCCTCATAAATTTTAATCAAAAAAGAAATACAATTATAAGATATTTAGCTTAAATGAATCCTGATCTTGAGCATATGACTATAATCTACACTAGTGGTCACAACAGTTTGACAAAGCTCAACATGATAATTTTATTTAAATTTTACATAAAAATTCTCCGGATGTCAAGTATCTCTCGGAACAATGTCATAGCAAACTCTATTTCCATTCTTATTCTACAACTACCCTTAGACCAAGCTCGAACTTTATGCAACCCACAGATTCAAAAGATTTTAAGACAAATATTATAGCCACTAAACTCAAATCTTAAAGAAATCGAATTTATAAACTAGACACAGGTAAAACATAAAACAGAGCATCTATTATCATTTCAACAATGGATAACCAAAACACTTATATCACATATACAGAGTGGAATTATTCTCAAGATTTTAGTCCCAGCAGTAACATGGATATTTCAATTCAAAAATTAAAACTGCTGAAGAAGTGGAGATAGAATTTTGCAAACCAACGTTGAAGATAAAGAAGCCAATGGAAGCCGTCTTGTTCTCATTGTGATGAATCACCCGACGTCGCTCAATGTACATGTATGGCGAATCCAGGCCCCCCGAGCCATAGCTTATGCAGAAGCTTGAACTACTGAGCATGTTTTCTTCAAGGGTTTTCCTCGCCATTGGCTCCTCATCCGCATATGCGCCCCTTTATTCTGAGCCAAAGAAGATGCTGGTGATTCTTTACCTTGAAATCGGCCGTTGCAATATGAGGTTTGGGCTGATTGAAATTTGATATCAATGATTTCTTCTGCATGATATTCATTCTTCTTCCCCCATTGCTGCTTGTCTTCTCCTGTAAGCGTACATTAATTCTTGCTGATGCATACTGATAATAGCCTTTAGCCGGTACACCTTTCCTCTCGTAGAAACTCGACGACACGACTAGATGGACTCGAAGGGTGACGCGGGCGCCGTTGTATTGATGTAGGCTGTGCGTGTTCCCTCTCCCCCTTTTACAATGGTCGGGGCCTCATATTTATAGCCCTGGGCTGACTAACCTCTAAAGACCCCGTACATGACTTGCCTAGCTAATAACAGTATGGAAATATTAAAATATACGGACTCTATTTTTCCTTTGCGTGGAGCCTTGGCGTTGAAGCTTCCGTGGCCGAGGCGTCGTCCTCCTTGTTCTGACTCAAACAGATACGACATCTTGTCGTGTGGACATACGTGTAGAATACACAGGACATTCTCCAAAGTCCCATACAAGCACGTATTCTTTAGGCCGATCTTCGTCTTCAGCAATCACGAACCAACCGTGTACACCGTGCGCTTTCCTTAATCTCATAGCCGCAAACCATCCGTATATGGGCATCCCAAGCCGAACATATATGTACGTACGTCTCCTCAATAGCCGATCAGCATTTGCCGATTCCGAGTTTGGTTTGCCGATTCTGACAACACATACGCATAAGAATATCCTCTTCCCAATGATATTTTCGGCTGACCAAATTTTGGTGTCAACAGTATACATGGGGAGTAATTAGAATTTTAATTTCTGTAATATATTTATATCTGTTGTGGGGTTGGGCTGAAATGATTTTTATGCAGGTACGCTAACCCCGAATGCGTATATATAGTTGACGACTAGTTATATCGAGAGTGCATGTTATGCCACGAAAATAGAACGTGATTGCCACCTTAGGCTGGCAATTTGTGAGGGCGTATAGGACGAGCATGCATCATGTTTGTTGCTTGTGCATAAACATGCTTCTCTCACCCTTATTCCTATAATAAGCAACTTGTTATCAAAATTGTGAGTAATATGATATGCTAGATTACTTATGATAGGCTAGATATAATTGCCATGTCTGATGTTGATTAGATAGTCATGCTAGGATGTACCATGTTGTTACTTTATGTTGTCTTATCGTGCTTTGCTTAAATGATTGCTTAAAAAATGCTTAGATAATAAGTTCCTAGTCACTAGAAGCTTCTCAAATTGCAGTGTCTTGTTAGAATCAAATGCCTAATATAGTGTCACTTTTCTTGTGTGTCTAGTTGTAATAGTTTTAATGTTTGTACCAAAAACCAGTAACCATGCCATCCAAGCCTTTTGTTTGACTAGATATCCCAAGTTTAGCCTCCCAAACATATGCTTGCTTGTGAATCCATGCCTTTGCTTGACTCGTAAGCCTGAGCTATTCCTTTGAAATGTTGCCTCCTGCCATGTTTCGTCTCCATATCTCCGCCTTGTCAGTCCCAAACCTTGTGATCATCCTTGATTGCTACTTGTCTTGCATGTGATGCTTACCTGTGCAAGATCTATCTGTCATGTAGGATATTCCATTGGTTGTAGGCTCGATAACGGTGTCTTGATTAAGAACTAATGGTGCCGCGACGAAACCAAGGGCCTCCTGTGGGCGCGCACACATGGTTGTGCTGCTCGGCACGCGCTGGTATCGTGGGTTCTAGTCATGATCCATTATGGAAACTGCACCAATGTGTTATCTTCTCATGATTCATCTCCTTGTTATCTTCCATGACTTCTCAGAAAAATCCTTATGTCCAAGCAAATGCAGCAGTGTTTCCTTCTAAAGTTGCAAAGATGATAACTTTTGGAAAGTAGGCCACTGATGTAGACATTAACAGACTCAAATAATACAGTGTTGTCATCGGAGAAAGAGAATTGCACATATGGACCCTTATGTAGCTTTCCATCAACTGTCATTGGAGCGAACAACCATTCACCAATGGTCTAAACAGTGGTTTCTCGTCGGTCGGTTCTCCACCGTTTTAAAGGATGTTTGCTCTGTTTATAGTCACAGTCTGGATGAAGATCAAGTACTTGCAATAATCCTATCTTGGATTCCTCCCAAAGTAGCAATGCCTTGTTGGATCCTTTTCGACCTAATAGTGGTGCCTTGAGTTTCATACCAATGATTCATGGAAATCTATAAAGCAAATTATTATTCAGACAAGAGTGACCACAAAATAATATGAAAGATCAGAAAGTTGTTTAAGTCCTAACAATTTCTATTCTGTTGAGATGCCAGTAGCTTGAGCTATCAGTAGCTATTAAGGACAAGTGTTATGCCCCTCTTCCCTTGAAAAGTCTTTCGCTCTGAATCTCGGGACGAGATTCTTTTAAGGGGGGTTTGTTTGTAACACCAGTGGGTTTGACCAAAAACAAGCTATATCAAGTAATGATCAAGTAAATTAGTTCAAGTATTGTCAGTGGTGATAGACGAGTTGGAATCAACCTCGGAGATGGAATCCAAGTTTTTGCTTATAATGTTCTACAAGTGAAGGAGAATATTGGAGATCAACTAAGTCTTGCAATCTTGCCTAAGCAACTCCGAATGGACTCATGAACAAAAGTTATGAAAACTCCGTGTTGAGCACAGGCCCAGAAAATACCCCCGTCGATCGAAAACCCTAATTTGGACTCTACCGGGAGATTACTTTGACCAGCTTTGAAAGACATTTTGGAAACTTCGCATGACAGTGCGCCCTAAACAAAAGTTGTAGTAGAGATCAAGAGAAACAAACTTCGTTTAATGGTCAAGACCTGGCTCGGTGCCAAAAATAGCGAAACAGAGCTCCCAAGATCAGGTTTAGTGCTAGTTTTACGATTCCAAAAATTGGAATTTCCGGCACGCAGAGTTTTCGTCGATAATTATTGTCTCGCCAACAATTGGGAATTTGACCAAGCCTCTTTAAGAAAAGTTGGAGTACTCGTCAAAGCGACGACAACAAATTAAGTTTCATCGGAATCGGAGTTCGTATGGACAGTGATCGAAATTTTGGAAAATAGCGAAGATATTTAGCAGAGGAATTAATTTGGAAGGAGTTTCTCAAATAAAAAAAAATGGGCAGCAGCCCCTCCCTTATCTTGTACGCCTCCTCCCTCCCCCTCTTCAGCTCTCTCTCTCCCTCTCAACCATGGCAGCAGCCATGGCTGCTCCCTCTCCTCCTCCTCCTTCCCCTCCATGGCGCCCTCCCTCCCTGCTCTTCCCTAACCTCTCCTCCTCCCCTCCATGGACAGCAGGGCTGTAGCAGCTTCATCCTCCTCCCCTCCATGGTTGCTGCTCCGTCCCCCTTCTCTTCCATGGTCAACAAGGCAGCAGTAACAACTCTCTCCTTTTTCCATGTCCTTCTCCTCCTTTCCTCCCATAGCAGCAGCCCCAAACCCTAGCCATGGCCACCCACCCCTTCCTTCTCCTCCTCCTCTCCTTTCCCTTGGCAGCAGCAAGATGTAGCAGTGGTGTCCCAAACCCTAGCCATGGTTGCCCCCTTCCTCTCCAATCTCCATAGCAGCAGCAACTCCTCCTCCTTCCCCCTCTCTTTTCTCTATCTTTTTGAGAAAATTGGACCATGAGTATTTGTTTGTGGTTGATTGTATTTATTGTGTACTAATGTTCATGATAGTTGGTAGCTTAAATGATTTATATGTGTGCTCTAATGGTAGACAAACAAGTGATGGATCAATGTATTGATGTGCTGAAATTTCTGCTGGAGCAGATTCTGTTGAGGTGTTATTTTCGAAAATTAAATCTTGTTTTCTGTAGGTTTAGTCAATACAAAAGTTGTAGATGATTTCATTATCTAGCTGCTGTTAAAATTTGGTGATTTTTGGCCTAGTAGTTTAGGAGTTACATCTGTTTAAAGTTAGGGTTCAGAAATAGTTGTTCTCTGAAATTCCTAGATCAGATTCTGTAAATGTGTATGCTAGACCCTTTAAATTTATGAATCATGTTGTGGTGATTAAAGATAAAAGGTATATAATTTCATAAGCTTTCCATAATGTCTTGTTTCATGTCTTTTGGAGTTATGTAGCTCTAGGTATGATTTAATTACTCAGCTGTTCATTGTATGTCTAGCTATACTGAAATGGCTGCAGAAGCAGTTTCTGTTGTGGTCATGGTTTCAAAATGCAAATCATGTTTTTTGTGGATAGGTATAATATAAAAGTTGTAGATAACTTACATATCTAACTCGTGTTAAATTTTCATGGTTTTTGGTGAAAATAATTAGGAGTTATGGCTGTGCAAAATTCAGTTTCAGAAATAGGTGTTCTCGGAAATCTCTGGACCAGATTTGAGAAATGCATTAGTTTGACCCTGTTAACTTGAGAATCATGTTGAGATGCTTAAATATGAATTGTAGGAAGTTTTATAAGCTTTCTATATTGTCTTGTTTCATATCTTTTGGATATGTATAGCTTCCGTTATGGTCCAAGCAACCAGCTGTTGTTGCATTCTAGAAATTGATATGTCAATGTGTTGAATGGACAGCATGTGTGGTTTCAGTTGGAGTGGTTACTTTGTGATGTAAATGTTGTTTTCTATAGATGTGATCCATATAAAAGTTGTAGATAATTCTCATATCTTGTTTGTCCTAAAATGTCATGATTTTAGGCCAAGTGGTCTAGGAGTTATAACTTGTGCAATTTCAATGTCCAGATTTGCTTGCTCTCTAGACAGATCTGAAAGAGTGGATTGTTTAGCCTAGTTAAACTTTGAATCATCCTTTGATGTTAATAAAATAGTTATAGTTCTTTTAATATGATTTCTAAATTGTCCTAGATCATACTTTTTGGTGGTCTAAAACTTGAGTTACAGGTGTTTAAAGTTAACTGTCCAAATCTGTCCAAGTCTGGACAGATTTGCTTGTTTAAGTTGTTTGGTTTAGATAACTATAGAATCACCTGTAGGTGTTTAAAACAAAGTTGTAGTTGTTTTTCTAAGCTTTCTGTAAAGTCTAAGAGCTCCTTTATTGGTGTCGGTGGTACAAAAAAAGGGTACCCCCAATCAACGCAAACACCCGAGCACCCTGTCTCCGACTCGCCCGAGCCCTCCCGGCCAGGCCTCGGGCGAGCGCTCAATCTCCGTCTCGCCCGAGCCCTCCCAACCAGGCCTCGGGCGAGCGCTCTATCTCCGTCTCGCCCGAGCCCTCCAGGCTTCGGGCGAGTTCGCCCCCACACCTCGAGCCTTAACACATGGGCCTCGAGCTGCACAGACAGCCGTACCAACCCATACCACGCATTTAATGCCTTCACCTACTCCGATCATGTCCACTAGTGCGCGGCGTGTACCACAGTAACTCGGAGTAAAGGTCAAGTCTCGTTTTCACCGCAAGCATGGGCAAAAGGGCGCCAGTGCAGCACTGTTCGGCCATGCCAAGCACTGTAACCCCTCGAGGCCGGCTCCGCGCCCCTCGAGCCCTGCACTGTAGCCCCTCGAGGCCGGCTCTGCGCCCCTCGAGCCATGCACTGTAAACACCTCGAGGCCGGCTCCGCGCCCCTCGAGCCATGCACTGTAACACCTCGAAGTCGGCTTCGCGCCCTTCGAGCCCTAACCACTTTCATACTATTGGAGGACAGGTACCCCAAGACCCGGAGGGACCTCACCGCGTACTGTACATTCCGGGATGGGTGCTGTACGGCTCCCGTCTTGTCGCGCCCCCACGTCCGCGCCCGGGAGGGAAGCCACGACTCAAGGACGCCTCAACAGCGACGATCACATCGGCTCCAGTGGCCCCAACAAGACAGGGTTCCTACCCTTCTCCGTATGGGGCACCATGCGCCCCAACGCCTGTAATACTTTCATGTAACCCTGACCTCCCCTTGCTCTATAAAAGGGGACGCTAGGGCCCTCGTTCAGAAAAAACGGTGAGACAGACGAAGAGAACCCACGAGTCCACGCACAAACACGAGTCTGGACCCCGGTCCACGCTCACTGAGCTTGTATTCGCCCCTGTACAAGCACTTAGGTGCAAGTAATACAAGATCATCCCCCCCCGCTGGACGTAGGGCCTTCTTTGCCCGAACCAGGATAAATCCTTGTGTCCCCTTGCATCACCATCCAGGAAGAGAAGCACGCGATCATATTACTTGTTGGTGTGATACCCCCCGGTTCGAAACATCGACAGTTGGCGCGCCAGATAGGGGACTTCGCGTGCCCGAGCCGATTTCTCGTTGACTCCTGGATGGCTTCATCCCCTCCTCCGTTCTCGGTTGGTGCCGTCGTCTGGTTCGGGAGCCTTGAGTTCCTGGCCACAGGCAACGGCAACGAGCTGACTCTGCTCTCCACGGAGGGCCTGGGCGGAGTGCGCGTCACGCCGCCCCGCGCAGGGGGTGTGACGCGTCGCCCGCACCACCACACGTCGCCACGTCGCGAGCGGCGCCATCGTCACCGTCGTCGTCGGGCGCAGGCGGTGCCCACGGCGAACACCTACGCCCCCGTAGCCGGTGCAGGGGCCCCAAGGGGAAACCCGCCCGGCGCGCGGCCGGAGACCTCCAGGGCGCGCTCACGCCCGTCTAGCGACTTCGCATTCGTCATGCGTACGGACCGGGAGCCAGGCCAGAGGCCTCCAAGCCGTGCGCCGTCGACGCCGCTCAGCCTCCTCCCGCACGGGTCGCGCCGCGCTCGACGCCAGCGGTTCCCGGTCGGCCCCGACAACTCTGCGGCTGTGTACGCCCACCGCCTCGACGAGCACCATCAGGACCAGACGGTGGCGGACCGGGAGCAGCGTTCGGGCGCGCTGCTGCAGGCCATGGCCAGCCTGGAAATCGTCCACCCCACGTGCGTCGACCGCAACTTCTTGCGACCCCTCGAGCCACCTCGTCGAGCCACCGTCGGAGAATGGTACCGCGAGCTGCGGTCCCAGCATCGGCCAAGGCGGCGTGCTATCAACAGTTCCGACTCCGACGAATACGACTACCACGACCCCGACCTCTGGGACCCCACCAGGGAGTGCTTCCAACTCGAGGGAGTCGTATGCGATACCGAGGACGAAGGCGACGACGACAGGCCGGCCCTCGACCTAGAGGGACCTAGCGACGTGGCCGCAGCAGGCGGATCACGCGTTCTGGGAAGGGACGAACCTCGAGCTCCGGTTGAACCGCCTAAGCACGACGATGGCCGGGCGGCACAACTCGCACAAGTGCAAGAGGCAATCACCAAAGCCGAAGAGGAACGGCGACACCTGATGCAGCTCCGGCAAACCTTGATGCAGGAACCAGCCCAGCCCCGAGGAGCCGGAGCTCGAGGTCGGGCTCGAGAGGTCCACCGGCAGACCCTCGAGGGCGGTGCGCCAGCACGCCCTGAGGCATGTTTCCCGCGAGCCGGCCAGAACGTGGTGGCGGCAGCGATGATGCTCCGTGAAATGCCCGCCGTCTCCAACCCCGATGCCAGGCGCATGCTCGGAGAAATGAAAAACCTCCTTGAGACAGCCGCGGTGCAGCAGGCCGAGAGCTCGGCGTCACGCCGACGCGGAGCAGCCTCGGGGAAACCGGCGGACACGCCCCACGACGCTCGCGAGGCATCCGTCCACCAGCCGGACGCCTCTCGAGCTAGGCCAGTCCGCGAACGGATCGTCGACAATCGGCCGCCTCGAGACCCCAACGACGCCCGCAACGACATCAACCGACGGCGCAAAGACAAGGGGGCCCAAGAGCGTGGCTATAGCGCCCATCGAGGGGGACGCTACGACAGCGACGAGGACCGGCAGGCCCTCGAGCCCCCGGGCCCCCGAGTCTTCAGCCGGGCCATCCGCAGCTCGACCCTCCCCGACCGCTTCCGGCCGCCGACCAACATCGTGAAGTATGATGGGGAGGTCGAGCCCAAGCTCTGGCTCTCGGACTTCCGCCTTGGCTGCCAACTAGGCGGAGCGAAGAACGACGACCGCGTGATCATACGTCAACTCCCGCTTTACCTCTCGGACACCGCCCGTCGGTGGCTCGAGGGGCTCCCGCCGGATCGCATCCATGACTGGGCCGACCTAGTCAGGGTCTTCGACGGGAACTTTAAAGGAACCTGCGTACGTCCGGGCAACCCCTGGGACCTACGGCGTTGCAGGCAGACGGCGGACGAGCCCCTCCGAGACTTCGCTCGACGCTTCTCGAAGCAGCGCCTCGAGCTCCCCCACGTGCCTGACGAGGACGTCATCTCAGTGTTCCTCGCAGGCACAACATGCCAAGAGCTTGTTCATGAGCTAGGACGCTACCGTCCCAGGACGGTCGAGGACCTGATGGATCGTGTCACCAGCTTTGCCTCGGGCGACGAAGCGGTGGGGGCCTTCTTTGGCCGCACCACGGACAAAGGCAAGGCTGTGATCGCGCCGGAGGGCTCCAATAAGGGCGGCGACGCCAAGAACGACAACATTGACAGCAACAAAAGGAAGAAAAACAAGCGCAAAGGCCAGAAGGCGAAGCGTGGCACCGATGACGACGACGACAAAGAAGTGCTCGCGGGCGCCCTCGAGCCTAAGAAGCCCCGAGGCCCTCCCGACGGGGCTGTCTTCGACCAGATGCTCGAGGATCCCTGCACCTTCCACAGGGGCCCCGTAAATCACAAGCTGAAAGACTGCCGACTGTTGAAGAGCTACTACTCCAAGCTCGGTGAGAAGAGGGAAGACGCGCCTAAGGGAAAGGATACCGATCAACGCGGCGGACGGAAGGCAGATGGCGACTTCCCCCCGGTGCGCGACTGCTACATGATCTACGGGGGGCCGACCGTCGGGCTCTCAGCTCGAGAGAGAAAGAAGGAGCGCCGGGAAATCTTTTCGCTTGGCCACGACGCCCCCCGGTATCTTGACTGGTCCGATGCGCCAATCACGTTCGACCGTGACGACCATCCGGACCAGGTCATAAACCCGGGGGCTTACCCCCTCGTCGTCGACCCCGTCATAATCGACGTTCGGTTCTCCAAGGTATTGATGGATGGGGGCTCGAGCCTCAACATCATATACCTCGAGACCCTCGACCTCCTGGGGATTTCAGAAGGACAGCTCCGACCCAGTGTCGGGGGGTTCCACGGAGTAGTCCCAGGAAAGAAAGCCCACCCCCTCGGGCGCATCGACCTGCCGATTTGCTTCGGCACGCCGGCAAACTTCCGTCAGGAAACACTCACCTTCGAGGTGGTCGGCTTCCAAGGGACCTACCACGCCATCATCGGCCGGCCAGGCTACGCCAAGTTCATGGCGATTCCTAACTACACGTACTTGAAGCTCAAGATGCCGGGGCCAAAAGGGGTCATCACCGTTGACACCTCCTACGAGCACGCATACCACTGCGACGTGGAGTGCGTCGAGCGGGGGGAGGCCAACGTCCACCTCGACTCGCTCGAGGCCTTGGCAGCTCTGGCCACCGAGGGGGCCCCAGAAGCAAAGCGTCACGCCGGCACCTTCGAGCCGGCCGAGCACACCAAGCAAATACCCGTCGAACCGACCATGGCGAATGGCAAGACGCTGACCATCAGTACCAGCCTCAAGCCCAAATAGGAAGCAGTGCTCGTCGACTTTCTCCGCGCGAACATCGACATGTTTGCGTGGAACCCCTCGGACATGCCGGGTATACCGAGGGAAGTCGCCGAGCACGCCTTGGAGATCCAGGCCGGGTCTAGACCGGTGAAGCAACGCCTGCGCCGCTTCGACGAGGAAAAGCGCAGGATCATCGGCGAGGAGGTGCACAAGCTTTTGGCGGCCGGATTCATCAAGGAGGTATTTTACCCAGAGTGGCTAGCTAATCCTGTACTAGTTAGGAAAAAGAATGGAAAGATGCGGATGTGTGTAGATTACACTGGTCTGAATAAAGCATGTCCAAAAGTTCCATTTCCATTACCTAGAATTGACCAGATCGTCGATTCCACTGCTGGGTGCGAAGTGCTTTCGTTCCTTGATGCGTATTCCGGCTACCACCAAATTAGGAATGAGAAAATCCGATGAGCTCGCGACCGCTTTTATCACGCCATTTGGTATGTATTGCTATGTTACGATGCCCTTCGGCCTTCGAAACGCCTGGGGCAACGTACCAACGATGTATGCAAGCACATCTTTGGCGAGCACATAGGCAAGACCGTCGAGGCCTACGTCGATGACATCGTGGTTAAAACCAAAAATGTAGGGAACCTCATCGACAACCTCGAGACCACGTTCGAGTGCCTCCGGGCCAAGAATGTGAAGCTCAACCCCGAGAAGTGTGTCTTTGGTGTGCCTCGAGGCATGCTACTTGGCTACATCGTCTCGCAACGGGGGATCGAGGCAAACCCTGAAAAAATCTCAGCAGTCACGAGGATGGGTCCGATTCGTGACCTCAAGGGTGTGCAGAAAGTAACAGGCTGCCTAGCCGCTCTCAGCAGATTCATCTCGAGGCTAGGAGAAAAAGCGCTACCCCTCTACCGCCTGCTAAAAAAGACGGAACACTTTGTGTGGACCACCGAAGCGGAGGAGGCCTTAACCAAGTTGAAGGGGCTGCTGACTTCTGCACCAATTCTCGTGCCCCCGCGACCAGCCGAAGGTGACGATTCCCCCGAACCCCTCCTCCTCTATGTGGCTGCAACCACTCAGGTGGTTAGCGCGGTCATAGCCGTCGAGAGGCACGAGGAGGGTCATACATTGCCGGTCCAGCGGCCGGTATACTTCACCAGTGAGGTACTCTCCGAGGCCAAGGTCCGGTACCCGCACATCCAAAAGCTGCTCTACGGCATCATCATCACGAGGCGTAAGCTCCAGCACTACTTCCTCGCTCATCCCGTGACGGTGGTATCATCTTTCCCCCTCGGAGAGAATCGTCAACAATCGGGAGGCCACGGGGCGCATCGCCAAGTGGTCCGCCGAACTGATGGGGGAGACCATCACCTATGCCCCGCGAAAGGCCATCAAGTCGCAAGCGTTGGCGGACTTTCGTTGCTGAATGGACCGACTACTCAGCTCCCGCCGGCATAGATTCAGGCCGAACTCTGGACCATGTACTTCGATGGATCCCTCACGAAGACAGGGGCGGGAGCAGGGCCTGCTCTTCATCTCACCCCTCGGAGTACACATGCGTTACCTGCTTCGCTTGCACTTCCCCGCCTCCAACAACGTCGCCGAGTACGAGGCCCTCGTCAACGGGCTGCGCATCGCCCTCGAGCTCGGGGTCCGACGCCTCGACGCCCGAGGAGACTCGCAGCTCGTCGTCAACCAGGTTATGAAGGCTTCGAACTGCATCGATCCCAAGATGGAAGCATACTGCGAGGAGGTGCGCAAGCTGGAAGACAAGTTCTACGGCCTCGAGCTCAACCACGTAGCTCGGAAGTACAACGAGGCCGCAGACGAGCTGGCAAAGTTAGCGTCCACGCGCGGCACGGTACCGCCAGACGTCTTCTCGAGGGACGTCTTCGAGCCATCCGTCGAAATCGACCCAGGGGCTGGGACCTCGACGCCACCCCTCGAGCAAGACACGGGGGCTCGAGATTCGACGCCACCCCTCGAGCAAGACACGGGGGCTCGAGATTCGACGCCACCCCTCGAGAAGGACCCCTCGACGTCCGCAGAAGCCATGCAAGTCGACGCACACGCCCCTTCGTCATCACGGCCCCTCGACTGGCGGACGCCCTACCTCGACTACCTGACGCAAGGCGAGCTACCAGAAGACAAGACGGAGGCCCGACGCATCGCTCGGAGGGCCAAGACCTACGTCATCTACGGCGACGAACGGGAGCTATACCGACGAAGTCCGACTGGAATCCTTCAACGCTGCATCCCACTCGAGGAAGGGCGCAAGCTCCTCGACGATATGCACTCGGGGGCTTGCGGCCACCACGCAGCGCCGAGGGCCCTGGTTGGCAACGCCTTCCGACAAGGCTTCTATTGGCCGACCGCCATTGGGGATGCCAAGCGTTTGGTCCAAGCATGCCATGGGTGTCAATTCTACGCCAAGCAAACGCACCAGCCCGCACACGCCCTGCAGATGATCCCAATCACTTGGCCATTTGCCGTTTGGGGGCTCGACCTCGTGGGTCCCCTCAAAAGGACAAGTGGAGGGTACACACACATGCTCGTGGCCGTCGACAAGTTCACCAAGTGGATCGAGGCTAAGCCGATAGGAGACCCCACCTCCGAGAGGGCTGTCGAGTTCATCGCCAACATCATGTACCGGTTCGGGGTGCCTAATGTCATCATCACCGACAATGGCACCCAATTCACGGGCAAAAAGTTCACCAACTTCTGCGATGACAACAACATTCGCGTAACCTGGGCCTCGGTCGCATACCCCCAATGCAACGGGCAGGTCGAGCGCGCCAACGGCATGATACTCCATGGGCTAAAGCCAAGGCTGTTCAAGACCCTCAAGAATTTCGGAAAGGGGTGGGCTACAGAACTCCCCTCGGTGCTGTGGGGCCTCAGGACTACGCCGAGTCGAGCCACCGGGTTCACTCCGTTTTTCCTAACCTACGGCGCCGAGGCCGTCTTACCTACGGACCTCGAGTACGGCTCACCTCGACTTCGAGCCTACAACGAGCAAACCAATGACGAAAGGCTCGCCAACGCCAAGGACCAGCTCGAGGAGGCCCGAGACGTGGCGCTCATCAACTCTGCACGCTACCAGCAAACACTTCGATGCTACCACGACAAGCACGTGCGCAAAAGGGACCTGGCGGTGGGGGACCTCGTGCTTCGACGACTGCAAGATAATCGAGGGCGCCATAAGCTCACCCCTCCGTGGGAAGGCCCATACACCGTGGCCGAAGTGCTCAAGCCAGGCACATACAAGCTCTACGACGACCAAGGCAGGGTCCTGGCGAACGCGTGGAACATATCTCAGCTACGTCGCTTCTACCCTTAAGGGCCTCGAGGCCTTGTTCATTTTACTTGCTTTGTACAAACACGTTGAATATGAATGGGCCAACTCGTGCTCCATCTTTCATGTTACTTAGCAACTCAAGGTAGCCTCGACCCTGCCTAGCTCAGGGTCGAGCCTCCCTCGGGGGCTGACAAGGGGGTAAACGCCCCCCAGACTCCGGAAAAAACGCGTGTTTTCTTTTCAAAAATTTGACCCTCGTCTCGACTCGCGCCTCGAATGAACTAGCGACGTCTAAAATCTTAAAGTACCTCGAGCCTCCAAGGTCGGGGGACGTCGACGTAGACGGCCGCCTACGCCCCCGGGCTACGGTGCCCTACCTACGCCTCCCCTCGAGGGGCTCGCGACGTATCAAAGGAACACAGACTAAGTTAGCAGAAACTCGAGCTTGCGACAAAGAGAAGCGGTCAAACGCATTTGAAAAGAAAACAACTCTTTTTATAAACAAATCACATATACATTCGGGTCTCGACGTACCCTCATTTATGCCATAGAATTCTTACAAGGGCCTCGACGCCCAAATTTGGCACGCAGGCCTCAGTCCTCGTCGGTGCGGTACTCCTCCCCGAGGTCCACGATGGCAGGCTCGACCTCGACGCCCGAGCTCGAAGGAGGAGGGCTCCCGACACCGCTGCTGGCGTCAGGAGGCAGCATGTCCTCCTCGAAGATCTTCGCAAGCGACGTCCCCGGCCTCTCCATCTTCTCCAAAATTTTGTCAACACGGCGGTTGTTCCACTCCTCATCCTTCCCCTCGATCTCGATGAAGCCATTCGCGACAACGTGGACCGGGAAGCGGAAACCGGAGCGAACGACCGCGAGTGTCTGCTTGACGCCGTGATGGAGAGCTTGCCGGACACGGTCCCGCGCGGCTGCGTCGAAGAAGCACAAGGCGTCGACCAAGGCATCGCCCCGAGCCATTGCACCTTCTGCCGCGGTCACAGGAGGAGCACCCCACATGGGGCCGAGCCGGTCGAGAGAAGAGCGAGCCCGCTCCGCCACCATCGTCTCGTCTTGGAGCTGGTCCAAGAGAGCCTGGTTCGTCCCGCGGAGCTCCTCGACCGTCTTCTCGACCCCTGCGCAACAAACAAGGAAGAGTGAGACTGCGGCGTAACAAAGAACTTCGAAGAACCAAACAAGAACAAGGTGTAAGCCTCACCGTCGCAGTGTTGCCCCAGTGCGGCGAGGTCGCTGGTCAGGCCCTCAGCACGCTGCTCCAGCCTGCGCTTCTCGGCCAGCGTGAGAAGCTTCTCGGACCTAAGGTCCTCGATCAGCCGGCCCGCCTCTACCAGGGCCAGATCCTTGCGGATCACCTCCTGCCGCGCCGCCCCCTCGGCAGCTCGGGCTGAAGGACCGAAAATGCTAAAGCAGGGCGACCAGAGGGGGGGTGAATGGGAGCCTAAAAATTTCTTCTCAGAAATTCCGGCCTCTGTCCCAACAAAATCAACCCCAAGAGCAAAGCCGACACACGCGATGTCCACGACCCAAGAGAATGGGTGGATGTTCCCTAGGAACACAGCGGGACACCACAAAAGCTCCCTCTTCCAAATCCACGCGAGTCAACTAGTGACAGGATGGAGTTTGGGTAACCTCAACCTCCCCCGAGCAACGCGAGGGGGATTCAGGCTTTTTCGCAAAGCGGGAAGCCCGTTTCTGTAGAGCACAGAGTCGGGAATCCAACGCAAAAAGCAGATCTCAAATCGGAGCTCGAACGCAAAAGATACGGGCGAAAACGCGCAAACACTGCACTGACCGGACTCTGAGGTGCGTCCGGTCAGTGTCGATCGGACGCGTCCGGTCAGAGAAAAACCTCTCTGGATGCTCTCTGTTCACGACCGGACTCACGGTGATCAAGCGTCCGGTCGTTACAATGAGCGTCCGGTCAAGCACCGAGGAGGCAATGAACAGTGCCTTCAGTGCGTCCGGTCACGCGAAACCCTAGCGTCCGGTCAGAATCTCGCACAGTATTTCGCTCGGCCTTCAACGATCGGACGCACGGGATAGCGTCCGGTCGATATGAGGCGTGCGTCCGGTCAAGTCACGAAGGAGACGCAGAGAACGTGTTCAACGACCCGACTCACGACCAAGCGTCCGGTCGGTGCGACTCGTGCGTCCGGTCACCGCGATGCACCTCTGTTCATCCACCGAATCAACCCGATCTCCCTCAAATCAAAAGCACTAGGGCTTCAACTTCGTGTGAGGGGTCACAAGGATGTTAGTGAGCTACTCCTAAGAGATCATGGCTCGAACCTAACTCCAAATCGGTGAATCGGAGAAAAGGATGAAGAACGGCAAGAACTTGATCCCAACACTAAATCCGCCCGATCTGTGAGTTCGTGAGGTATTAGAGAAATTCCTTCGGTAGAAAGAAGACTCTCACAAAGCTACACAAGATGGTTCAAACGGATTTGCGAATCTTCCCTCGAAACAAGAATTCTCGTGAAGAACGAAAGAGGGGAAAACGTGCAAACGCGAAGAACAAAATCGCAAGACAAATAAAGCACGAATTTGATCCTTGGACTCAGAGGAATGGATGATTCATTAAGCACTTGGTGTACGGGCTACAAGCCACTCCAGCAGATCAAAGCTTGGATGGCGAAAAGCTCAAGAACAAGAGCCAACTCTCCCTAACCCTAGCCTACTCTCACAGGAACAAAATGAGAGAGACACCACCACCAGGATTGCCAAGGATGCGGCTGCCCTAGCAGCCCTCTCCATATATATAGGCGCACGTCCTAATGACCAAGGCGCCCTTACATTAAGCACTCATCCCAATACCCCCCCCAGGGGTAAAACCGTCCAGACTTGACAGTCTTCATCCGACGGCCACGCCCGCACATCCGGTAGCTTCGCCTCGACGCGACCTCACCCGATGCCGCCACGTGCCGCCACTGTCGACCGCCGCGCCTTCTCACCGATAGCTTCGCCGCAACGCAAGCCTCTCGGTCCCCCACGCGTCGACCGTCCTTTCGGACCAACCCCCTGGTTTTGAGGCCCAAACCAGGCAAACCGGCCACCCCGAGTTTTGAGGCCCAAACTCGGAAACCCGCCACCCCAGGTTTTGAGGCCCAAACCTGGAAACCGTCGATGGTAGCTTTTTGAGGCTCAGCTACCGAACCCGTACCGTAGACGGGATGTGGTTCGCACACCCCGACCACCGGCACCGATGCCGATGCATGTCCAGCCTCCACGCCGGGCACAACGCCTTCGCCTTCCTTCTTGACTCGGCCGACGGCACTTGCGCCGCACGCAAGCCCGTGTCCGACCCCCGCCAAGCGACACGACTCCAGCGCCTTCCTCCCCGACTCGGCCGATGCACCGCACATCCCCATGTGCTCTCGCTCGTCGATGCCACGTGCCAGCTACCACAGCTGGTCCTCTGGCCCTCTGGTCCCTCAGTCCAAGCCTCCCGTCCGCCTTTCACCGCTCGGTTCGTCGGCATGGCACGTCCGCCGCACGGCACGCCCATCCTTCACCGCACCCGGTCCGTCAGCACGGCACGGCTCAACTTGACCTTCACCTCGCCATAGACCACTGTCTCCGAGCTCCACACCTGCACATCAACACAGCCAAGAGACACATGTCGCACACACACACCAACCCAGAAACACCACACAACTCACACCACCGGTTAGTCATAAGCATTAAGCGCATAGCAAATAATGACTCAACCGGGTAAAAGCCTCAAACCTTCCTCAACACAGTCAATCATTCATCATATGTATTCTCAATCTCCCCCTTGATGAATGCATTGACTGACAATAAAATCAAAAGGAAGGGTTTGAAGGCCAGTCTCACTCAAGTGCCCAAAAGCCAGGTAAAAGCAAACACAAGGCCACTTGAGAGAGGGAGGATCATGAATACTCCAAATAAAAGCTCTCGGTCCCAAAAGAAATGGGAAAAGCGGGCAAAGCCTCCACATAACCGAAGAGTCAAGAGAAGACAAGAGTTTCATGAATCCCAAAGGCACTCGAAAACCAATCTCAAAAATTGTCAAACAATCATCACAAAAAGAAACCAAGGTACTTATCCACTTGGATTCACTTGGGTTACTCCCCCTTACTTGGGTTTCTAAATTTCCCCCCCTTGCTTGGGTTTCTAAATTTCTCCCCCTTGATGATTGAATTGACAAAAAGCTAAGCACAAGAGATGGTTTGAGATACCAACACCGAAAGCTTGGTCCCCAAAGACATGGGCAACGGCTCGACGCAACCAAGCGAAGGATCGGAGCAACAACTCAACAAAGAGCAAAAGACTTGGTTCCCAAAGACATGGGCAACGGCTCGACGCAACCAAGTCAAAAATGAGCTAGTCCTCAAGAAGAGGCAGAAGAGGGCTCAACACCGCTAGCTCAAGGCTCGACACCAAATGAGGCTGAAACAGCGCATAAGAAGCAAAACTGCTAGTCCCTCAAGATAGAGGCACAGAGGCTCAACACAACTAGCAGAAAATTTGATACCATTCAAAATCAGCCACAAATTGGTGAAAACAGCTAGTTCCTCAAGACAGAGGCAGAATGGCTCAACACAGCTAGCTGAGGGCTCCAATCCAATCAAAAATACCAAGCAAAAACTGCTAGTCCCTCAAGAGAGAGGCAAAACGGCTCAACACGACTAGCAGGCTCGATACCAATGCCTTACGGCCAAACATGCTCCCCACCAATTGAAAGCCAATCGAAGGACCGCAAGGAAGGTTCAATTCCAATTGAAAAAGCCCAAAGAAAAGGCTCAAGGTGAAATGGAGCACAAACACTCGGAGCACGTGGAGAAGCAGCAAGACAAAAGCAACTCCCCCTGAAAGCAAGCCTATATACAAAAGCTAGGCAATACAGCTCAAGACATCAATTGCATTCCATACCGGAAGATGGATACCAATTGGAACACATAAAAGAGCTATACCGAGTGAAGATACCAATTGAAGAAGAAACCAAAAGAGCTAAAATTCCCCCCTCGCTCAAAGCTCTCCCCAAAATGCATGACTCTCCCCTTTGTGCCAACACTCAAGCTCCCCCTTGAAAACAGCTTCTCCCCCCCCTTGACAAAAGGGAACATGCTGAGGGGTTTTGACATTTTTCACAAATTGACACAAACACAAGACAAGTCATCCAAAAGCATATGGGGGCAGTGAGAAGCATTAAAAGAGCCCGAAACCAATTGAAGGTGACCACAAAGAATATCGAGCTGGGGGTATGCACACTAAGCTAAAATGCATGAAATGCACAATGCAACAGCTTCAAGTGTATAGCAATCAGAATGAAAAGATGCTCAAAAGAGTGCTGCCCTGAAATGTAGCAATCAATACAAATGCTAGCTAAGGCTCAAACTGATCAAATGAATACGAAATATGAACAATTAAGCATATGAGCAGTTTTAAGCCATTCGAAAAGGTGTTCACCACTAAAATAGCACTTAGCATGGATAGACAGGAAATCAACCAAGTGCTAACTCAGGTATAAAAGGTGAACTACCCCTAGCAAAGTTCAATCATCATGCAATAGAATGAAGCATAGACTTGTGTTATTTTTTTTCAAATTTTATTGGAGTTTGCAGCGGTATTAACACAAGTTCATATTAAAGCATGTGATTGCGAGAGGTTGAAAGCATGGTCATTGCCTAACTTTTCAACCGGGCTAAGCCTATGCAAGAAAAGCAATCAGAAGCTTAAAGCACCGGTTTCGGTCTTACACTACACGGCTCAAGTTTAACTCAAATGTGCAATGAGAAACAGTCTCGATACCGTGAGGTGCTGACACATGCAATCCCATCTCGATCTTTTCATTTCACTAATACTTGGATCAAGATTTTAAGCACAATGTACATATGAACAATCCAAGCAAGTGAATGACTCAGTGCAAGAGACATAGCAACCTAGCATACAAAAGATAGCATAAGTGATCTCAACACATCCTACCCATGCTAGTTGCCAATCTCAATGGTGAACAAATTAAAGGTTTCATAGTTGATTAGTCAAGTTCACCATTTGCAAAAATAGCTTAGCTCATAACATGTATCAAGTGATCAAAAAGAGCCTAAGCTACAAGCATCATCATGAATAAACAGGGCATACCAAAAAGAGCATAGTCTCATTTTCATTACTATATACATGAAGCTCTAAAATGCAAGATGTACATGATGAAATGCATGCAAAAGCTAGTCTATCAAAAACTAAGCAAAAACTAGCCTAAGAGTAAACCCAAACAAAAGGGGGTATCGGAGAAGACCAACTAAGATACAACAAGCAAATGCTTCCCCAACTAAAAGGGAAACACACATCCAGCTCACAAGCGAAGAGCCAGGAAATGCTCAAGCGACAGGCAGCAAAATCCACATCGGAAAGACCACACAGCAGAAAGGGGTCGAAGAAGAAGTGTACCAAAACCGAACTCAGAAGTGTGTCGGAGGTACCTCATGAAGCACATGACCGCCTGCTGGTGTGATGCCCGAGGGGACGCCTGATGCTGCTGAACTCCGGGGCGCCTGCCTCGCCGAAGTCGCCTCCCCCTCGCCTGATGCTGTCGCTCCCCCAGGTGCTGCTAGTGCTCGCTAGAGAGCTGCTCGAACGGAACCCTAAGTCGTGGAAGAAGTGGGATCGGGTCCGTGAGCCGAAATGCTCTCTCCAGGCTCCTGTTCTCCTGCACACTCAAAAGCAGAAGAAAACACAAGGCATTGTCTCGTCCAGTGTGACCTCAAGGTCTCCACGAAAACGGTTAGTCACATAAAAGCATAAGGTAAGCTCTCAACAAAAAGAGGTCTACCCATGAATGATACCGCAAGGAGATATGAATCCAAACTAGACAAGACTACCATGCAACAGGATAAAGCACTATGGAGCAGAATGCATCCTAAGGACATGATTAACTCAAACGCAGCCTAAACCTCAACACATGCTACAATGCAAGATAATGATAGCAATAGATCCAAAAGCATGTAACATGATAAAATCGAGGAAAGACTAGTGCTCAAACTAATCATATCAACAGGATACATGTAGCTAACCAAAACTAGCACCTGAAAAGTGACACCTAATGAACATCACACCTCTACAAGTAAAGCTCATGGAGAGGTATGGTAAAACATGGCATAATGTTCATAAGGATCACAGACTAGCATGAAAAGTGGATAATCCACAAAAGCTATACACAAAGCTAGCAAGACATGATATACAAGATAGCACATGCTAGACTAAAGCAAAACATGATACAAAAGAAAATGTACATGTAAAAGCTATACAAGTAAGCACATGAAGAACCATCTCATACCACAAGACATAAATCATGGATGAACAGGTATGAGTGTATAAGAAAGCTCACCAAGCTATACAAACCTCTTTGGAGGCAAATCTAAGCGGGATGCAGAGAACCATCAAAACTTGATCACATCTAAAAGATCAAGCTCCATTCGGCGCATGTCCTCCACCCCGCGTCCTCATATCTACACACAAGAGGACAAAGTAACCCGAGCCTTGGATCCTGAAGGTTAGCAAGCATGTACTTGGGATCCAGGACTTGGTCACAAGTCTCAACTTCTCATGTGGGTTAGCATGATGCAAATGCTGGTTCAAAAGCGATTTTGAAACACCCTTGGAAGCATTCCTCAAAAGGACAACTCGAGGAGAAGAACGAGTCGTACCACGGGAAAAGAGGCAAACATCTTCCAAGGTCTTTGTAGAAGAACCAATAGAAGCATCATGAACAGCATGACGTGGACGAAGAGAAGAAGCACTAGAAGCATGTCCACGACCATGACCTATCCCACTAGAAAAGGAGTCATAAATCCCATCAACAAAAATGGGCTTCTTACTAGGAGCACAAGCGTTCATGCCATGAGACGGGCTATGAATCACCATCTTCCTAGAAGAGCGAGCTTGGCGCAAACGTTTGGCACGCCGATAGCAAAAGCTTTCTTGATGCCCATCTTTCTCACAAAAAGAGCAATGGTACAAAGGCCTACTGGCAGGCACACCATTCTCCGACAAGTGAGAAGTCCCTTGGGACTTAGAACAAGAAGCATCAACCACCAACTTGGTGCCAATGCTAGGAGCACACGTGCCATGAGAAAGGCTACGCGGCTTCCTAAAAGCCTTAGCTCGAATTCGCCGCTCGTGCTTGACACGGCGAAAACAAAAATCGAATGAATGTCCATCCTTCTTGCAAAAGGTGCAATGGAAAACCGGATTGGGAGGACGAGTCCCAAAAATATGAGGAGCACCCTTGTCAAGAGAAGTCCCTTGGACATCACTCGAAGAACTAGCAAGGTTAGGAGTAGCTATGAAAGAGCTATCCGAAACCTTGGCACTAGTGCTAACGTCAAAAGACTCACGCGCAACACAAGAACTCAACTCCGGTTGCAAAGAAGCAATTTTAGAAGCATCAACATCGGAGTTGCAAGAAGTGCGTGACACAAACGACTTAGCACAAAGGCTCTTGCACCTTTTGGCTAAAACCTCATTCTCAAACATGAGGCGATCACAAGTACCACAAGGAGTGTTTTTCAGATTCTCCATCTCCTCCTTTATGCACTCGGCATATGTGGTACGCAAGAGCTCAACTTCACTCTCAAGGTTGGCACTCATATCATTGTGCTCAACCAACTTAGCGCTCATATCATCGCGCATTTGCTTCAAACCAAACTTCTTTTTCCAAATCAATGCATGATGTGCACATGAAATCGGTGGAAGAAACATCACCATTCCCATCAAGCAAAGAATCATGAGTAGCACTAGAAGCATGGCAAGCATTTTTATTCAAAGAGCACAAGCTACAAGGCCTAGCATTTATTTCAATAATTTCAGCCCTAGCATGCTCAAGTTCATCTACACATGTGGTGTGAGTCAATTTTAATTCATTAATTTCAGCATGCAAAGACTCACATGAAGCACATGGTAAAGAAGCTTTTGACCTAAGCAAGGCTATTTCAGATTTAGCATAAACAAGGTCCTTGCGCAAGTCAAAGCAAACAAGACATGGTATGAAGCATTTGATTTCAACATTTTCATTTTCAGATTTTAAGCTAGCAAGAGAAAAGCATAGCTCATCATTCTTCCTAACCATGTCACTACAAGAGGTGCAAGGTAAAGAAGCACTAGACTTCCAATGAAAAAGGCCACATTTCAACCTAGCAATGGAGCATTTCAACTTCTTGATCTTTCTATGCAAGGTATCACAAAGCTCATCATATCTCAGGTTATCATCACAACAAGCTTCAAATCGTTGGGACAAGATCCCAAGACTAGCGAGAAGTGTACCTTTCTTGGCCTTGCCAAGTTCACGTATACGATCCTCCGTTGAATGCTCATCATCTCCTAGGAAGTCCAGCAAAGCTTCCACCTCACGTTCCACCTCAAGAGTCGTACTCCTCCTTCTTGCCAAAATGTCGTCCTCGATCATATGTCCAAGACTCAAACCTAAGGACAAAGACACACTGGAAGAAGAACTTGGTGCCATCTCGAAAAGCACCGTTAGTGTTAGCCAAAACCAAGCTCAACACCTCGACAAGCAAAGTCGGAAACAGAACCGCTCTCAAAAGGGTCGCCTTCGCGGATCCGGAACCGGTTAAGGTAGAGAGATCCTTAACTGGCTCCGATACCACTTGAAGGACCGAAAATGCTAAAGCAGGCGACCAGAGGGGGGGTGAATGGGAGCCTAAAAATTTCTTCTCAGAAATTCCGGCCTCTGTCCCAACAAAATCAACCCCAAGAGCAAAGCCGACACACGCGATGTCCACGACCCAAAGAATGGGTGGATGTTCCCTAGGAACACAGCGGGACACCACAAAAGCTCCCTCTTCCAAATCCACGCGAGTCAACTAGTGACAGGATGGAGTTTGGGTAACCTCAACCTCCCCCGAGCAACGCGAGGGGGATTCAGGCTTTTTCGCAAAGCGGGAAGCCCGGTTTCTGTAGAGCACAGAGTCGGGAATCCAACGCAAAAAGCAGATCTCAAATCGGAGCTCGAACGCAAAAGATACGGGCGAAAACGCGCAAACACTGCACTGACCGGACTCTGAGGTGCGTCCGGTCAGTGTCGATCGGACGCGTCCGGTCAGAGAAAAACCTCTCTGGATGCTCTCTGTTCACGACCGGACTCACGGTGATCAAGCGTCCGGTCGTTACAATGAGCGTCCGGTCAAGCACCGAGGAGGCAATGAACAGTGCCTTCAGTGCGTCCGGTCACGCGAAACCCTAGCGTCCGGTCAGAATCTCGCACAGTATTTCGCTCGGCCTTCAACGATCGGACGCACGGGATAGCGTCCGGTCGATATGAGGCGTGCGTCCGGTCAAGTCACGAAGGAGACGCAGAGAACGTGTTCAACGACCGGACTCACGACCAAGCGTCCGGTCGGTGCGACTCGTGCGTCCGGTCACCGCGATGCACCTCTGTTCATCCACCGAATCAACCCGATCTCCCTCAAATCAAAAGCACTAGGGCTTCAACTTCGTGTGAGGGGTCACAAGGATGTTAGTGAGCTACTCCTAAGAGATCATGGCTCGAACCTAACTCCAAATCGGTGAATCGGAGAAAAAGGATGAAGAACGGCAAGAACTTGATCCCAACACTAAATCCGCCCGATCTGTGAGTTCGTGAGGTATTAGAGAAATTCCTTCGGTAGAAAGAAGACTCTCACAAAGCTACACAAGATGGTTCAAACGGATTTGCGAATCTTCCCTCGAAACAAGAATTCTCGTGAAGAACGAAAGAGGGGAAAACGTGCAAACGCGAAGAACAAAATCGCAAGACAAATTAAAGCACGAATTTGATCCTTGGACTCAGAGGAATGGATGATTCATTAAGCACTTGGTGTACGGGCTACAAGCCACTCCAGCAGATCAAAGCTTGGATGGCGAAAAGCTCAAGAACAAGAGCCAACTCTCCCTAACCCTAGCCTACTCTCACAGGAACAAAATGAGAGAGACACCACCAGAGGATTGCCAAGGATACGGCTGCCCTAGCAGCCCTCTCCATATATAGGCGCACGTCCTAATGACCAAGGCGCCCTTACATTAAGCACTCATCCCAAATACCCCCCAGGGGTAAAACCGTCCAGACTTGACAGTCTTCATCCGACGGCCACGCCCGCACATCCGGTAGCTTCGCCTCGACGCGACCTCACCCGATGCCGCCACGTGCCGCCACTCGACCGCCGCGCCTTCTCACCGATAGCTTCGCCGCAACGCAAGCCTCTCGGTGCCGCCACGCGTCGACCGTCCTTTCGGACCAACCCCCTGGTTTTGAGGCCCAAACCAGCAGGCAAACCGGCCACCCCGAGTTTTGAGGCCCAAACTCGGAAACCCGCCACCCCAGGTTTTGAGGCCCAAACCTGGAAACCGTCGATGGTAGCTTTTTGAGGCTCAGCTACCGAACCCGTACCGTAGACGGATGTGGTTCGCACACCCCGACCACCGGCACCGATGCCGATGCATGTCCAGCCTCCACGCCGGGCACAACGCCTTCGCCTTCCTTCTTGACTCGGCCGACGGCACTTGCGCCGCACGCAAGCCCGTGTCCGACCTCCCGCCAAGCGACACGACTCCAGCGCCTTCCTCCCGACTCGGCCGATGGCACCCCGCACATCCCCATGTGCTCTCGCTCGTCGATGCCACGTGCCAGCTACCACAGCTGGTCCTCTGGCCCTCTGGTCCCTCAGTCCAAGCCTCCCGTCCGCCTTTCACCGCTCGGTTCGTCGGCATGGCACGTCCCCGCACGGCACGCCCATCCTTCACGCGCACCCCCCATCCTTCACCGCACCCGGTCCGTCAGCACGGCACGGCTCAACTTGACCTTCACCTCGCCATAGACCACTGTCTCCGAGCTCCACACCTGCACATCAACACAGCCAAGAGACACATGTCGCACACACACCCACCCAGAAACACCACACAACTCACACCCACCGGTTAGTCATAAGCATTAAGCGCATAGCAAATAATGACTCACCCGGGTAAAAGCCTCAAACCTTCCTCAACACAGTCAATCATTCATCATATGTATTCTCACGGCGTGTACGTCGGCCGCTCACCACGGCGTCTTCGGCCTCTTTCCCCGCCGCCATCCGCTGCCGTTCGGCGGCGGCGGCGGCCTCGCCACGGGCGTCAGCAGCCTCCTGCGGGTTACGCCGCCTCATCGCTTCAGCCCGGGCATTAGAGTGGTGCCGCCTCGCTTGTTCGGGCGTCCGCGCTCCTTCCTCGACCTCCGATAGCGCGCGGCCTCCTCCTTGGATGGGCACAGTCCTCGCCTCGGCCACCCGGAACCTCCGCCTCCGCCTCGTTAAGCCGGCTCGCCATCTGGGCGTTCCGGCTCTCGCAAAGCTCCGGCGAAGATCTCGAAGCTCCCCTCGGCCCGCTCGGGCGGCTGACACCTAGCGGACACCGGTCCGCCTCCTCAGAGCAGGAACGCTCCGCCTCCGCCATAAGCGCGGCCACCTCCCGAAGATAGACCGCACCTCACGCGGGGCCCCCCGCTGGGCCGGCTGCTCGATGGGAACCACGGCGAGGGGCGAGCTTAGTGGGACAGGAAACGGCCATATCGGTCGGTCGAGCTTCGATGTCGGGCACAACCTCTTCCGCCTCAAGTTGCCCGACAGCGACCCGCCGCTCGATGGCACGGACCCCGACTCCCTCCGTCCCTCCTCCGGCGGCGCCTCCTGTTGCGGATCGGTCGAGGGAAGGCTCGATCCTGGGCCCTTCTTCCTGGCCGGCCCCCAGGCGCCTCGTCGGCGCTGGCCGGCACACGGGTACCTCCACCGCCATCGAGCCCGCGGCGAGGAGCGGCCCCTGCTCCAGCTCGTTCAGGAGGTCCTCCACGTCGGCTCTCCTTCTCCGCCGACGCCTCCCCCCCCTTCCCTCCTCCGCAGCCTGGCCCTGCTGTGGCTCGGAGCCACAAGGGGCGCGGTCCTCCTCAGCCCCAGACGTCGGCGGGGCCGCGCTCTGCCGCCCCAGGCGCTTCCTCCGGAGCAGCAGCCGCCGTGGTGAGGGAAGGGTGGCGCTCCCAGTCGGCACCATCGCAGGAGGAGGAGGAGGGGGAGGAGGCAGCACTTCGGCGGATACGGCGGTGGCAGGCTCGATGCCATGAGCTGAAGCCCTGCAAAACGAGATGACGGAGAGGTCAGAACCAGGAAGAGTACCTCGACCCCAATGGTCGATGGCGACGGCCTCACACCAAAATTTGCGACGATCATCCGCCCCCTCGAGCCATGGCAGCTCGGCCTTCTCCAACCAAGCGGCCTCTCTAGCGGAGGAAGGTGCCATACCTCGAGGTGCCCGTGCCTCGACAGGGCTCGAGGCCTTGGCCCGCTTGGATGAAGCGAGGTCCACCTCCTGGTAAGAGCGCTTCCCCCTGAGAAATGGAGATGGCACGCGTCATTAAAAGCAAAAAGGTGAAGCCTCACTACCAACGAGACCCAAGGAAACTACTCACCCGAAGCGGCGGCTGGGCTTCTTCCCCGAGTCGCCGGACCCACTCGGGGGCTTCGAGCCCACCCCACGGCTCGAGCCCTGCGCCTGGGCCGTCTCCGCAGGGGCTGGGATGGGGGGAGGGCTCCCGACGCCTCCCATGGCTCGACCTCGAGGGAGAGCTCTCCTTCCCCCCACATCGCGGGAGGGCGACCGCACCACCCTCGTGCTGATGTCATTGCGCTCGCTCCGGCGCGGGCTCCGGGACCTGCTCTCCCGCCCCTCGCGGTCTGGCGGTCGCGCCCCCCGTTCCGCGTCGCTCCCGTCCCGGTGGCGGTGCGGCGTGAACTCCGGGGACGCTCGTCGCCCCTGGTCACGAGATGCTCGGGGGCTCTCCTCCCCGACGCTCATGATGGCAAGGGCTCGACGCCTCTTCTTGGCGCCCACTCCTCTCCTCCGCGGGCTCGACGGCGCCCTTGACGGCTCGCGGGAGTCGGGCCCCGAACCCTTCTCGACCTGTCGGCCGCCTCTCGAGGCCCGCCCCCTCTCGAGACCCCCCGTCCTGTTGACGCGGGGCGCGCCCTCCACTGGCGCAGTGGCGGAGGCGCTCCGGGTCCGGGGCTTCCTTGCGACTGGGGCGCGTCCGGTGCGGAACTCGACGGACCCCTCGGGCCCCCGACGAGGCAAGGATCGGCGCCGCCTTCCGCGGCTGCGTCCCGCGTGCCCCTTTCCGTCGTCGGTGGGACCTCCAGTGTACCCTCCTGCACAGAGGAGCGGTCAGCCCTGCCATCGAAGAGCCCGCGCGCATCAAGCGCGCATCCATCCCCTCGTCGTCGTCCCCCTCCTCGTCATACTCTCCTCCTCCGAGCTCGAGGAGCTCAGCTCAGGGGACCCGTCCCCCAGGCTGACGTTTTGCGACGGGCCCTCGCCAGTCTCTCTGCTCCCGAGCTAAGCGACGCAAGTTTTTATCTTTCTCTTTCTTCTTTTTTGCATCCTTCTCTCCTTGTCCTTTTGAGCGGAGAGAGGCGCCTCACCTGAGCATCCGCGGGCGTCTTCCCTCACCTCGGGGGCCTCGACGCGCGACAAGTAAATGCCCCCTGACCCTGAAAGAAGGAAAGCATGAGGAGACAAACACAAGACGGGTGCAAACGGATCAAAGGAGAAAGAAGGGGGAGGAGGCTCGAGACAGCTCGACTCGAGGGAGGCTTACCAGGTCGAGAAACCCCTCCTGTCGCGGTTGCCATCGCAACCAGGTGGGAGAGTTCAGGGACGAACGGCCCCTGGATCGTAATCGACACCCGGGAGACGCCCTCGTTCCGAGACAGCCTCTCTTCGGCCATCCTCGACACGGTTGAGCGCCTCGAGCTGAGCCTGCGGGCCCATCTCGTGCATGAGAAGTGGGCGGTCCGCCGAGCGGAAGAACCCTTCGCTGGTGGACGCCCAAATGATGACCGCTTGCACGGTCATCTTCTTCTCATCCACCACGTCTTCATCATCTCCATCAACGGGACCAGGTGGCGTTGCCTGCCGCCGCGACGCCCCAGGTCCACTTCTTCCGGGCGTCGAGTAGGACCCTGCCGGTGTACTGCGGAAGGAGGCCACCTTCGTTCCGCAGATGATAACCCAATGGTCGCCCCACCCGGCCTGGTTGGTGGATAGCTTGTATCGCAGGTACTCGCGTGGGACATGGCCGACGAGGTCCCCTCGCCCTCTCGGTGATGGCAAGGGAGCCCATGCGCACGGGCCGCCTCCGCTGGGCTTCAGGGACTTGATGAAGAGCTCGCCCCGGAAGAGATGGACGAACATCTCCCAGTGCGGCTCCATCTTCAGGGTACCCCCTCACACACCGCGGCGAATATGGCGTCGTGCGAGATGGAGTTGGGGGAGAAGTGTTGCAACGCCACCTCGAAATGGTGGGCCAACCCTCGCAAGAAGCGCTCGGCGGACGCCGAGCCCCATACGGTGGTAGCGCCGTAAAGCTCACCACGTACCCCTCCGGCGGTGCGGCTCCCGGTGCCCGCCGACGGGATAACCACCATGTCGGATCCCTCCTCCGGGTTGGGCACAGAAGCCCCTGGGCCACCAGCGAGTCCATCTCGTTCTGCGTCAACCTTCGACGGGCTCCAGTCCTCGGCCGCAGCATCTGTGTTTGGGGGCCATGACGGTGGCGCGGCGCGGATCCGAGCGGTTGGCGCGGGCCGGAAATCCGCAGTCAGCTAAGGAGAGGGCGCGTAAAGGCTTGGCATCGGCGAAGGCAGAGGCAAAGTAAAGGTTTCCTTTTCCCCTCTTTCGATATTTATAGGGGGAAACCCGGACGGACGGGATCTCTCACAACGCAAAAAGGTAACAGAATGCATTCAATACGCCCACCTAACCGCGTCTCGAGCCGGGTGCAGGACACACACGCGGCACCTCTTCATTCGCTCCACTACCCGGGCCTGCCACGACCGTCGCTCTCCGACTTCGCGTCCGCCGCACTCCCCGACGGTTTCCGCCTAAAAAGGCGCGCCCAACGGGCAGAAGAATTCCAGACGACGAAGGCTTCTTCACAAAGGTAAAAACGGGCCCCGGCCCTAAGTCTCGAAGCAGCGAAGGCTGGCCCTCGAAAAGGGTTCGACAGCCCGGCTTTGAGCACCCGAGTCGGACACCAAGGGGCCGCCACTCGCGGCATCACTCGAGGGCCAAGCCCTCGAGGCCCCCCGCGTTATCCAAGGCGGGGAGCTCGACATGCAGTGAGATCCCTCGGAGGGAGGCATCGAGCCACCGGTCCTATCGAATGGACCCGGCACTCCTGCAGACTGAGCACCCATGCTTTATGAGACCGCCTCCGGGCCACAGTCGACCCCTAACGAACGGGGCACGGCTCTCACTTGGATTTCCCGTTATTTAGCTCACCGGGAACCTCGATGCTCGCGCACCACTCGGGGTAGTACGAGGCTCCCAACCTCGCGTCCGATCGAACGGACTCGCGGGATGACAAGCCAGGGCAATCGGCATGCCGACATCGAGGAGCCGGCCAGTCGGTTCAGCCTGGCACCCCTCGACGAAAGAGGGTCTAAAAACTCGGACATGTACGACTAATCTGTTTCTTTTGTTGGACATGGGATTTTCAGGCCTCGGGGGAACGCTCGACCTCCTTCCTCCGCCCGAGTCCTCGAGACCAGGTCCAGGGCGAACGCTTGTTTTCCGTCTCGTCCAAGCCCTCCGAGCCGAGCCTCGGACGGAATCCCCCCCCCACGACAAGGAAAGGTTGCTTCGAATATTTAAATATTACTACCAAACTGCATCTCGAGCCTGTTCACAGGTACATACGGCACCACGACCCCCGCTCCCTGACGGTTTCCGCCTTCCATAAAGAGACGCGCCCACTGGGCAGAAGGCTCCCAAACGACGGAGGATTCTTCGGGAAGACCACGGGGAGTTCTAACCACCCCCCCATGGCCTCGGGGGCTACACCCGCGGGTGTCGCTCGCACGACACCCACGGAATCAAATCACAAAACCTCGAGGCCAGTTAGCTATCCATCGAGATCCCACTCTGGAGCCCCTGCTCGAATGCAAGCACTCGAACAAGGGCTCGGGGGCCTGTCGGTGGTACAAAAAAAGGGTACCCCCACCCATCAACGCAAACACCCGAGCACCCTGTCTCCGACTCGCCCGAGCCTCCCGGCCAGGCCTCGGCGCCGCGTCAATCTCCGTCTCGCCCGAGCCCTCCCAACCAGGCCTCGGGCGAGCGCTCTATCTCCGTCTCGCCCGAGCCCTCCAGGCTTCGGGCGAGTTCGCCCCCACAAACCTCGAGCCTTAACACATGGGCCTCGAGCTGCACAGACAGCCGTACCAACCCATACCAACGCATTTAATGCCTTCACCTACTCCGATCATGTCCACTAGTGCGCGGCGTGTACCCCCACAGTAACTCGCGAGTAAAGGTCAAGTCTCGTTTTCACCGCAAGCATGGGCAAAAAGGGCGCCAGTGCAGCACTGTTCGCCATGCCAAGCACTGTAACCCCTCGAGGCCGGCTCCGCGCCCTCGAGCCCCTGCACTGTAGCCCCTCGAGGCGGCTCTGCGCCCCTCGAGCCATGCACTGTAAACACCTCGAGGCCGGCTCCGCCCCTCGAGCCATGCACTGTAACACCTCGAAGTCGGCTTCGCGCCCTTCGAGCCCTAACCACTTTCATACTATTGGAGGACAGGTACCCAAGACCCGGAGGGACCTCACCGCGTACTGTACATTCCGGGATGGGTGCTGTACGGCTCCCGTCTTGTCGCGCCCCCACGTCCGCGCCCGGGAGGGAAGCCACGACTCAAGGACGCCTCAACAGCGACGATCACATCGGCTCCAGTGGCCCCAACAAGACAGGGGTTCCTACCCTTCTCCGTATGGGGCACCATGCGCCCCAACGCCTGTAATACTTTCATGTAACCCTGACCTCCCCTTGCTCTATAAAAGGGGACGCTAGGGCCCTCGTTCAGAAAAAACGGTGAGACAGACGAAGAGAACCCACGAGTCCACGCACAAACACGAGTCTGGACCCCGGTCCACGCTCACTGAGCTTGTATTCGCCCCTGTACAAGCACTTAGGTGCAAGTAATACAAGATCATCCCCCCCCGCTGGACGTAGGGCCTTCTTTGCCCGAACCAGGATAAATCCTTGTGTCCCCTTGCATCACCATCCAGGAAGAGAAGCACGCGATCATATTACTTGTTGGTGTGATACCCCCCGGTTCGAAACACCGACAATTGGACATATAGACATTGAGTTATAGCTGTTTTAAGATAGATGGCTGAATCTGTCTATGTCTGGACAGAGGTTCCTTCCTTGACTTATTTGGCTATGTTAATTTGAGAATCACCTTAAGTGAATATTAAATGTTTTGTGGAGAACTTGATAATATTTCTAAAAGTCTAGTTACAAGTTTCTAAGTGTTATAAATCTTTAGATATGGTTGTTGTAAGTTGCTATTGATGCTGGGTATCAGGCTCTGTCCAAGTGTCGGCAGAGCTGCACTAATAATATTATTTAGCTTTGTTAGATAGTGATTCACCTTTAGCTAATAATAATAAAGTTTTAGATAATCTTGTAAGATTTCTAGAATGTCTAATTGTATGATTATGTGATGTCTTTATCTTGAGTTGTGCTTCTCTGAAGCTGACAGCTTTTCTGTCCAATGATTTGGACAGAGCTGCTTTGTCCTCTGTTTTTGACCTAGTTAACCTCTGAATTAGCCTTTGTGTTGAATAGAAAAGTTGTAGAAAATCTTGTTAGCTTTCTGGAAAGTCTTAGTTCACCTTGTTTGGAGGTCTGTAGCTTAAGTTATTATATTTTAATGAACTACTGTGCTGCTCTCCAGAACATACGAATGAACCCAAGTTGATTGCTTTATTTTGATGTTGCTTATATGATTTTGGTGACATCTCTTGCCTTGTTATTAATTAGCTTGTACATTCCATGATTGTAAATTAATGAACCTGAGATATTGTATACATATATTATGCATAGTGTGGGTTAAATTACTTAACTAAAAGTATGAGTTGTAGGTGCATGCTTTTTTCCTTTTATGTGATGTATGTCTTGTTCATGATTGGTTGTTATAGTTAGCTTCCATACATGCCTAATGAACTTTGTATAACATCATACTATAAATAAAACTTAGTGGTTTGATTATATTATAGTGCATGTTAAGTAATAATAAAGTTATGCATTCTCTTTTATAAGCTATCGTGAATACTTATGTGAATACTTAGGTGAACTAGTTAGTAGTCCTTGATATAAGTATTATGTTTGCATCATGTGTTACATCCCTTATATTCATACATATGCATTGTGCACCTCATGCTAGGTACGCTAGATGATGAACACGTGAAGTAAAGTGCGTGATGTTGGAGCTAAGCCTAAAGATGGTGTTGGGTGGCCATCCCGAAGAAGGTGTTTGGCGAACCCCACAAGTTCCTGGAGCGGTGATGTTCCCGATGTTGGTGTCAACTAACACTAGCTTAAGTGTTGTTTCCCAGGCAAGCCCCGGTGCATACACCCACTCTCTGTTTTACAAATACTTTATTACACTGTAGGTCTTGTGGAATGTGCATTAAGTAAGTAGGAGTTGAACGAAACCGTTGCTGCATGAATACCTTGATTTCCAGATAATCCCCTAATGATATCCTATCAGTAGTGATAAGACGATCTCAAATGCTTAGCAATGCTTAGACTTCGGTTGAAGTCGATCGATGGTTTCATCATTCGCGAGATATAGGTTTTACCTTTTCTCTCTTCGACTCTGTCTATGGGTCGTGAGAACCCTAATATGATGATAACTATTAAACTGAGACCGGGCGGGTAACTTGCACAGGAATGGAGTCCTGGTGTAGTGTTTCCGCCTGTGTCGCTTAGGATCCGTCCGCTGTTGGCCCGTTGGATCGAGAACTATTTGTTAGTACTGGTCACATGCTACGGTAAGCCCTACTGTGGCTATGCTCTTACTGGAACGGCGCACCCGCGCACTGGGAGTGGAGAGATGGCGGGAGTAGCGTGTACCCACCCTGCTCGGTCCCCTATTGGACGGACTCAGCAAGGCCGTTGTAGGGCGGTGGTGTACTGTACTACCGGGTGGCGCGGCTCCGGTCCGGTCTGAGCGGATCCACGGGAAGGTTGATATATGCAAGTTCGGTCTTGCATATGTCGTGTGATAAGGAAGCCCCAGCTGGGTAGATCAAGCGGTTCGAATCGTCGTTTGCTCCACGAGAAAAGGAGACTCATCCTCGCCCCCTCAGCGTAGTTTAATCAAGGAAGATGATGGCAAGAGAAGTTTATCTTGAGATGTGATGCTTAAACAAGTGTTTGAGGTAGATAGGTGCAAAGTGGATACTGCTTAATAACTTAATGCACCGCTAAAACTTGAAAATAGGATGAACTAGTAGAAAGCTTTTTCTGCAAAGCTCTTCCCTTCTGCTAGCACCACTACACCCCTTAAGCCAGCATGCCCTTGGAGTCTTTTTCTTAGTCGGGTAAGTCTTGTTGAGTACCCTCATGTACTCAGGGTTTTATTCCCCCTTGTTGCAGGTGAAGGTTTGGCCTGCTTAAAGTTGGTGGCTAAGTGCCGGTGGGCTCGGCGATTCCATACTACTTCTCTTTATGCTTTTGTTGGAGGATGTCATTTGAGCTAGCAATGTATTTCAACTTATGTTATTGTATTCATTTCGAAGCTATGTGTTTTCTAAATTAAGTGGAACTCAAAATTGTATCCTTATTTATGAACTCCATTGTAATATTATTTTCCGCTGCCAAGCTCCGTGTACGTGATATGTATTTGCTTAAACCTGCGATCTTGGTTGCGTTGTGATTAACCGAGATCCTTTGTGACTCTCGGCAGACTACCGGGTTTATATAAGTGAATGTATGTGTGTGTCAACGTGTTGAGCGGGGACAACCATACATGATCTTATATAA
Source organism: Coix lacryma-jobi var. lacryma-jobi (assembly GCA_009763385.1). Taxonomy (NCBI): domain Eukaryota; kingdom Viridiplantae; phylum Streptophyta; class Magnoliopsida; order Poales; family Poaceae; genus Coix; species Coix lacryma-jobi. Next base: position 74,835,048 of record CM019829.1, read on the forward strand.
ATTGGGCGGTTCTGTCATAACTAGCATTTTGCTTCGATTTTCATTCGGCTTCAATTGGTTTGAGCTTTTTTCTCTGGAGCTTCCAATTGGTATCTGCTAGCGGTGTTGAGCCTGTTCTACCTTTTCTTGAGGGCTAGCTTTGCCTTGCTTGGTTGTGTCGAGCCGTTGCCCATGTCTTTGGGGACCAAGTTCTTTCGCTCTTTCCACTTGACCTTCTTCGGCTTTACTATGCTTTTGGGTCATCTGGTTGAGTTTTCTCCTTCTCCTTCCTCCTTCTTCCTTATTCTTCTTTTCATTATGATTTGTGTGAGTCGTTGACAATGCACTCATCAAGGGGGATTGTGGATACATGGGTGTATGCCGGTCTCTGAGTGATGAGTGATTGTCAACTGGGATGATGTGCATGTTCTTTGGCTTGTTGTGCAGGTTGTCGAGCATGGATGCAGTGATCGAAGGCAGGTGAAGGTCAAGTTGAGACGTGCTGTGCCGACGGACCGGGTGCGGTGAAGGATGGCGTGCCGTGCGGCGACGTGCCATGCCGAGGTACCGAGCTTAAGGGCGGACATGAGGCTTGGACTGAGGGACCAGAGGCCTGAGGATCAGCTGTGGTGGCTGGCAGCCTGTACGACGACAAGTGAAGAAGTGCGGTCAGTGTGTTGTTGCCTGAGTCGTGGACTTGGGGACACGTGTCGGTGGACGGGGTGCACGGGAGGTGCATCCCATCTACGACGTCAGTTTGGTGGTAGAGCCAGGGAAAAACCATCGGATGGACGGTTTCCAGGTTTGGGCCTCAAAACCTGGGCGTGGACGGTTTCCGAGTTTGGCCACAAAACTTGGGCTGAGGGTTTCCGAGTTTGGCCACAAAACTCGGGCTGAGGACGGTTTCCAGGTTTGGGCCTCAAAACCTGGGCGTGAGGGTTTTGCCTGAGTTTGGCCTCAAAACTCAGAAGCTGGTGGGCTGTTTCCCGGTTTGGGCCTCAAAACTGGGGGATGGCTGGAAACAGCTGGTTTTCCCCGGTTTGGGCCACAAAACCGGGGTGCAGAGCGAGGGCGGCACGTGGCGGCGATCGGAGGTTGCGTCGAGGCAACGCTTCGAATCGAGCGGGCGTGGCCGTCGGATACACCTACCATCGAGTTGGTCCAGAATAACCCTAGGGTTAGCTGGTTCGCTCTGTAATTAGAATAGAGATGGGTAGAGTAGGAAATAGACTTAGGCTAGTAGTAGGATAAGTAGTCGGGAGAACCCCTCCTCCCATCTATCTTAGTCATTTGCTCTTTCGCACTTAGGGTTTCCTGCTCTCCCATCCCCTGCTGTAGCTAGCTGAGATCCGCAGAGAGACTCACCTCTGTGTACTGTTGATGTTGACGAAGTGAGACCGTAATCTCACTGTTGTGCAGTTCGTGGTTGTGATTCGCGTTTCATTCGTGTTCTTCGCGGAATCCTTTTCTCCACGATTTTCCCGTCGCTTGATCTCTTTGCTCGGTTCATCTTTTGCAAAACCGTTTGAACCAAGTTGTTCTAGATCGTGAGCACACTTCTTTCCACCGAAGGAATTACCCTCTAACCTCACGGTCTAGGAGATCGATCGATTTTTCGTTTCGGGTCAAGTTTTCTCCCCTCCCCGAAATCTTCTTCGATTCACGATTTGGAGATAGGTTCGCCATGATCTCCTAGAGATAGCTCACTATCCTCTTTGTGACTCATCTCACCAAGTTTGATCCCTAGAGGATTTGTGTTCGGTGAGATCGAGGCGAACCGGTGGACGAACTGCTCAGTTTCGGGGTGACCGGACGCTGACTCGGGCCGATCGGACGCTAGGGCAGTGCGTCCGGTGGTTGAAGGTTTGCTGTGTTCGGTTTTTGTATTGACCGGACGCACTCGACCGGACGCTCGGACATAGTCTGGTCGTTGAATGCATTGAACGCATCTCTGTTTCAACTGACCGGACGCTGGTTCATTCGTGTGACCGGACGCTCTGTCAATACAGTGACCGGACGCACCGAGGTTACTGTTCATCTGCGTTTTTTGTGTTGACCGGACGCTCTGTCTCCGTGAGTCCGGTCCGACATAGAGAGCTCCGAAATCGGCTTTTGTCTGACCGGACGCGTCCGGTGCTCTGCGACCGGACGCAGGCCAGAGTCCGATCACGAACAGTAAGGCCCGAAACCGATTTTCTGACGACCGGATGCGTCCGGTGCTCTCTGACCGGATGCAGTCCAGAGTCCGGTCGAGACTGTGCTGCGTTGTTTTGTTCGCGGTTGGCTCGTTCTTGGTCGGATTCGATTTTCGTCTTTTGCGTTGGCTTTAGAGTTGTGTAGTGTCCCGCTTGTGCTTCTTGGAAGCATCCACCCTACACCTAGGGTCATGGACACTAGCAAGCTCTAAGGTTTGCTTTGGGGGTTGATTCTTGGACAGTGGTTACTAGTTTTCCGAAAGGAAAATTTGAAGCTCCCATTCACCCCCCCTCTAGTCGCTTTCTGGTTGCTTCTCGGTCCTTCAAAAAGATCAAGCTCCATCAGGCGCATGTTCTCCACCCAGCGTCCTCATATCTACACACAAGAGGACAAATTAACCCGAGTCTTTGATCCCGAAGGGTTAGCAAGCATATACTTGGGAACCCAAGACTTCGTCACAAAACTCAACTCACCTTGTGGGTTAGCATGATGCAAATTTTGGTTCAAATGCACTTGTGAAACACCCTTGGAAGCATTCCTCAAAAGGACAACTCGAGGAGAAGAACGAGTCGTACCATGGGAAAAGAGGCAAACATCTTCCAAGGTCTTTGTAGAAGAACCAATAGAAGCACCATGAAAAGCATGACGTGGACCGAGAGAAGAAGCACTAGAAGCATGTCCACGACCATGACCTATCCCACTAGAAAAGGAGTCATAAAACCCATCAACAAAGAGGGGCTTCTTACTAGGAGCACAAGCGTTCATGCCATGGGAAGGGCTATGAACCACCATCTTCCTAGAAGAGCGAGCTTGGCGCAAACGTTTGGCACACCGATAGCAAAAGCTTTCTTGATGCCCATCTGTGGGGGTATAAACCCAGGTACCCTCACGGCTAGACTTGGGCTGCTTCATGAAGGCCGGTCCAGCTTACTGTGAAGGTTCGTGGCGTTAAGGCCCAGCTGGTCGGATGACGGCACGGGAGCCTCCTCAGGGTCAGAAAGCAAGGAAGCGTAGTCGGTTAGGAAAGATATCGTGTCCTGCACGATATTGACTTGTAATCGACTAGGTTGCTTTATTGTATCATGAGACCCCATCTTCTAAAGATCTGTAACCCTGCTCCCCATGGCTATATAAGGCGAGCAGGGGCCCCCTCAAAAAAACACATTCATCAATATACAGAGTAGACAACTCGACGCAGGACGTAGGGTATTACGCTAAACTCGGCGGCCCGAACCTGGATGAACCCTGGTGTTCATCTAGATTTGTTCCTGTGTCACGTCTGGATCGTTGTTCCACGCGCCTTCCCCGCTAATATACCAACTTGGGCATACCCCTAGGTGGGCTATCGACCATATTTCGTCGACAGCTGGCGCCCACCGTGGGGAGTGTGCGTGCGAACGTCATGACGGCTCGGACGGTTTCTTTCCCAGTTTCCATGGATCTTCCGGTAGGCTTGACGTTCACCGTCGGGTCTTTTTCATGGGTCACCGGAGGTGACCTAGTCGACGGAAGCATGGAGATGCCCCAAGCACCTCAGCTACTGGGAGCACCGACGTCAAGATCAGAGCCTCCGAACAAAACGGCGCTTCCCCGCTACCAAGGGCGGCGCATCGATAACTCCGACCTAATCGAATCCATCGATCGGGTCACGGTAGGCATAGCCGAAACCCTCGCTTTGGTAGACTCGATCGGAGATCGTTCGCCTCAGCACGAAGGAGAGTGGCAACAACCTCGATGACCGGCTCGTGCTGGGAGACGCGCACAACTTCAAACCCGTCTGGTCGTCACTTCCACCCCTGCGGGTTGCTCTGCCTTATTCTGCCCTCCACGGGAGCCTAAACCGAGCAGGGCGAAACATAGCTTTTTTGCTCCTGTCTTTCCTCATGGATTGACAAACTCGGCCTCGATATATGAAAAACAAGTCAAGGGACTCTTCCATAGCCGTCCCAAGAACCGGCATACTCCGGATAAACAGTCGTCCAGCCTTAAGCAATCTGGCGCCAATGTTTGTATGGCAGTTCTAACCTCCACTTCTGCATCAAGCGCCGGATCGACCAGATCCAACTCATTAAACCGGACGCCAGACTATCCTCCAGGTTTCGGGCCCCTACCGCGCTATGGGGGCTCGGTATTTGCTATCAGTCATGATGAGCCGGCAGTGGACGGGGAAACAGATGAGGCCAAAGCTCAGCGTTTAGCCAGAAACGCTGACAGAGCTACTCGGAGAGTAGTTGAGGCTAATGGTGGACAGCGCATACAACGCAACCTCGATGACGCATTCAACATGTGCGATAACCGTCAAGTCCACAGAACCCCTCAAGCTAATCTCGCCATGGCAATGAACTTGGTCGAGAATCTTCCGGTAACACCTCAGCTCGAGCAGCATGGAGTGTATCTGAAGGCATCCGTGGTACAAGTCCAGGACCAGGCGATAGGACCATCTCATGCTGCACCCACCGGATCTAGAAAAGCCGTAGGGATCCAGACCCTCACCCAGAGTCTAGCAGTAATCAGGATTGCCACAACGATCGCAATAATCGTAGAGGCGACCAGGACGACGGAGCCGACCAGCGTGCCAGGAATAACCTAAGTGCTGGGCCCCGGGACCTGCGCGACCACATCATTGAAAAGTCCGATCTACGCAACCACATTGAGGGCTCTAAGGACACAAGGCTCCGTCAAGAGATGGAAAGACGAAACGCATGGGATCGCGAGCACGGCCTCCTAGATCAAACCCTCACTGGTCCAAGACAATTTACGAGAAGGCTCCCGTCTATCATCTGGCCAAGAGGTTTCAAGATCCATGACCTGAGGTCGTACAATGGAAAGGCAGATCCTCACTAGTGGATTATGTTGTACGAACCAACAGTGAAGGCAGCCGGCGGAGGAGGGGATGTCATGGCCAACTATTTGCCCGTGGTCCTTAATCAAGCTACAAGCCAGTGGCTCCTGAGCCTCCCTTCCGATTCCATTGACAGTTGGTCCGACCTGAAAAAGGCATTCATATCTAACTTCAAAGCCACTTGTCAACAGCCTGCCAGCAAATATGATCTCGAGCGCGTCAAAGACCGCCCTGGCGAACTATTACGCGAATACATCCGTCGTTTCTCTAATGCCCGAATCCGGGTAGCTAACGTCACCGATGATGAATCTATCTCAGCTTTCATCAGAGGATTACATCATCATGAAGGGCTCAGGAATAAGCTATTGCGCAATGAACCGAGAACGGTCGAAGAACTACTTAATATAGCCCAGAGCTAGGCTCGAGCAGAATAATATAACACACAGCTAGTGGACGATCGCTGAGACCAGAGGCCTCGACACGATGATCGCCAGCGAAACGAGTACCGTGGTGACCGGCACGACGACGCCCACGACGATCATCGCGAAAGGTTTAGGGATAATCGCCGCCCTAACCGATGGTTCGACAGCCGAGATGAAAGAAGAAGACAGCCAAACCTCGGCCGCGCACCGGGTAATGAAGTTAATAACACCAAGACCGGAGGCAAGCGCAATTATGATTCAGCGTACTCCAAGATCCTGAAGCAGGATTGTCTGGCGCACCCTGGCGTAGGACACACAATGGAGGAGTGCAGGGGATTTAAAGCCATATTTCGCAATGGCTCGAAGAAACAACGCCCCGACACCGAAGACGACCCTCCAAAGCGACGCGATGGAAAAGGTCCTCTAGAAGATGATGACGACGACCAGGACCCAAGACGAAACCCAAAGCACGGAGGCTTCAGAGAAGCCGAAAAGTCCGTGCGAACCATATTCGGCGGGAAGGCAATCCTGGCCGATAAAAGAGTACGCAATCTAATCGAGCGCGCAGTCTACTCCGTCGACCGAGTTGACGAGAGGATATCAGACCCCAACTGCTTGGCCTGGTCACACTAGGAAATTTCTTTCAGCAGAGCTGATCAGTGGGCCAGGGTTCCTGAACCTGGTCGTTTCCCGCTTGTCGTTGACCCGACTATTGACGGGGTACGGTTCAAAAGAGTGTTGATCGACGGTGGCAGCGCCCTCGACATACTATTCAAGCACGCGCTGCCAGAGCTCGGCATCAAGTCAAGTGACCTGGAACCCTACGATGCTCCTTTCTGGGGCATCCTTCCGTCCCAAGCTTCCCAGCCTTTGGGGCAAATCACTCTACCAGTCCAGTTTGGCACAAAGGAACGTCACCGCATCTGCTACGTTAACTTTGAAGGGTCCTATCACGCACTGTTAGGGAGACCGGCCCTGACAAAGTTCATGGCGGTTCCGCACTACACCTACTTACTGCTGAGAATGCCGTCTGAGAACGGCGTCTTAAGCATAAAGGGAAGCATCATCACCCACGCATACGAATGTGAGAAGGAAAGTTTCGCTACTGCCCAAGCTCATGACCTCTCAATCCGCATGGAAGAGACACGCGTGGACGCGGTGAAAGTGGCTCTAGAGGACCAGTCTATCCCAGCTAAGGAAGCTAAGCACGTGGCGACCAGAAGCAAGGAGTTCAAGGAGGTGGAGCTGATCGAAGGAGATGCAAGCAAAACGGCACGAATCGGGGTCGACCTCGACCCCAAATAGGAAGACGCGCTCGTCAGCTTCCTGAGGGAGAACGTAAGCGTTTTCGCGTGGAAACCCGCGGACATGCCCGGTGTACCTCGAGAGCTGGTCGAGCACTCCTTGGATGTTTCGAAGACCGCCAAGCCAATCAAGCAGAAGTTACGACGGTTCGCTCGCGACAAAAAGGAGGCTATTAGGGTAGAAATCACCCGGCTTTTAGCTGCCGGATTTATAAAAGAAGTGTATCATCCGGAGTGGCTCGCCAACCCCCGTTTTAGTTCAAAGAAGAATAAAGAATGGAGAATGTGCATTGATTATACCAATCTTAACAAACACTGCCCTAAAGACTCCTTTGCTTTGCCCCGCATCGACGAACTCGTTGACTCTACGGCTAGATGCGAGCTTCTGTCCTTCCTAGATTGCTATTCCGGATACCACCAAATTTCTCTGAGAGAAGTAGATCAGCCCAAAACATCGTTCATCACCCCCTTTGGGACATATTGCTATACAACGATGTCCTTCGGTCTCAAAAATGCAGGGGCCACATACCAAAGGGTGATCCAGAAATGCTTAGATGAGGAAATCCGAGCAGAGCTCGTAGCAGCTTACGTTGATGATATTGTTGTAAAAACAAAGCTGGCTCCTACATTAGTAGATGATCTACGCACAACTTTTGTGGCTCTAAACAAATTTTGATGGAAACTTAACCCTAAAAAGTGTACTTTCGGGGTCCCTTCCGGCATCCTGCTTGGGAACATAGTAAGTAAAGACGGCCTGAGGCCAAATTTGGAAAAAATCCAAGCTGTCCTAAAGATGAAACCTCCAAAAAGTGTAAAAGATGTCCAGAAGTTGACCGGGTGTATGGCTGCTCCAAGTCGTTACATCTCACGTCTCGGAGAAAAAGGCCTCTCGTTTTTTAGGTTACTCAAAGCTTCCGAGAAGTTTGAGTGGTCCGAAGACGCTGAAGCCGCCTTTCAAGAACTCAAGCAGCTTCTAACAACACCACCCTTATTAGCCGCACCAAAGGACGGTGAAACCCTGCTCATTTATATAGCGGCTACTGATCGGGTTGTAAGTACCGTCGTGGTCATGGAGCGCAAAGAAGAAGGGCAAGCCTACAAAGTGCAACGTTCGGTCTATTACATTAGCGAAGTACTCAATGACTCGAAATCAAGGTACCCCCAGGTGCAAAAACTGTTATATGCAATACTAATCACATCTCGCAAACTGCGACATTAATTCCACTATTACTCTATGGCGGTGGTTACCGAGTATCCACTAGGAGATATTCTACGCAACAAGGACGCCAATGGTCGCATAATAAAATGGGCTCTGGAACTGGCCCCCTTCTCTCTTGAGTTTCGCAGTCGTACTTCCATTAAGTCTCAAGCTCTAGTTGATTTCGTGGTCGAATGGACCGATATGACTACACCAGTCCCTTCAACCAGCACCGAGCACTGGATAATGTACTTTGATGGATCATTGAATCTCGAAGGCGCAGGAGCTAGAGTACACTTTATCTCACCTTCCGGAGACAAGCTGAGCTATGTCCTCCGGATCCATTTCAGGGCATCCAACAACGCAGCCGAATACGAAGCCTGCCTGCATGGCCTTCGGATCGCGATCGAGCTCGGAGTTAAAAGGCTAGAGGTTTTCGGCGATTCTGCTCTAGTCATAAACCAAGTTAACAAAGACTGGGATGCCACCAACGAGAAGATGGATGCCTACGTCGCCCAGATAAGAAAACTCGAGGGCAAGTTTTATGGTCTTCAATTCCAGCACGTCGTAAGAGCCGACAATCAAGCCATCGACGCTCTCTCCAAAATAGGATCATCCAGGGCCCAGATCCCTCACGGCGTGTTTGTCCAGGACATGGTCAAGCCATCCATCGAGCAGGAGACGCTAGGGACTCCCGAACAGGCCCCGACCAACCAGACAGTCAGCTTGGTACAACAAACAGTTGACGATTGGAGGGAGCAGTTTATACAGTATCTCACCTGGGCGTATGTTCCTCAGGATAAGATTGAAGCCGAATAACTCATTCGGCGCAGTAAGTAGTACATTTTGGTAGAAGGAAAGCTCATGCGCAATAATGCAAAAGAAGAACTACTCCTGAAGTGTGTTTCTCAAGAAGAAGGCACTCGTATTCTAGCAGACATCCATGCTGGCATATGTGGTAACCATGCTGCTTCCCGAACGCTGGTCGGGAAAGCATTCCGGGCAGGTTTCTATTGGCCTTCTGCCGTTGCAGATGCAGAAAAGCTGGTCAAATATTGCGAAGGGTGCCAGTTCTTTGCCAAACAAATACATGTCCCGGCACACGATCTCCAGGCCATAACAACTTCTTGGCCATTTTTGTGCTGGGGTCTAGACATGATCAGGCCATTCAAAACAGCACCTGGCGGTTTCAGATACGTCTACGTCATAATTGACATGTTCTCCAAATGTATCGAGTACAAACCGTTGGTCAAATCTACAGCCCAAAAGGCAGCAGAGCTGCTAGATGATGTTATACATCATTTTGGTCTACCTAACTGTATTACTACTGACCTCGGCTCAACGTTCACCTGCTCGGATTTTTGGGACTTTTGCGACGAAAGAAGCATAGTTGTCAAGTATGTCTCCGTAGCTCACCCAAGAGCCAACGGCCAGGTGGAGCGAGCAAATGGAATGATCCTCGACGCACTAAAGAAAAGATTATTCAAAGCCAACGACCAGGACCAAAAGGCTGGTCGATGGTTGAAAGAACTACCAGCGGTAGTATGGGGCCTCCGAACGCAACCCAGCAGAAACACGGGCGTTTCGCCGTACTATATGGTATTCGGAGCTGAAGCAGTCCTACCAGCAGATATCGCGTTCAGGTCACCCAAAGTAGAGCAATACAATGAGGACAGGTCCAACCAGGCCAGAGAAATAGAAGTCAACTGCATGGAGGAACGAAGAATGGACTTGTGCGTCCAAACCGCAAAATACATCGAAGGGCTGCGAAGATACTTCAACCGAAACGTCAAAGAAAGATTATTCGCCGTCGGAGACCTGGTTCTGCGAAGATACAAAATACAAAATACCGCCGACTACACAAACTCTCATCCCACTGGGAGGGCCCCTACCTCGTCAAACAGGTCACAAGACCTACCTTACACAGGTTAACCGACATAAACGGGACTGACGTACCAAACACCTGGCATATCGACCCGCTCCGGCGTTTCTATGCATCTACATGGGGATTAAAAGATATGTACCTACCTCTGTACTCCCATAGCATACTATGAAAAACATCATTGTCTTGTTTGTCCAAAGTTTTCGTTTCTTCTTTCTGTCACACGCTATCTCCCAACAGAAAAAAGTAAAACGTACCAAGACACAACATAATTTTCGATAGTCTGGAACGATTAGTCGTCTACAAAAACTAACTTAATACATTCATGGTCCTATGGAGCGCTGGGCTCCCCAAGCTCCTCGAACAGGTCCAGGTCCTTCACAAGAGTGACGGCCGTTTCCCGGGATTGTTCATTCAGCTCAGACGCCTGGGCCTCCGAAGTATTCCGGGGAAAGCCACTTTCCAGCCTCTTCATGTCAATCGCTGGATAATGGGCCCGCGCAACAGCCAAGACATATGCAGCAACCTGCTCGCCGACATCAGTTACAAATTTTTTCATGGCCGCCCATGATCCAGCACACTGCTCCAGCATACCATCTGGTCGAGGCAAAAGACCTCCGGACTGACCAGTCGCATAGACGGCATTCAGAACTGGAGCAATCCCTCGAACCATGGCATGGCACCGCCCCTCCCAAGTCTTCACGTCCTGGCAAACCATCGCAATTTGGTTTTGCTAGGAACGACGTCTCCCTACAACAACCAGCAATAACAACCGGTCACGGACAACCGGAAAGCAATAGGCACTGAAACAAAAAGGGTTCAAGGGGCCACCTTCAAGCTCTTTCTCCAGCTCATCGGCTCGTGTTTTCTCCTTGGCAGCCATAGCCTCCCCATCTAGCACTTTGAGCTTTTCCACAGCAACCTACGAAGCAAGCTCTGTTCCAACAAAATTTGTCAAACACGAATCATCAAATATATCGGTAGATTCTGGTTCTCACCCTCATTTTCACGACGAAGCCGCGCAATTTCAGACGACTGCCTATCCGAAGCTCCACGCAGTTTGACCTCAATTTGCCGTGCACGGTCAAGGTCTGCTCGATACCTCACACACGATTCTTCAAGTTTTTCCTTTGCATCAAGCAAAGGGCCGATGGACTCGAAGCATTTGCGACGCTCCTCCGATAAATCCGACAACCCCTGCAAATTAAACGTAAGTACTCAGCTTCTAGTACTCACGCGACTCGTCTTCACAGCATAACCCCCTTCGGAGGAATACCTGTGCGTATTTACAGAGCTGTCTAAGCATCCGATCAAAACCCTTCATCGGGCGGTTGTCAGTGTTCTCCTCATGAAACACCCCCTCGCCAGCTCGCTGGCGCGCCACTCTAATTATCCACTCAGGAGATCTCGGCGGCCGCGGAATCTCGATGACATCCTCTTCTAGTGCCACCGGCACTTCCTCAGCTCCCACGGGATCCGCGACACGTCCAACCGCGCCAAGCATGTTTGCCTCCGGAGGAGGAAGCGGAGCATCCGGGGGTCTTTGGCTTGAGCCAGATGGCCCATGACCATCCAGCAACACCTGGTCAGGGGACCTCCCGCTACCTGACCTGGTCCCCTGAGTGTTGCTCAACGTCGGCTGCTCATCACCTCCTTCATCCGGCGCTCCGTCTGCAGGCGGCCCCTCCCGAACCTGGTCGGACCCCGCATCCGGGGCACCGGTCGGCTCGGGGGCCCTGTCATCTTCGACAACATCAACCTCCGGCACGGGATCGCTGGCAGGAACAAAGCACGAGAAGTCAAGAACATGGTAGTACACATAAACTCATGACCAAGACAGCAGAATACTTACAGGTCGCTGGTCCGCAGACCACCCTTTAGCTTCAGCCCCTTGGGCTTTTGCGAAGTCCGAACAGCCCTGGTCGGCTCCTCGACCCGGATGCGTTTGGGCATTGGCGGCTCTTCATCATCATCATCATCATCCCAGTCACGAATGGACCTGGAAGTATTGGGAGCCGCACCGCCCGGAATCTCCAAAGGGCCTTCAGCCCGCGTCGACGACCTCGTGGCAGCCAGACGACCAGAAGCCATGCGCTTACCTGCAGCCCTCGCAGCTCGCGGGTCAGTTGCGTCCGCAACACCCTTATCCTTCCTCGTACCCTCAGCGGCTGCTTCATCAGCTTGGGAGCGTGGAGAATGTCCAGCTTGAAGCCTCGCGTCCACACCTTCCGGCCACTCGGCCAACGGCACGCCTGAGACGTACACACTGGAGCGATCCTACAAAACAACGCAGACTGATATCTTGAACACTGCAACAGAGCAAAATCAGCACAACAAGTTAAGAGGCAACTCACATCTTTAACAGGTCGTGCCAGGCTGAATGGCTGTGTAACCTTCTTTGGAGCTTTCCAATCGAAGAATTGGAGCACCACGTGAACACGCCTCTCCAGCTCCTTAGATTCCAAATCTTCGGCGCATTCATGGGTCGCGTCAGGCCGTCCAGCATATTCAAAGCTAGGATGCACCCTTTCTTTGCACGGCTGTACCCGACGGTGCATAAAATTGGCAGTAATTTGGATTCCATCAGCAGTCAACTACCTCATTAAACTAAGCAGCTCCTGGACCTGCTCCATGTCACTTGCGGAAGGCCTCGACGACCAGGTCCAACTCGATTCAACGACCTTACCCACGTCACAACTTAAAGCGGGCGTTTGGCACTACGTCATGTAGACCCATTTCTCTTGCCAGCCGCTCACATTACTCTGAAGAGGGATGTTGATGTACTCCGACGCCATCCCCTCGCGCAGCAGGATGTATGCGCCACCCGCAATGCGTGATCCGCGACTGTTCTTCTTCAGTTCGAAGAAGTAACGAAATAGGTTGAAGTGCGGCTGTATTCCGAGAAACGCCTCACACAGGTGAATGAAAATGGACACAGACAGGATGGAATTGGGGCCGAGATTACAAAGACCAATCCCCCAAAAATCGAGCAATCCACGGAGGAACGCATGGCACGACAGACCAAATCCTCTAATGAAATAATCTTCGAAGACAACTATCTCATCAGCATTGGGTTGAGGGTAAGTCTCACCAGTCGGTGCTCTCCACCCGCCGGTCGCTTTGTCCGGCAGAAGACTGCCGGCGGCGAGACGGCCGATAGTCTCCTCCATGCTCCTGGACGCAACCCACTCCTGATCCAATCTGTCAGCCATCGCCGCCGCAGTTTTTCTTCCCTTCCGCGCCATCAGATTAACCGGAAAAGTGCAAGCTTCGCCGCCGACTCCGCTGTTCTGGATCTAGGGCTACAGTGCAAGATTCGTTGGGAGGCAAGGAAATGGGGAATGGCAACGGTCGGGGTAAGTGTTGACCTTATATAACACACTGCGCGACCCTTGAGGATTCTCATTCGCCGCGTAAAGGGCTATTCGTGCGATAACAATCATTACGGCCCATTTTACCGGCCCAAGAATTAAGCCTTCTACAAATCAACAAATTTACCTCTTTTCAAAATAATATTAATAACAAGCGCCAGCCTTCTCAGCAAAGCTGGGGACTGGTCAGATGACCAGTTACAGGCACACACGTGGCAGAGCTACGTTGGTTTCAGGACCAGCTCCACCAGCCATACTGGGGACTGGTCGGCTTCTTCGCCAGCCTTCTCGGCAAAGCTGGGGACTGGTCAGATGACCAGTTACAGGCACACACGTGGCAGAGCTGCGTTGGCTTCACGACCAGCTTCTCCAGCCATACTGGGGACTGGTCGGCTTCTTCGCTAGCCTTCTCAGCAAAGCTGGGGACTGGTCAGATGACCAGTTACAGGCGCACACGTGGCAGAGCTGCGTTGGCTTCACGACCAGCTCCACCAGTCATACTGAGGACTGGTCGGCTTCTTCGTCAGCCTTCTCAGCAAAGCTGGGGACTGGTCAGATGACCAGTTACAGGCACACACATGGCAGAGCTGCGTTGGCTTCTGACCAGACCACCCCACCAGCCATACTGGGGACTGGTCGGCTTCTTCGCCAGCCTTCTCAGCAAAGCTGGGGACTGGTCAGATGACCAGTTACAGGCACACACGTGGCAGAGTTGCGTTGGCTTCACGACCAGCCCCACCAGCCATACTGGGGACTGGTCGGCTTCTTCGCCAGCCTTCTCAGCAAAGCTGGGGACAGGTCAGAGGATCAGTTATAGGTATTCACGTGGCAGAGCCACGCCGGTTTCGGACCAGTTCCACCAGTCATACTGGGGACCGGTCGCCTTCTTTGTTAGTTTTCTAAGCAAAGTTGGGGACTGGTCAGATAACCAGTTATAGAAATTATAACGGAGATACATGGAAATATCTTGACATACAACAATTACCAGCACAAATACAATTAGGATGTAAAACGTTATTCTAGTACAATCAAGGTACAGAGCCTTGCTGCATAATGCATCAAGATTCGGGATCAGTGAGACGCAGTAAAGCAGATACAGAACCTTGGGTAGACACATGAGCCTTTTCAGTTCGTCCCAAGGTGGGTCTTAGGCACCGCCCAAATGCTCAAGGAGCTCCGGGCAAGACCATCACCCCCGCCCCCCTTTTGACAACCTGTGACTCCGAGGTTATTTTCGGGTGGTAGTCACAAGAGTTCTTTTAGGCGCACCTCTGTACCCCTCTGCTAGCGACCACTTAGAAACCATCCTAACGGATGATCCATTCACAAGAGTTCTTCTGGACACCTCATTTATCTTAAAGAGGAAGATATCTGGGGATCGGCCATCTCGACTAAAGATATGGTAATATTCATGGAGCTAAGGGAAGTCATATGCTCAAGAAGGTGTGAACTCTCCGCTCTTCAGGCAGGATATTTATAAGCGGTTTTTTCTTCTGGTCTATAGACATTGTCCATGAATAAAACGACTGAAGGATCAATAATTCAAGAAGGTACTGTGTCACATGTGAAGTCTGCTATTGGTAATGGATTTGATTCTCATACGAATTTCAAGAGGACAACGACAAAACTTGCAGTTGCAGAAAACAACAAAAGTCATTAATACGTTCAGATGAAACGGTTGTCAGTCATTTATTGCTGGTTTTAAGTTCTATCAGCCGTAGTTGAGACGTGCAAGCCCATGGATCACCACTAAGGCAGATCATATCATGTCACGGGTTCAACAGAGTAAAGGTTACTTTATGTGACGGCGTACGAAAAAAGTTGAAGAAAGGATAGGAAAGGTACACTTTACAGGAAAGCGTGACAATAAAAAGCTGACGGTTTTGTCCGCATCTCAGGGTACATGGTTTTGTTATTCTGTCACGGGCACACAGTTTATTTTTTGACCTTGGCATCACATGAACGAGTCATCTGTTGCCAAGCTCGGGGACTACCGTGTATACATGGCGCTTGGTCGCGCATGTATGTTTTTATTTTTGCCTTTATTTTTTGACCTTGGCATCACATGACCAAGTCATCTGTTGCCAAGCTCGGGGACTACCGTGTATACATGGCGCTTGGTCGCGCATGTATGTTTTTATTTTTGCCTTTATTTTTTGACCTTGGCATCACATGACCGAATCATCTGTTGCCAAGCTCGGGGACTAACTGGGCACACTTCACCTGGTCGGTGAGTATGCAGGTAACTTTTAGCATGATCGACCTCAAGACTCGATGGTTGTTACTGTTGTGTAACCATAAAGTGGGCACACTTCACCAGACTCCCAGAAGTCGTTTTTTCTTTCTTAAGAGCACATCGCATCTTGTGGGTTCATGATATGGCAGTCAACAGAATATAACCTGGTCGGAGATCAGGTTTTGAAGTATGGATGAAGTTGTTCGGAGATGCTGTCAAGGTCTTTTTTCACCATTCCAAGATTCAATGTGGGCGTATAAACCCAGGTACCCTCACAGCTAGGCTTGGGCTGCTTCATGAAGGCCGGCCCAGCTTACTGTGAAGGTTCATGGCGTTAAGGCCCAGCTGGTCGGATGACGGCACGGGAGCCTCCTCAGGGTTGGAAAGCAAGGAAGCGTAGTCGGTTAGGAAAGATATCGTGTCCTTCACGATATGGACTTGTAATCGACTAGGTTTCCTTATTGTATCATGAGACCCGATCTTCTAAAGATCTGTAACCCTGCTCCTCGTGGCTATATAAGGCGAGCAGGGGCCCCCTCTAGAAAACACATTCATCAATATACAGAGTAGACAACTCGATGTAGGACGTAGGGTATTACGCTGAACTCGGCGGACCGAACCTGGATAAACCCTGGTGTTCATCTAGATTCGTTCCTGTGTCACGTCGGGATCGTTGTTCCACGCGCCTTCCCCGCTAATCTACCACCTTGGGCATACCCCTAGGTGGGCTATCGACCATCTTTCGTCGGCACCATCTTTCTCACAAAAAGAGCAATGGTACAAAGGCCTATTGGAAGGCACACCATTCTCCAACAAGTGAGAAGTCCCTTGGGACTTAGAACAAGAAGCATCAACAACCAACTTGGTGCCAACACTAGGAGCACACGTGCCATGGGAAGGCTACGTGGCTTCCTAAAAGCCTTAGCTCGAATACGTCGCCCGCCCGTGTTTGACACGGCGGAAAACAAAAATCGAATGAGTGTCCATCCTTCTTGCAAAAGGTGCAATGGAAAACTGGATTGGGAGCACGAGTCCCAAAAATGTGAGAAGCACCCTTGTCGATAGAAGTCCCTTGGACACCACTCGAAGAACCAACAAGGTTAGGAGTAGCTATGAAAGAGCTATCTGAAACCTTGGCACAAGTGCTATCGTCAAAAGACTCACGCGCATCACAAGAACTCAACTCCGGTTGCAAAGATGCAGACTTGGAAACACCAACATCGGAGTTGCAAGAAATGCGTGAATCAAATGACTTAGCACAAAGACTCTTGCATCTTTTCGCTAAAACCTCATTTTCAAACATGAGGTGATCACAAGTACCACACGGAGCATTTTTAAGATTTTCCATCTCCTCTCTAATGTACTCGGCATATGTGGTACGCAAGAGTTCAATTTCTTTTTCAAGGTTGGCACTCATATCATTGTGCTCAACCAATTTGGCGCTCATATCATCGCGCAAAACCTTCAAAGCCAAAACTTCTTTTTCCAAATCAATGCATGACGTGCACATGAAATCGGTGGAACAAACATCACCATTCACATCAAGCAAAGAATCATGAATAGCACAAGAAGTATGACAAGCATTTTATTCAAAGAGCATGAGCTACAAGGCCTAGCATTTATCTCATCAATTTCAGCCCTAGCATGCTCAAGTTCATCTACACATGTGGTGGTGAGTCAATTTAATTCATTAATTTGAGCATGCAAAGACTCACATGAAACACATGGTAATGAAGCTTTTGACCTAAGCAAGGCTATTTCAGATTTAGCATAAACAAGATCCTTGCGCAAGTCAAAGCATACAAGACATGGTATGGAAGCATTTGATTTCAACATTTCATTTTCAGATTTAAGCTAGCAAGAGAAAAGCATAGCTCATCAATCTTCCTAACCATGTCACTACAAGAGTGCAAGGTAAAGATGCTCTAGACTTCCAATGAAAAAGGCCACATTTCAACCTAGTGATGGAGCAATTCAATTTCTCAATCTTTCTACGCAAGGTATCACAAACTCATCGTATCTCATGTTATCATCACAACATGCTTCAAATTGTCTAGATAAAATCCCAAGACAAGTAGCGAGAATACCTTTCTTGGCCTTGCCAAGTTCGCGTATACGATCCTCCGTTGAATGCTCATCATCTCCTAGGAAGCCCAGCAAAGCATCCACCTCACGTTCCGCCTCAAGAGTCGCACTCCTCCTTGTTGCCAAAGTGTCGTCCTCAATCGCATGTCCAACACTCAAACCTAAGGACAAAGACACACATGAAGAAGAACTTGGTGCCATTTCCAAAAGCACCGTTAGTGTTAGCCAAAACACAAGCTCAACACCTCAAGAAGCAAAGTCGGAAACACAACTGCTCTCAAAAGGTCGCCTTTGTGGATCCGAAACCGGTTAAGGTAGAGAGATCCTTAACTGGCCCCGATACCAATTGAAGGACCGAAAATGCTAAAGCAAGGCGACCTGAGGGGGGGTGAATGGGAGCCTAAAAATTTCTTCCAAAATTCCGGCCTCTGTCCCAACAAAAACAACCCCAAGAGCAAAGCCGACACACGTGATGACCACGACCCAAGAGAATGGGTGGATGTTCCCTAGGAACACAGCGGGACACCACAAAAGCTCCCTCGCCCAAATCCACGCAAGTCAACTAGTGACAAAATGGACTTTGGGTAACCTCAACCTCGCCCAAATTCACCACAAAAGCTCCCTCGCCCAAATGCAGGCTTTTTCGCAAAGCGGGAAGCCCGATTTCAGTAGAGCACGAAGTCGGGAATCCAAAGCAAAAAGCGGATCTCCAATCGGAGCTCGAACGCAAAAGACACGGACGAAAACGTGCGGTGTCTGCACTGACCGGACTCTGACCATCGTCCGATCAACAGGGACCAGACGCATCCGGTCAGCTGAAAAGCAGTTCTGGGACTTCTCTGTTTACGATCGGACGCTGCACCAGGGAGAGTCCGGTCACATACACAGTGCGTCCGGTCAGTAGCGAGAAAACGGTGAACAGAACACCAGCGAGTCCGGTCACTCAACCCTAGGTGAGTCCGATCAAAATCGCCTAGAGCAAAATGCCCGGCCTTCAACGATCGGACGCACGGAGTAGCGTCCGGTCGATACGAGGCGTGCGTCTGGTCACGTTGCGCGAGCTGGTCAGCGCCAGTGATCAAAGACTGGACTCTATCAGGGTGCGTCCGGTCGCTATGAAGAAGCGTCCGGTCACCCTGACCAGCTCACTGTTCGTCCACCGAATCAACCCGATCTCCCTCAAATCAAAAGCTCTAGGGCTCTAACTTCGTGTGAGGGGTCACAAGGATATTAGTGAGCTACTCCTAAGAGATCATGGCTCGAACCTAACTCCAAATCGGTGAATTGAAGAAAACGGTGAAGAACGGGAAAGAAGTCGATCCCAAAACTAAATCCGCCCGATCTGTGAGTTCGTGAGGTATTAGAGAAATTCCTTCGATAGGAAGAAGACTCTCACGAAGCTACACAAGATGGTTGAAACGGATTTGCGAATCTTCCCTCGAAACAAGAATTCTCGTGAAGATCGAAAGAGGGGAAAACGTGCAAACGCGAAGAACAAAATCGCAAGACAAATCAAAGGACGAATTTGATCATTGGAATCAGCGGAATGGATGATTGATTAAGCACTCGGTGTCGGCTACAAGCCACTACTAGCAACACAAAGCTTGGATGGCGAAAAGCTCAAGAACAAGAATCGGTCTCTCCTCTAACCCTAGCCTCCTCTCACCTAAACAAAATGAGAGTGACACCTCAAAAGATTGTTGTCCAACACAGCCCCTTCATCTATATATAGGCGCACGTCCAAATGACACAAACGCCCTAACATGAAGTACTAACCCAAATACCCCCTAGGGGTAAAACCGTCCAACTCTGGCAGTTTCCATCCGACGGCTACGCGCCTTTTCATCCTTCGCTTCGCCTCAACGCAAGCTCCAGTTGGCGCCACGTGCCGTCACCGTCGACCGCCGCGCCTTCTCACCGTTAGCTTCGCTGCAACGCAAGCCTCTCGGTGCCGCCACGCGTCGACCGTCCTTTTGGACCTTCCCCCGGTTTTGAGGCCCAAACCGGGAAACCTGCCAGCCCAGGTTTTGAGGCCCAAACCTGGAAACCGTCCCACCCCGAGTTTTGAGGCCCAAACTCGGAACCCCGCAAGCCCAGGTTTTGAGGCCCAAACCTGGAAACCGTCCATCCCGAGTTTTGAGGCCCAAACTCGGAAACCAGCCACCCGAGTTTTGACGCTCAAACTCGGAATCTGTCGATGGTAGCTTTTTGAGGCTCAGCGACCGAACCTGCGCCGTAGACGGGATGTGGTTCGCACACCCCGACCACCGGCACCGATGCCGATGCATGTCCAGCCTCCACGCCGGGGACAACGCCTTCGCCTTCCTTGTTGGAGCCTTTTCCCTGTGTGCCATTATGAAAGTTGGCCTATTCCTGTGTGCCCCTGCAAAGTTGGGTCGTCTCTATGTGCCATGACGTTTTTATTTCTTTCCCTTCACGCCATTCCGTCTCTTCTCCATCCAAAATCCACCGTTAACTTGCCTGACATGTAGGCCCGGTTCGTCAGATTGATCACTTTGCTCCTCTCTTCCCTACCTTATCCTCTTGTGTTTGAACGTGTGCACGTCCCACTGCCGCGCGCACGTGGCCAAAGCGATGCCCCCCGCCGCCGCACCTCACCTCACCTCTCGCGCTGCCCCTGCTACTGCTACTGCCACTACGTGCGTGCATGCATGCACGCTGCTCGCAGCTCGCGCGTCACGGACTCACGGGAACACCACACACACACACCACTGATGACCGGTCCGATCTCGTCGATCTCTTTTTTCATTCCTGTTGCCCTGTTGGACCATGTGGTGCTCGGCTGCTCCCGAGACCAGCTGCAAGCGTGTGGCCGCACGTTGCAGGCTTGCTGCAGCTGCAGCAGCACTACCTGTTTCATTTGTTTATTATTAAGTACTCGTACTGTATAATGTAGTGAGGCCTTGTTTACGCCTTGTTCAGTTAGTGAAATATTTGGCCAAAAGTTACTGTACACTTTCGTTGTTATTTAACAAACTTTGTCCAAACATGACTCAACTAGACTCCAAAAATTCGTCTCGACATGAGCAGACTAAAAGTACAATTAGTTATTTTTTTAACCTACATTTAATGCTCCATGCATGTGTGTAAAGATTACACTGCGCAAAATATTTGGGGTCTTGCCTTAGTTTCTCCAACTTCCTCCAAATATTTCTAGATTCCCCGTGATATCAATCTTTAGCTACATGTATGAAGCATTAAATGTAAGTAAAAAAAATAACTGATTCTACTTTTAGTATCTATATGTCGAGACGAATCTTTTGAGCCTAGTTGGTCCATATTTAACGTATGGCGCCTAATGAGCAAGTACAAGACACACACCAATAATTTAACGTAGGGTATTAGCTGTCGATCCGTGGATTGAGGGGGCGGATCATGCATGTCGTCTTTGCTTCTTTTGAGTTTGCAAAAAGACATCGTCGTCCAAAGTAGTACGGAAAATGTGCCAGCACATCATCAACCTTAGCTTACAAAATCATTTCTTTTTCTAACACAGTAAAATGGCCATCATCGTAAGAACGAACCAAAAAGAGGCATGCGGGGCAGTAGCAGTAGCAGCGCGAGAGGTGAGGTGAGGTGCGGCGGCGGGGGCCATGCGCTTTGGTCACGTGCGCGCGGCAGTGGGACGTGCACAGGTTCAAACAAAAGAGGATAAGGAAGGGAAAAGAGGGTCAAAGTGGTCAATCTGACGAACCGGGCCCACATGTCAGGCGAGTTAACGGTAGATTTTGGATGGAGAAGAGACGGAATGGCATGGAGGAAAAGAAAGAAAAACGTCATGGCACAGAGGGACGACCCAACTTTGGAGGGGCACAGACGAATACACCAACTTTTATAATGGCATAAAGGGAAAAGGCTCTCCTTCTTGACTTGGCCGACGGCACTTGCGCCGTACGCAAGCCCATGTCCAACCTCCGCCAAGTGTCACGACGCCATCGTCTTCCTCCCGACTCAGCCGATGCATCGCACATCCTCAGGTGCTCTCGCTCGCCGATGCCACGTGCCAGCTACCACAGCTGGTCCTCTGGCCCTCTTGTCCGTCAGTCCAACCCTCATGTCCGCTCTTCACTGCTCTGGGTACATCGGCATGGCACGTCCGCCGCAAGACACGTCCATCCTTCACCGCACCCGGTCCGTCGGCACGACACGTCTCTACTTGACCTTCACCTCGCCATATACCACTGTATCTGAGCTCAACACCTGCGCATCATCACAGCCAAGAGACACATGTCGCACACGCACACCAACACAGAAACACCACAACTCCACGCCACCGGTTAGTCATAAACATTAAGCGCATAGCTAGATATAGACTGAACCGGAAAAAGCCTCAAACCTTCCTTATCAATGTCAATCATTCATCATATATGTTCTCATGGTGGAGCCTCTCGCGACGCGTCGCCACCTCCCTCTAAGTCCTATAAAAGCCGAGCCAAAGCCCCGGGCTCTCTTCCTCGCACACCCGCGCCCCGCCATCACCCAACGCACGCTGCTGCCACCGTGGTGTCTCACAGGCCACCCTGAACCCCAGTCGAGCATCCTCAGCTGACGCCTCGGCCACTCAAGGCACCCCAGTGCCTCCCCTTCGTAGTTTTGGTAAAAACCAGGCTCACCCGAAACCACTTTTCTCCTTGCAGATCCCGTCGCCTTTGTTCGCCGACGTGGTAAGCCCCCTCGCCACGGCCAAGCTCACCAGCGTGCTCGTCGTTGTCTCTGCTTCGCTCCGGTGTCGTTCGTGTAGCTAGCCGAGCCCGGGAGCGCTAGATCAGCGATCTCCCGAGCGCCTCCCATGTCGTCACCATGCGCCGGTGACTCCGGCCGCCACACGCCGCCTCCTCGCAACGACCCGATCTCCCTGCGCCGCTCGATCCACTACAGACGGCCCATATTAGGGCACATACCCCGAAGGGGTATGCACCGTGTGCATAGACCCGTAGACCAGCGGTCCGCCGCGGTCCACCGGCCAATCCCGCCACGCCGCGTGGTGCCATATCGGCGCCAACGCAGCAGCCGCAGTCGCTTTTGCAGTTAGGTCCTCGTGTTTTAGCATATTTAACCCACAATCCAGTGCAGTTCTTTTTATTTTAATTTAAGTCTTGTCTTCTTCTAGTTTAACCCATGTAGTTTTCGGTTATAGAACCCGCCATCCAAGCCATGCAGTTTCGCGTGCTAGCTCATGCAGACTATGTTTAATTTCATTTTAGTCCTTGGTTTTCGTAGGCTAGCCCCTAGGAAATGAATTTTATTTACAAAAGAGTCCCTGAAACTTGTTTTCTTTATAACTTTCTTGTTTTTAGTCCGATTAGAGTGATCTTTATGTTCATGTGTTTGTATCCACGAGAGTAAATAGTTTTAGAAGTGTTTTTGTAACTGTTTTTGATGTTTGGTGTATTGTTCTAATAAAAGTATATTTTATTTGCATGTAATGATTGTTTGGATGGTATGATTGGTGGTTATTCATTAGTCCAGACGGTGACGTGTTCGAGGAGCAGGATCCTCAGGAGCAGTATCAGGACCAGGCTTGTGATCAAGGCAAGTATAACCTACAGAATCCTTGTTACCTATTGACTGTAAGAATTAAATATTCATTATGCATGTGTCAAATATGTTGAACCATAGGACCATCCTAGAATCACTTGACATGATATATACCTTGTACCTATGGGAGGCTTTTGCATATTATAATGACTAGATCTGCTATGCGCTACTTATTGCTATTATATTAAAACTGACTACTATGACTATGGAATAATGTTAAAAGAGGCTTTTAACCATATTAGGGCACTGGAGCATGGTTTTTGCTCAGTGACCCACCCCATGGACTATCTTTTAAAGCGGCTACCTGGGAAATTCCGTGTAGCCTTGTGAATCATATGGCTCTGATCTTAGTCGTATAACTAGACTTTCTCTAGCTTGTAGTAGTTACCGAAAGGCGCTAGAGGGGGGACTAGGTTTTAGAATGGCTTCCTTCCTGTCAAGATGTGTACTGGTCGGATGTAAGGTGTGCCATCTTGAAGGGGGGCCTCCATTCGCCTAGATGCCGAAACCTCGCGGCTACTACTTGTTAGGGTAGCTAGTGAAGGGCTAGGTAGTGAAACCCTGTAGTACTTCCATAGAGGAGGTAATGTGGGACTTGCAAACCCCGACATATGGGAATCACGGCCTAAGGTGAATAGTGTGGTGTCGACCTTCCCAATGGTGAAGCCCTTCTCAATGAGGATGTCCTAGAGGCGCTCATACCATGCTCTAGGGGCATGCTTGAGCCCATATAGCGCCTTGGACAACCTACAAACATGATTAGGATATCTAGGGTCTTCAAACCCGGGAGGTTGATCAACATAGACTAGTTCATTGATGAAGCCATTTAAAAATGCACTTTTTACATCCATTTGATAAAGTTCAATGTCATGATGTGATGCATAAGCAAGAAGGATTCGAATGGTTTCAAGTCTTACAACCGGTGCAAAGGTTTCTCCAAAATCCAAACCTTCAACTTGAAAGAACCCCTTTGCCACTAGCCTTGCCTTGTTCCTAACTACCACGCCTTGATCATCTTGCTTGTTCCTAAACACCCATTTGGTTCCAATGACTCTTGTGCCTTTAGGTCGCTCTTCAATGGTCCAAACTTGATTGTGGGTGAAGTTGTTCAATTCTTCATGCGTAGCATTCACCTAATTTGGATCCTTTAGAGCATCATCCACATGTGTAGGCTTAACAAGTGAAACAAAGGAGTGATGTTCAATAAATGAAGCAAGTTTTGAGATCGAGTCATTACACCCCTTGTTGGACTCCCTATGATGAGATCTTGAGGATGAGCTTGTAGTAGAGTAGTCCTTCGATCAATCACTTGAGGGGCCGCTTGTGGAGCATCAACATCTTGAGCTTGTACCACCATTTGATCAATAGAGACATGAGTGTCCTCATTTGGCTCTCTTCCATCTTTATTATCATCTTGTGGTACATTTGAGGAAGATGACTTGTCAATGACTTGCACATCATCATCATCATCATCATCTTTTGGCCTGATGGCTCCAACCGGCATGTTTTTCATTGCTTCCCTCAATGGTTCATCACCTACATCATCAAGATTCTCATGTGCTCCTTGAGAGCTGTTAGATTCATCGAATTCCACATCATATGTTTCTTCTACCATCCCGGTGGCATGGTTGAATACTCGATATGCTTTGGACTTCAATGAGTAACCATCAAGAAAACCAATATCACATCGGCGTTGAAACTTCCCTAGCTGTTGGCGCTTCTTGTAGATGTAGCATTTGCACCCAAACACTCATAAGAATGGTACATCCGGCTTCTTGTTGTTGAGTAGCTCATAGAGGGTCTTGCCAAGGAGATGATGGGGGAACAATCGGTGTGATGCATAGCAAGCGGTGTTGATTGCTTCTGCCCAAAATCTTTTCGGTGTATAGTACTCATCTAACATTGTTCTTGATTGGGTGATTATTGTCCGCTTCTTCCTCTCAACTACCCCATTTTGTTGTGGTGTGTGTTTTGTGGAGACTTTATGCTTGATCCCAACTTCATCACAATAACCCTCAACGTGAGTGCTGTCAAACTCTTTTCCATTATCACTTCTTATCTTCTTGATCTTTACATCAAACTCATTTTTGGCTCTCTTAGCAAACTTCTTGAATGAAGGGGTTGCCGGATTTGTCATGAAGAAGAACACCCAAGTATATCTTGAATACTCATCAACAATTACTAGGCAATAGAGATTTCCACCCAAGCTAGCATATGTTTTGTTGCCCAAATAGACCCATATGAAGCAATTCCAACTCTCTTGATGTTGATACGAATGCCTTGGTAGGATGATTATTTGCCACTTGCTTTCGAGCTTGACATGCACTACATAATTTGTCCTTCTCAAATTTCACATCTTTCAAGCCCCTTACTAAGTCCTTCTTCAATAGCTTATTGAGAGTGTTTATTCCAACATGTGCTAGTCTTCTATGCCATAACCAACCAAGAGATTGCTTTGTGAATAGACATGTCTTCAAGTTGGCATCATCAGAGGTGAAATCCACTAGATAGAGAATGTTGTATCTAAAGAATTGGAATATCACTTGAGAATCACTCTTCTTTGACACAACCACTTCTTCTCGGTGAATAAGCATTGAAAGCCAAGATCACATAGTTGCCAAATGGGTAACAAGTTGAAGCTCAATGAAGCAACTAGAAGCATATTTGATATTGAATGATCATTTCATATTGCCACTTTGCCCAAACCCTTGACATTGCCCTTTGAGTTGTCACCAAATGTTATCTTTTCTTGGTCATTGACACTCTCTTTTAGTGAGGTCAACATCCGGAGATCACCAGTCATATGTTGTGTGCAACCACTATCAATCACCCAATGAGATCCACCAGTCTTGTAATTCACCTACACACACAAGAAATCAAGCTTGAGCTTTACGTACCCAAACTTGTTGAGGCCCCTAAACCTTCTCTACAAGAGACTTTGCAACCCATATTTGTCTAGGCCTATTCTTGTTTGGAGGCCCCATGATCATGACTTTCACTTTGCCACTAGAATCTTGTCTAAGCATGTAATGAGCATTGAAAGCAAAGGGCCTAGCATGCTTGGGCAAGGGTGTGGGTGGTGGTGCTTCACAATTATGTGCAAAGTGTCCTTCTTGACCACACTCAATGCATCTTCCTAGCTTGCGCTTTTGCTTGGGTTGATTGTTGTTCATGCATTGCTTCAACCTTTCTCCCAAATAGCCAATACCACTCCTATTGTTCTTAATCACGGTGTTCATGAATAGCTCACTTTGAAGACATTGACCCTTGGTGAAGTTCTTTACTCCGGTGGCTAGATGCACTTTTTCTTTCTTGAGCTTGTCATTCTCTTGTTGGAGTTCCAATTGAGATGGTGTCATTTTATAATCCCTCTCCATCTTCAATCTCTTGTTCTCTTCCTTCAACATGTCAAGCTCAAATGTCAAGCTATAATCTTCATCTTGAGTTTCACCGACAACTTGCTTGGTGGATGCTAGCTGCTCTAGATCAATCTTGAGCTTTGCATTCTCATTCTTGATCATGATGTAATCATCATAGCTTTTGGTCACAACCACTTGCTTGCCCTTGCTACTAGCACTTTGCTCATCATGCTCACTAACCATGTCCTCACATGATGTTGCTATGTCACACTTAACAACATGGTTAGGGGCATCATGCGGCTCATTTAAAAGTAAATCATAAGCAATGACAAGAGCATCATGATCAACTTTATTGGTAGTATATTTTTCTTTGAGCAAAGTATAACTAGTGTTGAGATCACTATGCATCCTATCAAGTTTCTTAGTTTTATCTTTGAGCTCTTTGTTAGAGGACTTGAGCTCCTTGATGGATGATGACATATTAGCAAGTTCATTTTGTAACTCATCACTAGCATGGGTGGCATTGTTAAACTTAGCAACAGGACATTCATTGTCAAGAACAAGCATTTCATTTTTAGCTCTAATCTTTCATATCATGTTAGTGTAGTCATTTAGCAAAGCAACAAGTTCATCATAAGAAGGAGCTTGGAACTCTCCATCACTATCATCATCACTTGAGTCATCATCATTTTGTACCTTCCGATCACCCTTTGCCATGAGGCATAGGTGTGTAGAGGATGATGGCGATGGTGGTGGTGGTGGTATAGAAGTCTCAATGACTAGAGCGGCCTCCTTTTCCTTCTCATCATCACTATCTTCATTTGATGATCCATCGGAGGAGTCAATATCCGTGAGCCAATCACCAACAATATAAGCTTGGCCACCTTTCTTGTGGTATTGCTTCTTTTTGCCATCCTTGTTCTTGTATGGCTTCTCTTTCTTCTTCTCATCTTTGCTAGATGAATCATACTTCTTGCCCTTGTGCTTGTTCTTATAGCTTTCTTTCTTGGGCTTTGGGCATTGATGATCAAGATGGCCAAGATCACCGCAATTGTAGCAATCCATTTAGGATATTGGCCTTCTCTTTGTAATACCTCTGGTGTTTAATATGTAATTAACCTGACATGTCATCATCATTAGTCATTAATCATTCTTGCCTTGCATTTATGTTTGCTTAGTACTTGTGTAGCAATCTCTTTTCAAAAACCCAAAAGCCCAAATCTTCCTATGAGGGCAAAAATGGTAATTTCACCTCTGTGCCTAGCCTTGTTTTTTTCTTGTTCAATTTGATGTCTTGAAGCTTTGTTGTGTTGTTCAAAAATCAAAATCAAAAATCAGATTTCAGAGTCCTTTTGAAAAATCCCAAATTCCAAACCCTGGCTTTTACCCCTCTTTTAATAATTTAAAAACTATTCCAAATTTGGACTTGGTCGAAAAAGCAAAGTTGTAGATCTTGTCAAGAGGAACAACTTTGGTGTTTGCAGATTTTCAAGTTTTTATATAAAATCAAAAGTAATTTTGAAATTATTCAAATCTTAAAAGTGTCCCCTTTTCTGATTTCGAAAATAATTCAAGAACTGTTTGGAATTTGAAAATATTCTTTTTGACAAAGTTGTAGATCTCCTTTTCTGCACAACTTTGGTATTTTGAGTTTTTGCTGCTCAGTTTAATTTTTGGGAGAAATTTGCAAAATACAGAAAGTCAAACCCTACACCCTAGCCCTGTTCATCTTCTACCTAGGGCCAGGGGGGCCCGGCCATGGCCGCTCGCCGGAGCTGCGTGCGCCACGCGCCTGGCAGCCGCACGCCCGCCCCCGACTTGTCGCCTGTGACCGCGCCATCATTCTGCCCCCGCACGCGCAAGCGCTGACCTCCGCCCCCTCCCCCACTGTACCCCGACGTCGCCGCCGCGTGGCCGTCGCCGGCAAGCACGACGCCCGAGTCCCAAACTGATTTCCGTCCCTTCTTCATCATGAGATCGATAGTACACGCCACGGGCATTCTTATCCACCCCGCGCGCTCTCTATTGGCCCCTGGCCGCGGCTATAAAAGGCCCGCCGGCCGGCCGGAGCATCTCACTCGCCTTCGCCACCGTCGCCAGCTCACTCCAGAGTCTCCGCCGCTCCACCACCTAGCCCAGAAGCTCCGCCTTGAGCGCGCGAAGCTTCCCAGCCCCTCAATTTTACCTCCGCCGCCTCCAATCGCCCGGCGTAACCCCATCTTCCCAAACTCCGGCGAAACACCGGTGAGCTCGGGATCGGGAAATCCCCACTCTCCGACCATGATCATCTTTCTCCGACCCCTGTGTCAGCTTCCCTGTCTTCTTGCGGCTCTGACCGTGCCATTGTGACCTCGTGCGGTGCACAGGATCGCTGGAGCGCCGAGCGCCGCCGTGAACGCCCGCCGAGCTCCGTCGACCACCTTGTTCCGTCCCGCCGAGTCCTGCCTCCGACCCGTGGTAAGCACTCGAAGCCCCCGGTCTCTGCTTCCACTCCGCTTCGCCCGAGCCAGCGCCTCGAGCAAGCACCTCGCTCGAGCAGGCCTCGAGCAGACCGTACCCTCGCCACTTCACCGCCCCCGCCTCGGAGCGGACTCACACACCGCTTTGCCCGAGCCTAGCCTCGAGCGGACTCACGCACCCTCAGCTTCGCCGAGCCTAGTCCCGAGCAAGCATGCACCCTCCGCTTCGCCCGAGCCTCCCGGCCAGGCCTCGGACGAAACGATCGTTTTCCGTCTCGCCCGAGCCTCCGGCCAGGCCTCGGACGAAACGATCGTTTTCCGTCTCGCCCGAGCCTCCGGCCAGGTCTCGGACGGCCGTTTGTTTCCGCTTCGCCCGAGCCCTGCGAGGGAGGAGCATAGTGCTCTTTTCCTTTTTGGAAGTTGTGAATAGTGTTCCTTTTTCATCTTTTTGTATGATTTTTTGTATTGCTCTAAAAATTCTGAAAATTTTACAGTTGAGTCTTTATACTATGTAGTATTTTATAAAAATATGAAACTTGACTTTTCTGCAAGAATTTGAAAATGTAAAATCCCTCTTTTAATTAATAAATGGATGGTTTTGGATTTTTAGAAAAACATTTATAACTCCAAAAATCATAAGATAAATTTTTGTGAGCTTCCTATGCCATGTTTAGTCTCTGGTGAAATTTAGAAGTCTTTGGAACAAGTTGATTTTTTGAGCATTTATCTTTAATTGTTAAATAGTGCCTTTTGTTAATTAATGTCTGATTTTATTTGAGCACCTTAATGATCTCCAAAATTATGAAATTTGTTTTGCCATCTATCTACACCATAATGAACTTATGTGATTAATTTGGTAATTTTTGGAGCAACTGCTTAAAATGACCTTTTTTAATAATTAAGAAAAAAAGGTGATTAAGGTTCATGTTGTATGCCCTGTGTTGCATTGTTCATGCTAGCATACTCATGAGCATGCATCATTGCATTCGTATAGTCACCGAAGAAGGCGTCAAGATCGAGGCAGCCGCTGACGAACCTGTCCCTGAGGCTACCCCGAGCTCCGACAACTGCCCTGCCGCCCTCGAGCCTGCCCTCTTTGCTCTTCAAGGCAAGCCCGGTGCATTTAACCCCTTTCCTTGGATTTATAAATGTTTTCCTTAAATGCTTTTGAGTTAAATTATTGCATTAGGTTTATAGGAGTTGTGTGCTATCCTAATTGATGCACTATCCACCTTGACCACTGATACACCCGATACCTGCTTTTCAAAAGTATTTGAAAATGCTTAGCAATGCTTATTGAATTAGACTTTGCAATAAAATGCCATTTTCAAAAGTGTGATCACTTAAAGAACATTTATGGGTATTTGGCTTTACTCCCTGCCTGTTGGCTAAGTATCTGATCCATACCTAGTCAACAGCGAGGAGAGGTTGTCCGAGCGTACGGTGTCGTCATGTTGTAGTCCGGGACTCAACAGTTGACACCGACCGGGACAGGGTTGAAAAACCGACAGGACCTGTACTCTTGGGTTAGAGTCCCGAGGTGCTTGTTGCTGACGGAAAAACTTTAGGGACCATCCGTATGGGGGCCTGCTGGTCAAGACTTGTAACTATTCACATACTTCGGAAAGCTCTGGCTCCGAGGAATCCTTTATTGGACCGACAACCGCGCACTGGGAGTGGAGAGATGGCGGAAGTAGCATGTACCCACGTGGTCGTCGTACCTGTATAGGAGTGGTGTACTGTACTTCCGGGTGGCGTAGGACCGGGCCCAATCTTGGAGGAATCGTGGTAGACGAGTTGGCATATGCAAGCTTGGGTGCTACATATGAAGTGTGGATAGGGATCCTCAGCTGAGTATTATTTATCCCGATTAACGTTGCTCCTCGGTTATGGAGACTTGGTCCACTGACTGTCGACGGAGAGTGGTTCTCAACTAGGAATATTTTGAAATATAAAATGAATCATGAACGATGAAGAATTGGGGAATACTGAATCTTTCCAAAATAAAATAAGGTTTACAAAAATGCTTTTCTGCAAAATACTTGATCTTGCTTAAACCTTACCTTGACTACCCTAAGCCTCTCATTCCTGAGTCTTCTCCCTTTTTCTTAGTCGGGTAAGTCTTGTTGAGTACCCCAGTACTCAGGGTTTGTTATCCATGCTGCAGGTATGACAGAGTCCCCGATGTGTCTTGCACCCTGCTGCGTGACCATCGTCCAGGAAGAGGCCGATGAGGCCGAAGAATAGTTGTACACCCTCGGGCTGGGTGATTATAAGTATCTTTGTTGTTCTCCACTACGTTGCCTATGTCTATCTCTATTATCAGAACTTGGTTTGTAATAACTGAACCTTAATTTCTATTTGGAACCCTGCTTTGTAAAACTATTGTTATTTAAGTCTTCCGCTCTTTATTCCGATGTTATTTGTAAAAGTATGCAATGCTGTAACCGAATTGTGAGATGATCCTGCGGACATTGGGCACTGATGTAGCCCGGTGGCGAACAGGTCTTAATCACATGGAACATGGGTTCGGCTGTCAGAGGTTGACAGGGACACGTGGGCCATGGGATTAGGGTCGTTCCGTCACAGAGTGGTATCGGAGCATCTCACTTTAACGTTGCAGTGTTGGTTTTTGCAAAAACTTCAAAGACCTTTTGAGTCCAAACAAACTAAACTTGACTATTTTTGAGTCCAAATTGCTTCTCTCATCTTGTCTCTCATATGGCAACACTAGCTAGTGGAACAACATGTTTTAAGCCCTATGTACCTTATTTATTTATTGCATTGCTTTGTTCCATAGGAACGATTCATGCATCATGTCATAATCACTTAAGTTAACTTCCTCTCTAAGTTCGTTGGGGTAGTATGCCTTTACCTGTTCTTGCTAGCCTTTCTCATCCATCTTCTCTTATCCAGACATGGCTCGCATCAAGCTGACCGCCCGCAAGTCGACTGGACCGCATGGTGTGCCACGCCATCAGCTGGCACCACGCGTTGGAGAAGAGACTGCCGAATCTTCCAATGGTCGTCGCTTTCCCCGCCGCACCCGTAAGAACGTGAAGGAGGAGATCAAGGATCTGAAGGCTGAGCTGAAGAACTTGGAGCATGACTTCTACCACTCACGCCTGGAGTTTTATGAGGCACGAACTGATGCGAACCCGCTAGGGTTTTTGCCCGATCTTTCGATGAGAAACGGGGATAACTCGATTGGTGGATGGAGATGACGTTCACGGCCCGACTACAGCCCTCAAGACCGCGCCTTAGCAACCGATACACCACGTCCAATAGCCGTCACGATCTTGTGGAGCGCGACAACCAGCCCCTAGGGCTCCCGTCCTGCAAGCAATCGAAGAACTAGCAAGAACGAGGAAACAAGCACTGAATTTGCAAGATGAAATTGAAGGTTTCAAACTGAATCTTAATCTACAATGGGGTTCCGAAGACAAGGAGACGGGCGGCTGATCCTGCACGCGCGCCTACAAGCAAGTAGCTAAGGCTAAACTTGATCTAAACAAAACCCAACCCGACCATGGCGGCTATAGAGGGATATAAGTAGATGGATTGACGACCAAAAGAGTGTTGGGGTCGTCCTCCAACCCTAGGACGCGTCCCTAATGGACCCAACTTGATACATGGGCCATAAGCCCAAAATGAGGTGACGCAGCACCCTGGACAGCAAGACCTGTCGACGGTAATTGGATCATTGCCGCTGCTACCGAACAGATATTGACGTGAGACTTGATTCATATGAAAGTAAACTTGATAAGCTTTCCAACAAGTCCTGAAGCGCCTGAATCCGAATCCGTATGCAACCGTGGTGGCGGTCACAAGTTGGTGCTTTGCTGCAGTCCGAATCCAGCTAGCGCGAGTCCTTCTCCCTTTCGGTCTTCTCCTTGGTTCCTAATCAAAACAAGAGTGCACGCGTTTCCATTGTCTAAACAAGATGGACAAGAGCTTATCATGGAACTCACTTGATGATTAAGTTGACGAGCACGAGCACGAGTAAGAGGACCAGCTATAGGTTGTGTCGGAGAGGATGTATCGCTGGTGTTGATGTCCTCATCATTCTCCCTTTCTTGCATTTGAGTCGTCCTCGACTCAAGCTCATCTTCCTCACCCAAATAAGGCTTCAAATCTGCAATGTTAAATGTGGGACTAACCCCAAAATCTGCAGGAAGATCAAGCTTATATGCATTCTCGTTAATTCGTTGCAGCACTTTAAAAGGACCATCAGCTCTAGGCATCAATTTGGATTTTCTCAGTTCTGGAAATCTATCTTTTCGCAAATGCAACCAGACCAAATCCCCAGGTTCCAGAATCAATTGCTTTCTACCCTTATCTCCAGCACATTTGTACTTAGCATTCATGCGCTCTATGTTTTTTTAGTGGCTTCATGCAATTTTAACATCAATTCAACACGTTGCTTAGCATCAAAATTCATTTTTTCAGAACTTGGCAAAGGCATTAAATCAATAGGAGCACGTGGCAAGAAGCCATAGACAATCTCGAAAGGACACATTTTTGTAGTAGAATGCAATGAACGATTATAAGCGAACTCAATATGAGGCAAACATTCTTCCCACATCTTAATATTCTTCTTTAAAACAGCCCTTAACATAGTGGATAAAGTTCTATTTACTACTTCAGTTTGACCATCAGTTTGGGGATGACAAGTGGTGGAAAATAAAAGCTTAGTCCCCAATTTAAACCACAAAGTCTTCCAAAATGACTAAGAAATTTAGCATCACGATCAGAAACAATTGTGTTGGGCACACCATGTAAGCGAACAATTTCTCGAAAGAACAAATCAGCAATATTTGTAGCATCATCAGTTTTATGACATGGTATGAAATGTGCCATCTTAGAAAATCTATCAACAACCACAAACACACTATCACGTCCCCTCCTAGTCCTTGGTAATCCCAACACAAAATCCATAGATATATCCTCCCAAGGAGCATTAGGAACAGGAAGAGGTAGATACAAACCGTGGGGATTTAACCGTGACTTTGCCTTTTGACATGTTGTGCAACGAGCAACAAACCTCTCCACATCTCTCTTCATCCTTGGCCAAAAGAAATGACCAGCAAGTATGTCCTCGGTCTTCTTTGCTCCAAAATGTCCCATCAAGCCACCTCCATGTGCTTCCTGCAACAACAACAAACGAACAGAGCTAGCTGGAATGCATAGCTTGTTAGCTCTAAACACAAACCCATCACTAACGATGAATTTGTTCCATCCTTTTCCATCTTTACAATGCAGCAACACGTCTCTAAAATCAGCATCGTGAACATATTGGTCCTTAATTGTTTCTAACCCAAAGATCTTATAATCAAGTTGATTCAGCAAAGTATATCTCCGTGACAAAGCATCAGCAATAATATTCTCCTTCCCTTTCTTGTGTTTAATAATATAAGGAAAAGATTCAATAAATTCAACCCATTTTGCATGCCTACGATTCAGTTTTCCTTGACTACGAATATGTTTTAAAGATTCATGATCAGAATGGATAACAAACTCTTTGGGCCACAAATAATGCTGCCATGTCTCTAATGTTCGAACAAGAGCATAGAGTTCTTTATCATAAGTAGAATAATTGAGAACAGGCCCACTCAATTTCTCACTAAAATATGCAATAGGTTTTCCCTCTTGTAACAAAACACCTCCCAGACCAATTCCACTAGCATCACATTCAAGCTCAAAAGTCTTATTAAAATCAGGAAGTTGTAGGAGAGGCGCATGAGTTAACTTATCTTTCAACATGTCGAATGAATTCTCTTGTGTTTTGCCCCACTCAAAAGGCACCCCCTTTTTGGTAAGCTCATTCAATGGTGCAGCAATGGTGCTGAAATCCTTCACAAAACGGCAATAGAATCCAGCAAGTCCTAGGAAACTCCGCACCTGGGTGATAGTCTTTGGGACAGGCCATCCCTGTATAGCTTCCACCTTGGCTTGATCAACCTCAACTCCCTGTGGAGTTACAACATAACCAAGAAAACACACTCGATCGGTGCAAAAGGTGCACTTCTCAAGGTTACCAATAAACGTGCCTCGCGTAGTGCATTAAAAACAGCACGTAAATGATCAAGATGTTCATCCAATGATTTGCTGTAAATTAATATATCATCAAAATATACGACAACAAATTTCCCAATGAAAGCACGCAAAACCTCGTTCATTAATCTCATGAAAGTACTAGGTGCATTAGTTAACCCAAAAGGCATGACTAACCACTCATATAAACCGAACTTAGTTTTGAAAGCAGTTTTCCATTCATCTCCCAATTTCATACGAATCTGGTGGTACCCACTACGTAAATCAACTTTTGAAAACACAACAGCACCACTCAGTTCATCTAGCATATCATCTAATCATGGAATAGGGTGTCGATATCGAATGGTGATATTATTAATAGCTCTACAATCAACACACATACGCCATGTTCCATCTTTCTTAGGCACTAAAATTACTGGAACAGCACAAGGGCTAAGGGATTCTCGCACATAACCTTTGTCCAGCAGTTCTTGCACTTGTCGCTGAATTTCCTTTGTTTCTTCCGGGTTTGTCCTGTATGGCGCACGGTTTGGCAAAGACGCACCAGGAATAAGATCAATTTGGTGCTCAATCCCGCGTAATGGTGGCAACCCCGCTGGTACCGCACTTTGGAAACACATCGGAATACTCCTGCAAAACGTTAGCAACAGCAGGGGGCAAAGAACATTGCATATCCTCAATTGAAATCAAAGCATCCTTGCATATCAAAGCATAAGCAACAGAAGTGGATGCATTGAACTCATTAATATCTGATTTGGTAGCTATCATACAACGTCCTTTCAGTTTTATCTCATCTTTGTTACCAATTACAGATTTATCATTTTTACTGCTCTCGCTCTTTGCTTTAGTAGCCCTTGCAACATCAGTTTGCATAATAGTTTCAGGGGACATAGGATGCAGCACAATTTTTCGATCATGGTATAGAAAAGAATACTGGTTTGATCTACCATGATGCATAGAATCTCTATCAAATTGCCAAGGTCTACCTAGCAGAATGTTACAAGCTTGCATAGGCACAACATCACATTCAACAATATCTTTGTAGGATCCGATGGAAAAATTGATTCTCACAAGTCTAGTTACCTTTGCCTTACCACTGTTGTTCAGCCATTGGATGTAGTAGGGATGCGGGTGTGGTTTGGTGTTGAGGGCAAGTTTCTGCACCATATCGCTGCTTGCCAAGTTGTTGCAGCTACCTCCATCAATGATCATGCGGCAAGAACGCTCTTTGATGACACACTTGTTTGGAATAAAATATGTTGCTGATTTTGCTCCGCCTTCTCCATTTGTGCACTAAGCACTCGCTGCACGATCAAGCTTTCATAGTGGTCCGCTTCACCTGCATTAATATGTTCTTCTATTTGTTCTTCATTACCTGCATGGTCAGATGTCAAGCAGTGCAAGCGTGTCTTCATCAAAATCACTAGCAGATGAGCACTCACCATCATCTTTGACAATCATAACTCGCTTGTTTGGACAGTCACGCATCATGTGTCCATATCCCTTGCACCGGTGACATTGTATGTTGCTTGTTCTGCCCGTCGATGCCACGGATGAAGTACTCGCAGCAGGCTTTTGCATCGTCTTTGCAACTGAATTTGTGGGAGCAGCTCGAGACTTGTCACTAGATGATGGAGTAGACATACGTGTAGATGGAGTTGTAGTCATGCGTTGCTGCCATGAATTAGCCTTCCCTGCAGAAATATTAGTCCTTGCGCTAGCACGTCGTCCCTGCACTTCCCTTTCAGCTTTACAAGCAAGATGAAACAAACGGGTTACACTATTGTATTCTTTGTAAGCGAGGATGTCCTGAATTTCCCGATTTAACCCACCCAAAAATCTAGCCATAGCCGGTTCCTCATCCTCCTCTAGGTTACAACGCAACATACCCGTTTGTAATTCCTGATAATATTCTTCTACACTTTTAGCACCTTGTCTCAATTGCTGCAACTTATTTATCATATCACGGGCATAGTAAGATGGAACAAATCTAGCTCTCATGGCTCGTTTCAGCGCATCCCAAGTTCTAGGTAAGTTATTAGGATTTTTCTTTCCATATTCTATCCACCAAACAGAAGCAAAATCTGTAAACTCACTAGTAGCAGCCCTAACACGTGTAGTCTCAGGAAATTCATGACATGCAAACTTTTGATCAACAGCAATCTCCCAAGTAATGTAGGCATCAGGGTCATATTTACCATCAAAAGGAGGTATCTTAGATTTAATCTTACTGAAAGCATCATCATTATTGTGTACCTCGCGTCGGCGGTTGCCACCCATACCTCTACGGTTGTGACGTAGGCGTCGTCGATCACGAGCGTCTGGATCATCATGCTCAGTATCAGCAGTGTAGTCATCTTCATGACTACCGTGCTCTCGATCTCCCTCCTTTTCTTCTTTATGCTTCTCTTTATCTTCGGTGTGGAAGTCATCAAATCGCCTTAGAAGAGCAGCAAGGCTTTTATCCACACTAGCAACGGATTCCTCCAAACTTGTAAGCTTGTTGTTTGTGGCCATCTGCGTAGCCTCCAACTGCCCCAGCTTTTCATTTGTCACCTGCAAGTCAGTATCAAGTCCCTCTGTGTGCAGCTTCACCTTCCTTTCAAATTGCTGTATGATGCCCTTAGTGCGAGGTGTATGTAGTGTTTCGTTATCATCATCTCCCCCTGTCATGGTTCAAAAACAAAGACAACAAGAAAGGCAAGTGAAGAAATAAAAGCCCTACAACTACTAGGATGTAGCTACAGCAAGTCTCTCACACTCAACTTGTTACACAAGTTCTTACCAATTCTTACCTTGCTTGACAGGAGGGGTCGTCTATCAACAAGTCTTCAGCAATGGATGAAGTGTATCGGTGCTGCGGCACAAGACCTGTCAAGCTGTAGAGTATGTGGAGCTATAGGTGGGCTGAAACAAGGAACGAACTAGCAGCACGTTAGTTATAAAGGCGAGCTGAATAAACGTTCGACGACGGTACTGTGCTGGTCCTAGGCTAGACCGTGCTAGAGACGCGAGCCTGGACACAAAGGAAAACCACAGCACACCCCTGAAAACAAGGTGGAACAAACCTAAAATCAATATGAAAAACAGCCCCTTTTCTTTTGACTCTTTTCTCTTTTTTTTTTCTTTTCTTTTTTTTTTTTTTTTTTGGGCAACCTCAAAAACTGATTATATGAACAAAAGAATACAAAGGAGCAATTCGGTACACACACTTTTTCCGAAAGTACAGGGGTATTCTCTCTCTCTCTCTCTCTAGAGTAAGGCCGAACAAGTATGGAGTTATCTTTCTTTTGGAATCACAGAAGGACTCACGTAGACGGAGTTCAGGATATATTAACAAGCGGACTCCAAGTTCTACTCGGTTTCCACTCAGAACCAACCACAAACGGATTCCACCTATTGCCGAGTTCTACTCGGTTTCCTTTTTTTTTATCACGTTGGTGGAACTCAGATTGGAACTCAACTCGATCCGGACCAAGACCACAGTTCAATTCGGACTTCACCACAGATTCGACAGAGAGAAGATATGGTAATACTCGGCTGTGTATAGATGGTGACAAGAACTCGAAACTCTAAAGGACTAGACACTAAGACCAGCAACTCGACACAAACCGAAGTAACGCAAATTCAACAAGCCCTAACTAAACGGTACTAGCCAAGGCACAAAGGTTTAATAGGATTATGGAAAAAAAAAACTAATCTACTATATTTTTTTTTGGCTTTTCTGGACTATAGGAAATTAATTAAAAACAGCAATGGATTAGAAGTCTCTCACCGAAGAACCTTGCTCTGATTACCAACTGATGCGAACCCGCTAGGGTTTTTGCCCGATCTTTCGATGAGAAACGGGGATAACTCGATTGGTGGATGGAGATGACGTTCACGGCCCGACTACAGCCCTCAAGACCGCGCCTTAGCAACCGATACACCACGTCCAATAGCCGTCACGATCTTGTGGAGCGCGACAACCAGCCCCTAGGGCTCCCGTCCTGCAAGCAATCGAAGAACTAGCAAGAACGAGGAAACAAGCACTGAATTTGCAAGATGAAATTGAAGGTTTCAAACTGAATCTTAATCTACAATGGGGTTCCGAAGACAAGGAGACGGGCGGCTGATCCTGCACGCGCGCCTACAAGCAAGTAGCTAAGGCTAAACTTGATCTAAACAAAACCCAACCCGACCATGGCGGCTATAGAGGGATATAAGTAGATGGATTGACGACCAAAAGAGTGTTGGGGTCGTCCTCCAACCCTAGGACGCGTCCCTAATGGACCCAACTTGATACATGGGCCATAAGCCCAAAATGAGGTGACGCAGCACCCTGGACAGCAAGACCTGTCGACGGTAATTGGATCATTGCCGCTGCTACCGAACAGATATTGACGTGAGACTTGATTCATATGAAAGTAAACTTGATAAGCTTTCCAACAAGTCCTGAAGCGCCTGAATCCGAATCCGTATGCAACCGTGGTGGCGGTCACAAGTTGGTGCTTTGCTGCAGTCCGAATCCAGCTAGCGCGAGTCCTTCTCCCTTTCGGTCTTCTCCTTGGTTCCTAATCAAAACAAGAGTGCACGCGTTTCCATTGTCTAAACAAGATGGACAAGAGCTTATCATGGAACTCACTTGATGATTAAGTTGACGAGCACGAGCACGAGTAAGAGGACCAGCTATAGGTTGTGTCGGAGAGGATGTATCGCTGGTGTTGATGTCCTCATCACGAACTTCCCTGGAGCAGGCCAACCGGAACACGGTTCGCGCTATCGAACAGCGCAATGATGCTTGGATCCACGAGGACGTCACCAGAGCCGAGCTCCACGGACTGCAGCAGTACATAGCTCAGATTGGACAGTTCAATGATATGCTTCATGAGGAAGTGCATCAGCTGTATGATCAACTCCACCCCTTGGTACCCCCGGTTATGGAAGACCCTGAGGACGGAGTAGTGGAAGAACCCGATGTGGAACAAGAGCCAGACGTGGACGAAGAAATTGAACCTGCTGAGGACGTCCACGCTGAAGACGAGGACGAGGAGGAAGAGCCTGAGCTCATCCTCGAAGAAGACGACGACGAAGAAATAATCATCATCGATGAGGATTAGACCCGTCTTTAGGAGATGGAGATCCCGTGTGTCTGTACCACCTGCTTACCTAAAACCTTAGTCTAGGTTTGGGAGCGTTAGTCTGTCTTTTGTTAAGTCAGTCTGTATCTTTCTTTTTGTACCTTTTTCCCCTTATCAGTCCGTTGTTATCTGTCAGTCATCTTTATCAATCTATCAGTCTTTGTATCAGAAGAAGCTATCAGTCTGTTGATTTCAGAACCCTATCTATGAATGCTAAGTTCCAAGTTGCTTAACAGATGCCTGTGAACACTCGCACTGGAGCTGAAGGTTCTGATGATGCCAACCTTCCAAACCCTCCACCTGTTCCTGCTACGCTAGCAGATGCCATTGCAGCCTTGGCAGCCGCTGCTAACCTGATGGCTCAAAATCAGGGGCAGCAGAACAATGGTCACCGTGGTCGCCATAACATCAACAACGAGACCACATATGTGGATTTCACCGAGACCCGTCCACCAGTTTTCACCAAAGCAGATGAACCCCTAGAAGCTGATGATTGGCTCCGCACTATGGAGCAAAAGTTCAGTCTTCTCCGCTGTACCGACATCCAGAAGCCCCGGTTCGCTTCCCAGCAGCTTCGTGGTCCAGCAAGCGCTTGGTATGCCAATCTGTTGGCTGCCCAGCCAGAGGGTCATCAGTTGACCTGGGAAGAGTTCCGCACCGCTTTCCGTGCACATCACATCCCTTCGGAATTAATGAAGATGAAGCTTGATCAGTTTCTGGCACCGCAGCAAAAGGACTCCACAGTAATGCAGTACGTGGGTCAATTCAACCATCTTAGCCAGTATGCCTCAGAGTATGTCAACACAGATGAAAAGAAGAGGGATTGTTTCCTTAGAGGTCTGCATCCTAAGATCCGCAGAAGTCTGTCCAATAACCTGACCGATTCGTATCATGATGCTGTTGACCGGGCTGTCGCTTTTGAAGAGAGCAACCGTCAGTATCAAGAGGAAAAGAAGAAGAAGAAAGCAGGATCCAGCAGTTTCTCTGGCGGTCACAAGCGCCAGAGGATCATATACCACCCCAGTCACCACCAAAATCGCCTACCTTACCCCAACCAGCAAGTGGTCGTCCGTACCGCGGCCACCACCCATAATGCCAACCAGCAGAGTGCCACACAGCCGAACGCCCCAGGTGTTCGTATCACCACTCCACAAACAGCCTACAACCATCCCTGCTACAACTGCGGCCAGCTTGGTCACTGGTCTCGTGAGTGCCCAAAGCCCAAGAGGTATGCCCAGAATTCTCAGAAGAATCCTGGAGGATCTCAGCAGCAGCAGCACCGTGCACAGCAGCAGCATGTTCAGAAGGGCAAGATTGTCAAGAAGCACGGGCAAGTCTACTACACCACTGTCGGCGACATCCCAGAAGGGGAGCCCGTCATGATCGGTAGGTTTCCCGTTGCCAATCATCCTGCAGTCGTGTTGTTTGATTCTGGTGCATCGCATTCCTTCATCAGTCGTACATTTGTCGTTAAGCATGAGATATCAATTGGGGAGTTGAAAGAAAGTTTCTGCATATTTTCGCCCGGAGGGCGTATAAGTACTAAGGAAGTGGTTCGCAGTATACCAGTAATGTTGGGGGAACATGTATTTCCCACCACCATGATAGTGCTACGTGATCAGGAGATAGATGTCATTTTAGGCATGAATTGGATGTGTCAGTATAAAGCCATGATCGACATCCTGAATAGAGTTGTGAGAGTGGACATTCCTAACAGCACCTCCAAACTCCTTCTCCAACTCCCAATGCCTCAAAAACCAGCAGCCACACTTTTGAATACCACCTATGTTCTGGAAACCAGAGACATCCCCGTGGTCTGTGAATTCCCTGAGGTTTTTCCAGAGGACTTACCTGGTCTGCCTCCTGACTGTGATGTCGAGTTTGCCA
Organism: Coix lacryma-jobi var. lacryma-jobi; assembly: GCA_009763385.1. Lineage (NCBI taxonomy): Eukaryota > Viridiplantae > Streptophyta > Magnoliopsida > Poales > Poaceae > Coix > Coix lacryma-jobi. The sequence goes on from CM019829.1 coordinate 74,877,001, forward strand.
TAGAGCTAAAGCCTGGGACTGCTCCTATATCCCGCAGAGCTTATCGAATGCCTCCCAGAGAGTTGGCAGAGCTAAAAATCCAATTACAAGATTTGTTGGACAAGGGTTTCATTCGCCCAAGCTCGTCTCCTTGGGGCTGTCCTGCAATCTTTGTAAAGAAGAAAGACAAGACTCTCAGAATGTGTATTGATTATCGCCCACTCAATGAGGTCACCATCAAAAATAAATATCCCTTGCCTCGTATTGATCTTCTCTTTGACCAGTTAGCTGGAGCCAAAGTATTCTCCAAGATCGATCTCAGATCTGGCTACCACCAAATAAAGATACGTCCTGAAGATATTCCTAAAACAGCTTTCACCACCAGATACGGCCTATATGAGTACTTGGTCATGTCCTTCGGTTTGATCAATGCCCCTGCTCATTTCATGTACCTCATGAACTCTGTGTTCATGCCAGAGCTTGATAAATTTGTGGTCGTGTTCATTGACGACATCCTTGTCTACTCAAAAACCCCTGAAGATCACGCCGAGCATCTTCGTATCGTTCTATCCCATCTCAGAGAACATCAGCTGTATGCCAAGTTCAGTAAATGTGAATTCTGGTTAGATCAGATACAGTTTCTTGGTCATGTCCTATCCGCTGAAGGTGTGTCAGTTGACCCTGGTAAAGTGGCAGACATTCTGGATTGGGAGCCACCTACCACTGTTCATCAAGTCCGCAGCTTTATGGGAATGGCAGGATATTATCGTCGATTCATCCCAGATTTCTCAAGAATCGCCAAGCCTATCACTGAGTTAGTAAAGAATTCTGTGAAGTTTGTCTGGTCACCAGCCTGTGAGCAAGCCTTTCAAACTCTGAAGAAACTGTTAACTACATCACCAGTGCTAGCCCAGCCGAACATCGAGAAGCCCTTTGATGTCTACTGTGATGCATCTGGTACTGGTTTGGGCTGTGTTTTGATGCAAGAAGGTCGAGTGATCGCATATGCCTCCCAACAGCTTAAGCGACATGAAGAGAATTATCCAACTCATGATCTCGAGTTAGCAGCAGTAGTGCATGCCTTGAAGATCTGGCGTCACTATCTGTTGGGCAGTACCTGTAATGTGTACACTGATCACAAAAGCCTGAAGTATATCTTCACTCAAGAGGAACTGAAAATGAGACAGAGAAGATGGCTTGAGTTAATTAAGGACTATGATCTTGAAGTGCATTACCATCCGGGTAAGGCGAATGTGGTTGCCGATGCGCTCAGTCGCAAGTCATATTGCAACTGTCTGATGATGAAACCCTATGATTCTTCTTTGTGTTATGAGCTGGAAAAGTTGAATATTGAAATGATTCCACAAGGAACTCTGAATAATATCAGAATAGAAACCCCTATCAAAGAGCAGATCATCGCTGCACAGAAAGATAACCCTGGAATCAAGCACATCATCGAAAAGGTCCAATCAGGAAGGGCTGATTGTTTCAGGATTGATGATACAGGAGTAGTATGGTTTAAGAATCGGTTAGTAGTTCCTAAAGTGCCTGAGTTAAGAAAGTTAATCCTTGATGAAGCACACTTGACTAGATTCTCCATCCACCCCGGCAGCAACAAGATGTACCAGGACTTGAAGCAAAGGTTCTGGTGGACAAAGATGAAGATTGAGATCGCCCGGTATGTCGCTCAGTGTGATACTTGCCAGAAAGTCAAAGCCGTGCACATGAGGCCCGGAGGAGAATTGCAACCTTTACCTGTACCTGCTTGGAAATGGGACGATATCAGTATGGATTTTATCAATGGGCTACCAAAGACACCAAAAGGTTTTGATTCCATCTGGGTGATCGTGGATCGCCTCACTAAGCAAGCTCATTTCCTGCCAGTCAAAACTAGCTACACCGTCCCCACATATGCCACTTTGTACAAGAACCACATAGTGAAACTCCATGGCATACCCAAGACCATTGTCTCTGATCGTGGTACCCAGTTTGTCGCAAAATTTTGGAAAGCGTTCCATACCTCACTTGGAACCAAGCTCTTGCATAGTACAACATATAATCCACAAACAGATGGACAAACTGAGCGAGTCAACCAAGTGTTAGAGGATATGTTGAGAGCATGTGTGCTCACCTTCGCAGATACTTGGGATAACTGTTTGCCCTTGGCAGAATTCTCATATAATAACAGTTACCAAGAGAGCATCAAAATGGCACCCTTTGAAGCACTGTACGGTCGCCGTTGTCGTACACCTCTCAGTTGGTCTGAACCTGGAGAAAGAGAATTCTTTGGAGTTGACCTAGTGAAAGATATGGAAGAAAAAGTCAAGCAAATACAAGAGAATATGAAAATTGTGCAACCTCGACAGAAGAGCTATGCTGACAAAAGACGTCGACCTCTGAAGTTTCAAATCGGAGATTATGTGTACCTGAAAGTCTCACCCACCAAAGGAGTCACTCGTTTTGGAGTTAAAGGGAAGTTAGCACCTCGCTATATTGGTCCCTTTGAAATTCTGGAATGCTGTGGCAAGGTAGCTTATAAGCTAAGGTTGCCCGATCATCTTTCGGCAGTTCATAATGTGTTTCACGTCTCCCAACTCAAGAAGTGTCTCCGAGTGCCCGAATATGTGGTAGATGTTGAAGGTGTTGAGTTAGAACCCGATCTGTCATATTCTGAATATCCAGTTCGTGTGTTGGATTACAAGGACCGTGTTACCCGGAGGACTACCACGAGATGGTACAAGATCCAGTGGAACCAACACTCTGAAGAAGAAGCCACTTGGGAATCTGAAGACTTCTTGGCAAAGAACTATCCCGACTTTCTCGATACTCTGTAGATGTAAGGTTTTACCCTTGTTCTTCTTAAGACGCAGAATCTCGGGGCGAGATTTCTTTTAGGGGGGAAGGCTGTAACACCTCTGGTGTTTAATATGTAATTAACCTGACATGTCATCATCATTAGTCATTAATCATTCTTGCCTTGCATTTATGTTTGCTTAGTACTTGTGTAGCAATCTCTTTTCAAAAACCCTAAAGCCCAAATCTTCCTATGAGGGCAAAAATGGTAATTTCACCTCTGTGCCTAGCCTTGTTTTTTCTTGTTCAATTTGATGTCTTGAAGCTTTGTTGTGTTGTTCAAAAATCAAAATCAAAAATCAGATTTCAGAGTCCTTTTGAAAAATCCCAAATTCCAAACCCTGGCTTTTACCCCTCTTTTAATAATTTAAAAACTATTCCAAATTTGGACTTGGTCCAAAAAGCAAAGTTGTAGATCTTGTCAAGAGGAACAACTTTGGTGTTTGCAGATTTTCAAGTTTTTATATAAAATCAAAAGTAATTTTGAAATTATTCAAATCTTAAAAGTGTCCCCTTTTCTGATTTCGAAAATAATTCAAGAACTGTTTGGAATTTGAAAATATTCTTTTTGACAAAGTTGTAGATCTCCTTTTTCTGCACAACTTTGGTATTTTGAGTTTTTGCAGCTCAGTTTAATTTTTGGGAGAAATTTGCAAAATACAGAAAGTCAAACCCTACACCCTAGCCCTGTTCATCTTCTACCTAGGGCCAGGGGGGGCCCGGCCATGGCCGCTCGCCGGAGCTGCGTGCGCCACGCGCCTGGCAGCCGCACGCCCGCCCCCGACTTGTCGCCTATGACCGCGCCATCATTCTGCCCCCGCACGCGCAAGCGCTGACCTCCGCCCCCGTCCCCCACTGTTCCCCGACATCGCCGCCGCGTGGCCGTCGCCGGCAAGCACGACGCCCGGGTCCCAAACTGATTTCCGTCCCTTCTTCATCATGAGATCGATAGCACGCGCCACGGGCATTCTTATCCACCCCGCGCGCTCTCTATCGGCCCCTGGCCGCGGCTATAAAAGGCCCGCCGGCCGGCCGGAGCAGCTCACTCACCTCCGCCACCGTCGCCAGCTCACTCCAGAGTCTCCGCCGCTCCACCACCTAGCCCAGAAGCTCCGCCTTGAGCGCGCGAAGCTTCCCAGCCCCTCAATTTTACCTCCGCCGCCTCCAATCGCCCGGCGTAACCCCATCTTCCCAAACTCCGGCGAACCACCGGTGAGCTCGGGATCGGGAAATCCCCACTCTCCGGCCATGATCATCTTTCTCCGACCCCTGTGTCAGCTTCCCTGTGTTCTTGCGGCTCTGACCGTGCCATTGTGACCTCGTCGCCGGAGCGCCGAGCGCCGCGGTGAACGCCCACCGAGCTCCGTCGACCACCTTGTTCCGTCCCGCCGAGTCCTGCCTCCGACCCGTGGTAAGCACTCGAAGCCCCCGGTCTCTGCTTCCACTCCGCTTCGCCCGAGCCAGGCCTCGAGCAAGCACTCACTCGAGCCAGGCCTCGAGCAGACACGTACCCTCGCCACTTCACCGAGCCCCGCCTCAGAGCGGACTCACACACCGCTTCGCCCGAGCCTAGCCTCGAGCGGACTCACGCACCCTCAGCTTCGCCGAGCCTAGTCCCGAGCAAGCATGCACCTTCCGCTTCGCCCGAGCCTCCCGGCCAGGCCTCGGACGAAACGATCGTTTTCCGTCTCGCCCGAGCCTCCCGGCCAGGCCTCGGACGAAACGATCGTTTTCCGTCTCGCCCGAGCCTCCCGGCCAGGTCTCGGACGGCCGTTTGTTTCCGCTTCGCCCGAGCCCTGCGAGGGAGGAGCATAGTGCTCTTTTCCTTTTTGGAAGTTGTGAATAGTGTTTCTTTTTCATCTTTTTGTATGATTTTCTGTATTGCTCTAAAAATTCTGAAAATTTTACAGTTGAGTCTTTATACTATGTAGTATTTTATAAAAATATGAAACTTGACTTTTCTGCAAGAATTTGAAAATGTAAAATCCCTCTTTTAATTAATAAATGGATGGTTTTGGATTTTTAGAAAAACATTTATAACTCCAAAAATCATGAGATAAATTTTTGTGAGCTTCCTATGCCATGTTTAGTCTCTGGTGAAATTTAGAAGTCTTTTGGAACAAGTTGATTTTTTGAGCATTTATCTTTAATTGTTAAATAGTGCCTTTTGTTAATTAATGTCTGATTTTATTTGAGCACCTTAATGACCTCCAAAAATTATGAAATTTGTTTTGCCATCTATCTACACCATAATGAACTTATGTGATTAATTTGGTAATTTTTGGAGCAACTGCTTAAAATGACCTTTTTAAATAATTAAGAAAAACAGAAAAGGTGATTAAGGTTCATGTTGTATGCCCTGTGTTGCATTGTTCATGCTAGCATACTCATGAGCATGCATCATTGGATTCGTATAGTCACCGAAGAAGGCGTCAAGATCGAGGCAGCCGCTGACGAACCTGTCCCTGAGGCTACCCCGAGCTCCGACAACTGCCCTGCCGCCCTCGAGCCTGCCCTCTTTGCTCTTCAAGGCAAGCCCCGGTGTATTTAACCCCTTTCCTTGGATTTATAAAATGTTTTCCTTAAATGCTTTTGAGTTAAATTATTGCATTAGGTTTATAGGAGTTGTGTGCTATCCTAATTGATGCACTATCCACCTTGACCACTGATACACCCGATACCTGCTTTTCAAAAGTATTTGAAAAATGCTTAGCAATGCTTATTGAATTAGACTTTGCAATAAAATGCCATTTTCAAAAGTGTGATCACTTAAAGAACATTTATGGGTATTTGCCTTTACTCCCTGCCTGTTGGCTAAGTATCTGATCCATACCTAGTCAACAGCGAGGAGAGGTTGTCCGAGCGTACGGTGCCGTCATGTTTTAGTCCGGGACTCAACAGTTGACACCGACCGGGACAGGGTTGAAAAACCGACAGGACCTGTACTCTTGGGTTAGAGTCCCGAGGTGCTTGTTGCTGACGGAAAAACTTTAGGGACCATCCGTATGGGGGCCTGCTGGTCAAGACTTGTAACTATTCACATACTTCGGAAAGCTCTGGCTCCGAGGAATCCTTTATTGGACCGACAACCGCGCACTGGGAGTGGAGAGATGGCGGAAGTAGCATGTACCCACGTGGTCGTCGTACCTGTATAGGAGTGGTGTACTGTACTTCCGGGTGGCGTAGGACCGGGCCCAATCTTGGAGGAATCGTGGTAGACGAGTTGGCATATGCAAGCTTGGGTGCTACATATGCAGTGTGGATAGGGATCCTCAGCTGAGTATTATTTATCCGGATTAACGTTGCTCCTCGGTTATGGAGACTTGGTCCACTGACTGTCGACGGAGAGTGGTTCTCAACTAGGAATGTTTTGAAATGTAAAATGAATCATGAACGATGAAGAATTGAGGAATACTGAATCTTTCCAAAATAAAATAAGGTTTACAAAAATGCTTTTCTGCAAAATACTTGATCTTGCTTAAACCTTACCTTGACTACCCTAAGCCTCTCATTCCTGAGTCTTCTCCCTTTTTCTTAGTCGGGTAAGTCTTGTTGAGTACCCCAGTACTCAGGGTTTGTTATCCATGCTGCAGGTATGACAGAGTCCCCGATGTGTCTTGCACCCTGCTGCGTGACCATCGTCCAGGAAGAGGCCGATGAGGCCGAAGAATAGTTGTACACCCTCGGGCTGGGTGATTATAAGTATCTTTGTTGTTCTCCACTACGTTGCCTATGTCTATCTCTATTATCAGAACTTGGTTTGTAATAACTGAACCTTAATTTCTATTTGGAACCCTGCTTTGTACAACTATTGTTATTTAAGTCTTCCGCTCTTTATTCCGATGTTATTTGTAAAAGTATGCAATGCTGTAACCAAATTGTGAGATGATCCTGCGGACATTGGGCACTGATGTAGCCCGGTGGCGAACAGGTCTTAATCACATGGAACATGGGTTCGGCTGTCAGAGGTTGACAGGGACACGTGGGCCATGGGATTAGGGTCGTTCCGTCACACTCTTGCTACTTGTAAAGAACTTCTTCTTTCTTGAATCAAAATTGACCCCATTATTGTGAAGCTTTTTCAACATCTTCGTGGTCTTCCTCACCATGAGTGCAATGATAGAACCATCATCATCATCATCACTTGCGCTCTCATGGTGACACTCAATCACCTTGGCCTTTCCCTTCTTCTCTTGACTTGCCTTGAATGCCAAGTCCTTCTTCTTGTCGGTGGAAGGGCCACCACTTGGTGTGATGTGCATGTACATCTCATGCGCATTGACCTTTCCCAAAACATGAGTTGGTGTGGCGTTGGAAAGGTCACCTTGATGTAGCACCGTCACAATGCGTCCATACATGGCGATGGGAAGAACACAAAGGATCTTTCTCACAACGTCGGACGGAGCCATTTGAGTAAGCCCAAGACCATTCAACTCCACAAGAACATTGAGTCGTGAGTACAATTCATTTGCATTTTCATAATCATGCATCTCAAATGAATTAAGCTTTTGCATGACAAGATGATAACGCTCCTCACGCTCACTCTTGGTTCCCTCATGGAGCGCACAAATATCCGTCCATAGCTCATGGGCGTCTTTGTGGTTCTGAACTCGGTTTGAAGGACCGAATTGGCGACTAGAGGGGGGGGGGGGGGGGTGAATGGGAGCCTCAAATTTCAACTTGTGAAATGGATGGCCCTTGTCCCAGAAAATCACCCCAAAAGGCAAAGTCTCAAATGACCGATAAGTTCACGACCTACAAGTAGGTGGATACCCTAGGAGATGTTCTAGTGGTACAGCGAAACTGCCGGAGAACCTCGAAAACCAAGCGCCAAAACCACAGAAGAAAATTGCACCTTCAGTAGGTTCCCGGACTGTCCGGTACTCTGATCCCAGACTGTCCGGTGAACGCGGGACTGTCCGTGCCTGGAGGGCCGGACTGTCCGCCGGCAAAACATCCGAAAATAGTCTATTCTGAAACAGCCCTGGACAGGTCCCAGACTGTCCGTGGGTTTGTACCGTGGACTGTCCGCCGGTCACCTGACCGTGAATTGTCAGGGAACTAAGCCTGACTGCTCAGACCAAAGCCCGACGTGCGGACTGTCCTCCGCCTAGGGCTGGACTGTCCGCCAATGCCCAGAGAAGGCAAAAACCGCACGACTCAAACACAAAATCGGTTTGATCTTCACCAAATCAAATGAGGCTTCGATCAAACTTCTCCCAAGTGTTCCTCTACGTATTGGGGTGCTAATCCTAGGAAATCAATGCACCAAACCAAGTCAATTTAGAGAAATCCAAAGAACACTACAAAAGGGGAAGAACAAAGAACGAATGTGAAATCAGCCCGATCTATGTGCTCGTGAGGTTAGAGGAGAAATCCTTAGGTGGAAAGAAGGAGCTCACGAAATAGCACAATCTTATTCAAACGAAATCAAAAACCATCTCTCGGAGAGGAAGAACGAGGCAAATCTCCGAGAAGGCAAAAACGGAACCGCGAAGAACACCACACCAAAACGCGAATCTATCCCGATTTCAGTTGTAACTTCTCCCCACGAGGAGACAACGAGATTACGGTCTCGTTTCCTCAAAATCTCAAGTACATAGAGATATTGTGTCTGTCTCTGCGGATCACAGGCAGCATGTGGAAGAAAACCTAGCAAAGGCTACGAGAATGAAAATGCTGCAAGGATAAAATGAGAGGAGGGGTTGCCTCTCTATTTATAGCCTAATACACTTATTCCCCTTCTACCCCTAGATACATAGAGCGAACAGGCTAACCCTAGGGGTATTCCGGTCCAGCTCCACCAAGTTTTGATCCGACGGCCACACGCCTTCCTCATCCTTCGCTTCGCCTCGACGCAAACTCTAGGATGCCGCCACGTGCCGTCCCATCGACCGCCGCGCCTTCCTCACCGCTAGCTTCGCCACAATGCAAGCCTCTTGGCGTCGCCACGCGTTGATCGTTCCTTTTGGAACCTCCCCCTGGTTTTGAGGCTGAAACTGGGAAACCTGTGTCCTCGGCTGAGTTTTGTGGCACAAACTCAGAAACCCCCAGCCCAGGTTTTGAGGCCCAAACCTGGAAAACCGTCCACCCCGAGTTTTGAGGCCCAATCTCGGAAATCGGTCACCCCGAGTTTTGAGGCCCAAACTCGGAAACGGAGTGTGGTTCGCACACCCCGACCATCGGCACCGATGCCGATGCGTGTCCAGCCTCCACGCTGGGCCAACGCCTTTGCCTTCCTCCTTGACTCGACCGACGGCACTTGCGCCGCACGCAAGCCCGTGTCCGACCTCCCGCCAAGTGTCACGATGCCATCGTCTTCCTCCCGACTCGGCCGATGCACCGCACATCCCCATGTGCTCTTTCTCATCAATGCCATGTGCCGGCCACCACAGCTGGTCCTCCGCCCTCCCGGTCTGTCGGTCCAAGCCTCACGTCCGACCTTCTCCGCTCCCGAGCCATCGACACGGCCCATCTCTACATGACCTTCACCACGCCATCGACCACTGTCTCCGAGCTCCACACCTTCACATCAACACAGCCAAGAGACCATGTTGCCACTCACCCCTTCCGATGAGCCTGTTGACCGATCGCTCATCACTCAGGAAGGTACCACAAGGGCACATATTAACCTTGTGTTCACAATCTCCCTCTTGATGAGTGCATCGTCAACACAGAGTATCCAGTAATCAAAAATAAAAAGAAATAGAAGTAGATTGGAGAAGAAACTCACTCAAAATGTCCAAAAGCCAAGATAAAAGTTGAAGATGGACAAATCGAGATAAGCAAAGCTTGGTCCCCAAAGACATGGGCAACGGCTCGACACAACCAAGCAAAGGATCAGAGCAACAACTCATACGAGAGCAAATACTCGATCTCAAAGAGCGAAAGACTTGGTTCCCAATGACATTAGCAACGGCTCGACACAACTAAGTCAAGAACAAGCAAGTCCTCAAGAAGAGGCAGAAAGGGGCTCAACATCACTAGCTGAAAGCTCCATACCACTTGAATACGCATAAGCCCATAACGACTGGTAGTCCCTCAAGATAGAGGCATAGAGGTTCAACACAACTAGCAGAAAGCTCCATACCAACTGAAACCGAAGCACACAAGGAAGTAGCAATGCAGAAATACTCCCCCTTGCTAAAAGAACTCCCCCTCAACAAATGAAGCACAAAATTGCAAATTGTCACCACACAAAAATTCTCCCCCTTGGGGACAATTGCAATTGATCAAGAAGGGAAACTGGAGCTCAAACAAGCGAAACGGAGCTAGGTCATGCCTACCAGAGCAAGAATCATGCACATGAGCCTAAAATGCAAGTCAGCAGCTTCAGGTATATAGTCATTAGAGTGAAAGAATGCTCTAAAGAGTGCTGATCCGACAACTTAGCAATAAGCAAAAATGCTAGCAAAGGCTCAAACTGATCACAGAATACAAAATATGAACAATTAAGCTTAGTGAGCAGTTGTAAGCCATCTAGAAAAGAGATTCACCATCAAAATAACACTGAACATGTATAGACAGGAAGTCAAGCAAGTGCTAAACATGTATGAAAGGTGAACTACCCCTAGAAAAGTTCAATCGTCATGCTATAGAATGAAACATAGACTTGTGTTTATCAAAATTTTATCGGAGATACGCAGCGGTAATTAACACAAGTTCAGATTTAGCATATGATTGCGAGAGGTTGAAAGCTTGTCATTGCCTATCTTTTCAACTGAGCTAAGCCTATGCATAAAGCAATCGAAAGCTTAAAGCATCAGTTTTGGTCTTACACTACACGGCTCAAGTTTAACTCAAATGTGCAATGAGAAACAGTCTCGGTACCGTGATGTGCTGACAAAGCAATCCCATCTTGATCTTTTCAAATTCACTTAGACTTGGTTCAAAATTAGCAGAAAATGAACATACCAAGCAAGTGAATGACTCAGAGCAAGAGACATAGCAACCTAGCATATATGAAATAGCACAAGAGACCTCAACACAATCTAAACATGCTAGATGCTAATCTCAATGGTGAACAAGTTTCAAGTGTTATGTTCAATTAAGCATATTCACCATTCATAAAATAATAGCTTAGCTCACAACATGTATAATGTGATCAAAGAGAGCCTAAGCTACAAGCATCATACATCATCAGAACAGAACTACTCAGAGCATAATTTCATTCTAAGGAATATAGACATGAAGCTCAAAAAACTAAGATGAACATGATGAGATGTATGCAAACACTAGTCTAGAAGAAAAATCGGAGCAAAAACCTAGGTTAGAACAGAAACCAAAACAAAAGGGTATCAGAAAAGTTAGTCTATGATACAACAAGCAAAATGCTTCCCCCATCTAAAAGGGGAAACAAACACCAAGCTCACCTCTCAATCTAGCAAATGTTGAGAGATCCAAAGGCTTGGTAAAGATATCTGCAAGCTGGTTGTGGGTGTCTACATGCCTAATGTCGATGTCTCCTTTCTCATAGTGATCACGAAGAAAGTGAAAGCGAACATCGATGTGTTTGATCTTGGAGTGAAGAACAGGGTTCTTTGCTACACTAATGGCAGAAGTGCTATCACAAAGCAAAGGAATACGACTGAAATCTAGACAAAAATCATGCAAAGCAGCAACCATCCACAAAAGCTATGAAGCATAAGAAGCGACAAAGACATACTCGGCCTCAGTTGTAGACTGGGCTACGCTGGACTGCTTGTGTGAAGACCACGAAACAAGCGAAGAGCCAAGAAATTGACAAGTCCCAGAAGTACACTTGCACTCAACCGACAGCCGGCAAAATCCACATCGGAGTAACCACAAAGTGAAAGGGTCGACGAAGAGGAGTACCAAAGTCCAAACTTAAGAGTGTATCGGAGGTACCTCATGATGTGCTTGACTGCCTGCATGTAGGATGTCCGAGGGGACACCTGAAAGCGAGCGCACAGACACACCGCAAAGTATATGTCTAGCCTCATCGCCGTCAAGTACAGGAGAGAGAAGATCATGCTCCTGTACTCCTTCGGGTCCACGGGCTCGCCGTCCTGATCCGCATCCATCGCAATAGTCGTCTCCATGGGTGCCGTAAGAGGCTTGGCCTCGCCCATGTCGAACTTCTTCAGGATGTCCTTCGTGTACTTTCCTTGATGCACGAATATCCCGTCTCGGGTTTGCTTGATCTGCAATCCGAGGAAGAAGGTCAACTCAGCCATCATACTCATCTCAAACTCCCTGCTCATAACATCTGCAAACTTGGCAACAAGTGCGTGAGAGGAGCCGCCAAAGATGATATCATCCACGTAAAGTTTTCAAACGCTCATACCATGCTCTCGGGGCATGTTTCAAACCATATAAAGCTTTTGAATGTTTGAACACATGGTTTGGAAACTTGGGACTCTTGAAACCCAGGGGTTGCTTAACATAGACCTCTTCCTCTATATACCCGTTTAAGAAAGCACTCTTGACATCCATTTGGTACAGCTTAAAACCCTTCAAAGCGGTAAAGGCTAGAAGGATCCTAATGGCTTCTACACGAGCTACAGGGGCAAAGGTCTCCTCATAGTTTATCCCCTCTTTCTGGCAAAACCCCTAGGCTACTAACCTAGCCTTGTTCCTCACTACCATCCCATCCTCACCCTGTTTGTTCTTGAAAACCCATTTGGTACCTATAGGGTGGCATTCCGGTGGAGGTGGAACTAGGGTCTAGACTTGGTTTCGCTCAAAGTTCTCGAACTCATGCATGGAATTAACCCAGTTAGGATCAGAAAGAGCGTGTCCAACATCTTTGGGCTCAAAAGAAGCAACAAATGCAGAATGAGCAAAGTGAGAGATCTCATGCGCTCGCGACCGCATGACTCGCTAGTCGATGCTGCCGATCATCTGCTGCGGGGGGTGGATCTGCTGAATGCTGGGGGCGCTTGCCTCGCCAAAGTCGCCTCCCCCTCGCTAGATGTTGTCGCTCCTTCAGGTGCAGCCGGTGCTCGCTGGAGACGTGGCTCAAAAGGACCCCAAGTAGTGGAAGTAGTGGGATCGGGTCCTCGAGCTGAAGTAGTCGTCGCATGGTCGACAGTGGAGTTGGCTCAGGATCACCCCAATCGGCATCTTCCTGCTCCTCCTCCACAAAGATCATCTCTCCAAGCATCTGTTCTCCTGCAACATTAAAAGCAGAAGAAACACAAGACATGTGACCTCTCAGGCCTCCACTATCTGGTTAGTCTCAAGGTTAAGAACGCAATAAGCGCGAGAATGCAAAGCATAGCCAAGAAACACACCATTAGCAGAACGAGATTCAAATTTGTCCAAAATGCCTTGTTTCAGGATAAAGCACATGCACCCAAACACCCTAAAATGAGACACCTTGGGTACCTGTCCAAATCACAACTCATAAGAAATCTTTTTCATGAAAGGACGAAGAAAGATGCGATTTGAAACATGGCAAGCGGTGTTGATCGCCTCGGCCCAAAAACGCCTAGGAGTCCTATGCTCATCGAGCATCGTCCTGGCCATCTCAACAAGGGTCCGGTTCTTGCGCTCAACAATGTCGTTCTGCTGAGGGACATAAGGAGAGGACAACTGATGCTCAAGTCCATGTGAAGAACAAAAAGAGGCAAACTGTGAGTTGACAAACTCAGTACCATTATTGCTATGAATAGCTCTAATAGTATCAGGGGGGAAACTCAGTTTTCAACCTCAAAATCAAATCTCGAGCAAAAGAGAAAGCCTCGTCCTTACCCCCCCATGAAGAACACCCAAGAGTACCTCAAAAAATCGTCCACGATCACTAGAACGTACCACATTCCACCCATTGAGCAAACCCGAGCTGGACCAACAATGTCCATGTGTAAAAGCTCGCTGGGTCGCTTGGTCATCACCTGATTCACAGGTGGGTGAGAAGCAGCAACCATCTTTCTGTGATGACAAGGGTGACACATAAGGTCCTTCTGAAACTTAAGCTTGGGCAATCCTTGGATTAGGCCAAGTTAGCTAAGTCTTGCAAGCAAGTCAAAACTCAAGTGACCAAGTCTCCTATGCAACTTCCACAAATCAGAAGAAGGACCAGCCACCAAACATCTAGAAGAGCCGAAAGAGCGAGAAAATCGGCTCGGAAGACACGGCCAAAGGGGACGATCCAACAAATGAGATCTCCCCGATAATCCAAAACTCTACTCAAGCTTGTCTTAAAGTGCACCGCAAACCCGTCCTCAAGAAGTTGTGAAACAGAAAGCAAATTGAAGTGCAAATTCGAAACCAAAGCAACATCCTTGAGAACAAAATTCTTGTTAAGTCGAATCGACCCTCGAGAAATAACCTTACCTCTACCACTATCCTCAAATTATGAATCATGGGGTCTAGGCTGGAGAACCATTCTTTGCTTCCGGTCATGTGGCGCGAACACCCAAAATCCATGAGCCACATGTTCTCCAACCGAAGTTCCTGCATCAAAAGAAAGGCAGAAAATGAGCGTATGGCACAACACTGGGGTTAGTATACTAAGAAGGATACTAGTGTTGTGTCATAGGCCCAGAAAAAGTGTTAGAAGCAACACCAAACTAGCCTCGTCCCATGGGTGGATAGCGATTACCACCAGACTGAAAAGGTGGTCCGCTATGGAACAAAAAACCTCCAAACTAACCTCCTCGTCCCATCTAAGGATAGCGATCACCACCAAGCTGAAACGGTGGTCCGCTATGGGACGGTGCAGCAAAGCCTCTTACACCCGGCTCATGATCGTATTGAGGACAACCGGAACCAAGACAGGCATGACCACCACCCCGTGGTCTAGCTGCCTAGGGCCTAGCAACCTGAGGGGTTGCACCTCCAGGCCTAGCCCTCTGACCCTGAACTCCCTGACCCTGCACACCATGGAGAGGGTGGTGCTAAGCCTGGTTGTTCAGCTCCAACTCCCTCCTAGCGTTTCTCTTCCTCCGAAAGCAAAACTCAGCTAGGTGACCCTCGCGATGACAATACTCACACTCGAACCTCACCACTCTCTTGGGTTGTTGGTTCCTATGGTTGCGGGGGTTGTTCACTCTCGCTGGTTGCTTGCCTCTTGGAAGGGGTTCACTAGGGACATTAGGAAGGGTGTCAAGTGTGTTCCTAAGATGGTTAGGTTTGGGAACCCACACTTGCTTGTGAGGTGGAGCCTTGGGAGGTTCTTCAAGGATGCCATCCTTGGTGACAGGCTTGGGAGGCTTAGGTGGAGTGATCTTGGTAAGCTTAGGGATAGTGGATGGTTTCTCACTCGTGTTCACTCTACTAAACTCACCGATCTTGCCGAAAGCACTAGCGCACTCCCCACCTGAAGCAAAGACTACTCCCGGACCGCCAGTTCCCCTCTTGAACTGACTGATCATCATGCCCAACTGCGGCTCACTGCATGACACCCAACTCAGGATGGACCGAAGGTATGTGTTTTCCTCCTCGGTTTCCATCCTGTCATGCCGACAGTTGGCAATCTCAAGCTCTATCCCCACACATCGCTCAGACTAAGCGGAAACGGTGTTAACTGAGCTGGCCTTCATGGCTTCAGCAAGCTTGGCACTAACTTCTGCCAACTCAGTTCGCAAGCCTGGACAAGACTTGCACGCACCCAGTAAAGAAGGCATCGCCTTCACTTCCTCCAGCTCTTTCCTCAAGGAGGGACACTCTTTGCAATCACCCACCAAGTCTAGCCTACTCTTCAGCTCATCATACACCTCGATCAAAGAGGTATACTTGGTTTGCACGATGGCAAAGTTTGTCATGTGCATCGTGCACTCATCACACTCCTCCTCATCGGTCACCTTCACCTCGAACCTTACACTCTCATGCTTCTTAAGCGCCTCACCTAGCTTGGCCTTAAACTCATTGCACTCTCTAGCGGCACGCTTAAGCTGCTTGTCCTGAGCGAGAACTATTGCGGCCAAGGAATCTCACTCGCTAGAAAGACGCTCAACAATGGAAGAGGTCGATACCTCAGAAGATGAGTCATCATCGTTGGCATCGGTGTGCGTGTCCTGGCACTTGCTGTCCTCCTCGTCCAGAGCCATGGTGTAGAAGCCGTCGGTGGAGATCCCGAAGAAGCAGAGTTCGTTGAAGCGTTCCTCCGTCTTGTGCTCGGACAAATCATCGCTAGAGTCGCTGTGAGAACTCTTCTCGATGTCGCTGATGGAGGCGATGAAGGCACGCCTGCCAGCGTCAAACGCCTTCTCCAGATCCTTCTTTGCGGTAGCCGCCTTTGGTCTTCTTCTACCCGGCGTTGTACTCGCGCTTGTCCTTGCACCTGGAGTTGTTGTTCTTGCCGGGGAAGATCTTGTCACGCTTGGGGCATCTCACGACGAAGTGATCGGGGTCGCCACACCCGTAGCAGCCCTCACGTGCACCACCACGCCAGCGATTTAGGCGATTGTTGTGAAACCACGATAAACGGCTGATGATGAGGGCGAGCTCATCATCGCGTAACATCTCCACCTACTCCTATGTCACTGAAAGCAAAGAAGACAAAGAAAACGAAGAGGCTAAAGTGTCAGCAGAAAAAGTCGATCCACCCCTGCCTGAGACCAAAGCCATGGTATGTGAAGATGGGTTCTTCAGCTTGGCCTGAGTCAGGTGATCGATCTCGGTGGACTTGAGCTTGCTGAATAGCTCGTCCACGGTGAGGGTGTCATAGCTTGGCGACTCTATGATGGTCGACACATTAAACTCCCATACCTTTCGATCTAGGGCATATAGCAACTTGAGTGCCCTTTCATGATCATCATAATGTAGGTTGGCCCTGAAAGGACCGTGACGCCTAAGAGAGGGGTGAATTAGGCAACTTAAAACTTCTACTCTAAACTATGGCCTCTAATTTCCACCTAGTCAAAACCTATGCAAGAAAGTAAACTATCCAATGTGCAACTAAGGTTTTGCTAGGTGTGTTGCTATCTCTACCGCAAAAGAGTTTTGCAACCTATGATCCAAACCTATCAACTAGCCAATCAACTAAACTAGGAGAGGTAAAGCACACAACAAAGGTAGCAAGAAAATGTCAAAGCTAAAGAGTGTGGTAGAGATGCAAACTACCGTCGACGACTCCGATATTTTTACCGAGGTATCGAGAAGCACTCAAGCTTCCCCCTAGTCCTCGTTGGAGCCCCTCGCAAGGAATCTGTGACAGAGCTGACCAATTTATACCAGATTAAGCACTGAAACCTCCGCTTTCGCAAAGATTATCATGTACTTAAGTTCGTACAAACCCGGTAGTCCGGAAATCTCGAAGGATTTCAAATCATTTCAACTTCAGCCAAGATCGTAATAGTTTAGCGTACGTGTCCAGAAGTTACATCACAGTTCGCACATAGTTCAAATACATCGGAGTATGAAATAGTATTACAAACCATAGTTTGAAACAGTGGTGGAAGCAACATAGTTTTGAAACACAAGTTCAGTTTGTTCTTAATACGGTGCCATCAGTCTGATCGAGTCCACAAAAGCATCAGGAAAGGATAGGGAACGACCATGCCCATGGTCTAGTCATCACCCGAAATGGGATACAGGCAGTTCTCAGAGTAGCCAAAGAAGCTCTGCCCATCTGCAACAAGGGATAAAACCCTGAGTACAAGAAGGGACTCATCTAGACTTACCCGTCATAAACCAGAAATAATGAGACACCAAGGATCATGTGGCCTATATCTAGGGTTGGCTATACTTACCTTTTTGCATAAACACATTTTTATTAGTAAATAATCATCATTAGAGTATTAGCAGTCAATTTTATGTAATCAACCTCATTAACTAGATTTGCACCTAATCTAGAGAAATCGCTTGTCTAATTAATCAAGCAAGAGTGACTATTTCATCAATAGCCTTTCAGATTCAACATCATAACCATCTTTAGTTCCATAAGTTCTACAGTAACACATGCCAGTCAATTGCTCACTGTCCAGGAGCGATGGCGATTATAATCGGTTCCTACCCAGCTGGGGATAAAATGTCGCACACTCGCCCGACACGTCCGGCCATGGCAGTCGTAAGCTGCCACTCAGGAAAATCGAGAACACAACGCGCGGGACAACCATGGGCCCTTCTACACCGGGGGTGATCTCAGTGCCAGGTCGCTCAAGCTATAACTTCCCACGGTCATGCCAGGTCAGTCAGGCCCCGCCTGTCCACGGACCATGCCAGGTAGCTTAGAATTGTTGCCCACGGTACATCTGAGGCCCTGGGTGTTAGGCATCAACATCTCCATCACCGAATCGAATAACCTTACTTGGCTTCACGGGAGGTACTCAGACCCACTCCGTTAAGTGATTGACGCGTTCAATTTGACTGAGGTGCGCTTCCCGAAACGGTCTTATGCAACATAGACAGAAGACTACTAGCACACAAAACACATGACCTGCTGCTCCTACATCCCGTCCGGTCTCCAATTTGTTATCACATGGTTATTCCACGATAGCACCAGGCTAATCATGATCAGTATCCACTTATGTGCGGGAGACAGGAAATCACCCGACTTATACCGATCTAAGCAGTGCTAAGCATAAACGAGCCTGGACCTAACAGGGATATCAAGGTAATAATTGTTGTGGACAAGGATAAGTAAGTAATGCATCAACGGTAGCAATCAACTCATATAAGCTAATGCAACAAACATAGTAGGTTAAATTGGAAATAATTGCAAACCATAGGGAGTTAGATGCTCTAGGGCTTGCCTTTCTCGAAGTCAGAGGGACGGTGATCCTGGCACTCTGGCAACTCTCCGACGTCTTCCTCGATCCTCTCGAGCGACGTCTCCTCCTGATTCGGCTCCTCCTGCTGCGGGTTCTAGTTCTCCTCTAGTGATAATGTATGGTGCATTGCAGGTATAAATATGACGAATGCACATGGGATGCTTACGTGATGCAACAAGGAGAAGACAACTTTAGGAGATAAGCACATGTAATCTACTTCATTTTCTTCAACAAGATAGTCAATATCATCTAGTTAGCCACTAACTACCTTGCTACTACCCTACAGCCTAATAATTCATTCAACCTTCTTTAACAGTCATTTAACATACCTAATCACAACAACATTATTTAACTTATTCAACCTTACTTATCTATTCACTTAATCCCTTTTAATTGATTTATTAAACAGGGCATAACTATCACCCTACTGAGAAGACTTCAGAAAATTCTCAAACTTTTACACAAGCTACTATGGACCAAAACTAAACTATCATGAAAATTTCAGTCCAAAACAATAACCCTAGCATGCAGTAAAAATTAACTTTAGTAATTCACAAATTAGGCACTTTTCAGTGTTTGTACTATCAACTGTCAAAACAGACCTACTTAATATTTTTTACAGCAACTTGATAACCTAACTTAGCTACTCAAAAATTACCAAGCTCAGAATCTAAGCATTTCTATTTATTAAAGTTACCTAAAGAGAACAACATTTAACAACTTTAAATGCTACGGCCAATATTTTTCACAGAACATGCACATGATATATTTTTCCCAGATACTACTAAACAGGATAAACCTAAAAAAATTAGAATCACATTTTTCTGAGCTATACAAAATTAGTTATGCATTTTCTAAGTTAACATCCATTTACTTGATTAAATAAAACTGCTTATAAAAGTATCACAAAATATGCATCTAATATTTTTAACAGAGAGATCCATTCATTTCCAGCACAACAAAATTTGTTTCACATTATTTGCACTTAAAATGAGCCTTGCACAAATTTTAGAAGCATTTAACTTATTTCTGCAAAATTGGATAAAAGAAAACTCGACCTAAAACGCTATGGACACCCGGCTTCATGCACTCAAAGGCACAAGCAAAACGCCAGGCACACCCGCCTATCCCGAGCGCTAGTGCACCCGAACTCTTCTCCTCCACTCTCTCGTTCTCTGCCAGCGGGCCCCGCAGGTCAGGCGTCCCACGTCACCCAGCCAACGGGCCCACGCGTCGGTGGCACAGTGCACCCACCGGCGTTGACCGGCGCTAGCTCGTTGGCGGCGAGGTTTCCGGTGACACCAACCCTACCTCTAGACTCGCCTTCGCGAGGTGGACACAGTCGTCTAGGCCTCCATGCCAGGGACTCACCGGAGCAAGCTCAACGGCAGCCATGGTGGAGCGGCGGCGCTGCGACGCAACGGCGAGGTCCTCCTCGGCCATTTCGAGCCTCGGCGACACAAGCACTAGCTCAAGCAAATCCTAAGCGACCTATTGGTGCGGTGCTCGAGCCATGCCGACCTCGGCATGAGTCGGTGCCACGCACGGCGGCAGTCCACGGTGGACATGGCCGTGGCAAGGCTTGGTTCCGGCCGAAACACGGCACTAGAGACATCTCCATCTAAACCAAAGCAACTACGGAGGTAGAGAAGGCTAGAACAGAGCTTGGTTCGGGGTGGTATGGCCAGAGATGGTCGGACCACGCATTGGTCATGGCGGCGGCCATGGCGGGAGCACGAGGTTGGCACTTGGCGTTCTGCCGGCTAGGGTGAAGGAGAGGGGAAACCATCCCGTGCAGGTGATAGAGGATGTTAGGGCGGAGACATGAGCGGAGGGAATCGGGCGGTGGTGCTCTGGGTGGCGAGGAATTGCTCGCCGGAGATGGCGGGTGGTGGTGGTGCTTTCGAACTGGAGAAGATGGAGCAGAGGGAGAGCGAGGGAGTGAGTGAGCGGCTCGGTCAGCTTGCGCAAGGGGGAGAATGGACGAAGGCGGTGCGGACGCTGGTTCAATGAACCCGGACGGGTTCCGTCCCCCCGTTCCGACATGGCGCAGCGGCGGCTTGTCCACGGCGGCCACGCAGCGGCGAGGTAGAGGGGGACAGAGGGAGTTGTCGGGGGAGTGGAATCGGTGGGCGCTGAGCGGATGGCTCCGGTGCTTGCTGTTTGGCCCGGCCGAATAGCGAGCAGTAGCAGCGGCGCTGACGTACGGGCGGTGCGAGCAAGTGGCGCGACGCGCGCGGGAGGAGGGAGAAAAGAGGCTGACAGGCGGGCCCTACTAGGGTTTAAACAAAAGAGGTTTGGTTGATTTTCTTCTGTGGCTTTTAAGTCCCAAACTAAGCCAAACTAGAAAAAGGTCCTAAAAGCAAAGTTTCTTAGAATTTCACAAGGAACAATTCATCTTTAAGGCTCAAGTCCAAATTCTGCGTGGAAAAAGAATTTCACTCCTAGTTTATTTTTATAATGCAAGAAACAAACACAAAATGACCTTTTCTGAAAAAGTACCTTTAAGCAAAGTTGTTCCTTTTGACATGATCTACAACTTTAGTTTAAGGCACTGAAGGACCGAAAATGCTAAAGCAAGGCGACCAGAGGGGGGGTGAATGGGAGCCCAAAATTTCTTCTCAGAAATTTCGGCCTCTGTCCCAACAAAATCAACCCCAAGAGCAAAGCCGACACACGTGATGTCCACGACCCAAGAGAATGGGTGGATGTTCCCTAGGAACACAGCGGGACACCACAAAAGCTCCCTCTTCCAAATCCACGCAAGTCAACTAGTGACAGGATGGAATTTGGGTAACCTCAACCTCCCCCGAGCAACGCAAGGGGGATTCAGGCAATCTCGCAAAGCGAGAAGCCCGATTTCTGTAGAGCATGAAGTCGGGAATCCAACGCAAAAAGCGGATCTCAAATCGGAGCTCGAACGCAAAAGACACGGACAAAAACGCGCGTTGTCTGCACTGACCGGACTCTGGGCAGCGTCCGATCAACAGGGACTGGACGCGTCCGGTCAGTCAAAAACCTCTCTGGACGTTCTCTGTGTTGGACCGGACTCAAGAACTTAGAGCGTCCGGTCAATACACAGTGGAGCCTCCGGTCACAAGCAACGCGATGAACAGTGCAAGCAGCGCGTCCGGTCACGGCACAACAGGTGCGTCCGGTCACTAAAAACGGTCTCTGGCACTGACCGGACTCTAGACCAAGTGCGTCCGGTCGATTCCCAATCAGCGTCCCGTCACCACGCGCGAACTGGACAGTGCGGGTGTTCAACGACCGGACTCTGTCAAGGTGCGTCCGGTCGCTTCGATGCAGCGTCCGGTCACCCCGATCAGTCCTTTGTTCGTCCACCGAATCGACCCGATCTCCCTCAAATCAATAGCACTAGGCCTCAAATTTCATGTGAGGGGTCACAAGGATGTTAGTGAGCTACTCCTAAGAGATCATGGCTCGAAACTAACTCCAAATCGGTGAATCGAAGAAAACGGTGAAGAACGGGCAAGAACTCGATCCCAAAACTAAATCCGCCCGATCTGTGAGTTCGTGAGGTATTAGAGAAATTCCTTCGGTAGAAAGAAGACTCTCATGAAGCTACACAAGATGGTTCAAACGGATTTGCGAATCTTCCCTCGAAACAAGAAATCTCGTGAAGATCAAAAGAGGGGAAACGTGCAAACGCGAAGAACAAAATCGCAAGACAAATCAAAGCACGAATTTGATCCTTGGAATCAGAGGAATGGATGATTGATTAAGCACACGATGTCGGGCTACAAGCCTCTCCTAGCAATTCAAAGCTTGGATGGCGAAAAGCTCAAGAACAAGAGCCAACTCTCCTCTAACCCTAGCCTTCTCTCACAAACACAAAATGAGAGAGACAACGTCCAAAGATTCCCCCAAGGATCCGGCTGCCCTAGCAGACTCCCTCATATATATAGGCGCACGTCCGAAGACCAAAATGCCCTTACATTAAGCACTCAACCCAAATACCCCCCAGGGGTAAAACCGTCCAGTCCGGTCAATCTTCATCCGACGGCCATGCCCGCACATCCGGTAGCTTCGCCTCGACGCGACCTCCCTGATGCCGCCACGTGCCGTCACGTCGACCACCGCGCCTTCCTCGTGGATAGCTACGCCGCTGCGCCAGCCTCTCCACGCCGCCACGCGTCGACCGTCCTTTCGGACCAACCCCCGGTTTTGAGGACCAAACCGGGAAACCCGCCAGCCCAGGTTTTGAGGCCCAAACCTGGCAAACCGTCCACCCCGAGTTTTGAGGCCCAAACTCGGAAACCCGTGCGCCCAGGTTTTGAGGCCCAAACCTGGAAACCGTCCTCGCCGAGTTTTGAGGCCCAAACTCGGAAACCGGCCACCCCAGGTTTTGAGGCCCAAACCTGGAAACCGTCGATGGTAGCTTTTTGAGGCTCAGCTACCGAACCCGCACCGTAGACGGGATGTGGTTCACACAGCCCGACCACCGGCACCGATGCCGATGCATGTCCAGCCTCCACGCCGGGCACAACGCTTCGCCATCATCCTTGAATCGGCCGACGGCACTTGCGCCGCACGCAAGCCCGTGTCCGATCTCCCGCCAAGTGTCACGACGCCATCGTCTTCCTCCCGACTCGGCCGATGCATCGCACATCCCCATGTGCTCCTGCTCGTCGATGCCACGTGCCAGCTACGACAGCTGGTCCTCTGGCCCTCTGGTCCGTTAGTCCAAGCCTCACGTCCGCCCTTCGCCGCTCTGGGTACATCGGCATGGCACGTCCGCCGCACGGCACGCCCATCCTTCACCGCTCCCGGTCTGTCGGCACGACACGTCTCTACTTGACCTTCACCTCGCCATAGACCACTGTATCCGAGCTCCACACCTGCACATCAACACAGCCAAGAGACACATGTCGCACACGCACACCAACACAGAAACACCACAACTCAACGCCACCGGTTAGTCATAAGCATTAAGCACATAGCCAGATAATGACTCAACCGGGTAAAAGCCTCAAACCTTCCTCACAAAGTCAATCATTCATCATATATATTCTCAATCTCCCCCTTGATGAATGCATTGACTAAAAATAAAACCACAAAGGAAGGGTTTGAAGGCAAGCCTCATTCAAGTGCCCAAAAGCCAAGCAAAAGCAAACACAAGGCGACTTGATATGAGGAAGGATCATGAAAACTCCAAATAAAAGCTCTCGGTCCCGAAAGAAACGGGAAAAGCGGGCAAAGCATCCACACAACCGAAGAGTCAAGATAAAACAAGAGTTTCATGAAAGCCGAAAAGGTACTCAAAAACCAATCTCAAATAAATTGTCAAACAATCATCACAAAAGAAACCAAGGTACTTATCCACTTGGATTCACTTGAAACCAAGGTACTTATCCACTTGGACTCACTTGGGTCGAGATTTCTCCCCCTTTTTCTCTTTCTCTTTCTCTTTCTCTTTCTCCCCCTTGATGATTGAATTGAGAAAAACTAGGCACAATAGATGGTTTGAGATACCAAAACCGAAAATCTCATTCAAGTGATCAAAAGCCATAAAAGGGCAAAGAACAAAGTCACTTGATATGAGAAGATTATCCATTCAAATGCCCAAAAGCCAAGGAAATGCTAAAGAGGGGGCAATTTGAAATGAACATAACTTGGTCCCCAAAGACATGGGCAATGGCTCAACGCAACCAAGCAAGGGATCGGAGCAACAACTCATCAAGGAGTAAAACTCGATCACACAGAGCAAAAAACTTGGTTCCCAAAGACATGGGCAACGGCTTGACGCAACCGAGTCAAAAATGAGCTAGTCCTCAAGACGAGGCAGAAAAGGCTCAACACCACTAGCTCAAGGCTCAATACCAATTGAGGCTGAATCAACGCATAAGAATGCAACCAATCACAAACAGCCAAGAATTGGTGAAAATAGCTAGCTCCTCAAGACAGAGGCACATAGGCTCGACGCAACTAGTTGAAAGGCTCCATATCAATCAAAAATACCAAGCAAAAATTGCTAGTCCCTTTAGACAGAGGCAAAAACGGCTCAACACGACTAGCAGGCTCGAAACCAACTGAGAAAAATCACAAGAGAAGCTCAACACTAAATGGAGCACAATCACTCGGAGCACGTGGAGAAGCAGCAAGACAAAAGCGACTCCCCCTGAAATCAAGCTTATACACAAAAGCTAAGTAACAAAGCTCATGACACCAATTGCATTCCATACCAAAAGATGGATACCAATTGAAACACATAAAGGAGCTATACCAAGTGAAGAAGAAAATAAAAGAGGTAAACTCCCCCTTGCTCAAAGCTCTCCCCAAATTGCATGACTCTCCCCTTTGTGCCAACACTCAAACTCCCCCTTGCAAACAGCTACTCCCCCTTGACAAAAGGAAACATGCTGAAGGGTTTTAACAGTTTTCCACAAAGTTGAAACAAACACAAGACAAGTCATCAACCAAAAGCATATGGGGGCAGTGAAAAGTATGAAAGTGACCATGAAGTGTATCGGAGCTGGGGGTATGTATACTAAGCTAAAAATGCATGATATGCACAATGCAACAGCTTCACGTGTATAGCAATCTGAATGAAAAGATGCTCAAAAGGGTGCTGCCCTGAAAGTGTAGCAATCAATACAAATGCTAGCAAAGGCTCAAACTGATCAAATGAATACGAAATATGAACAATTAAGCATATGAGCAGTTTTAAGCCATTTGAAAAGGAGTCCACCACTAAAATAGCACTTAGCATGAATTGACAGGAAATCGAGCAAGTGCTAACTTAAGTATAAAAGGTGAACTACCCCTAACAAAGTTCAATCATCATGCAATAGAATGAATTATAAACTTGTGTTATTTTCAAATTTTTATCGGAATTTGCAGCGGTATTAACACAAGTTCAAATTAAAAGCATGTGATTGCGAGAGGTTGAAAGCATGGTCATTGCCTAACTTTTCAACCGGGCTAAGCCTATGCAAGAAAAGCAATCGGAAGCTTAAAGCACCGGTTTCGGTCTTACACTACACGGCTCAAGTTTAACTCAAATGTGCAATGAGAAACAGTCTCGATACCGTGATGTGCTGACACATGCAATCCCATCTCGATCTTTTCATTTCACTAGACTTGGATCAAATTTTAAGCACAAGGTAAATATGAACAATCCAAGCAAGTGAATGACTCAGTGCAAGAGACATAGCAACCTAGCATGCAAAAGATAGCACAAGTGATCTCAACACATCCTACCCATGCTACTTGCCAATCTCAATGGTGAACAAATTATAGGTTTCATAGTTAATTAATCAAGTTCACCAATTGCAAAAATAGCTTAGCTCATAAGATGTATCAAGTGATCAAAAAGAGCCTAAGCTACAAGCATCATCATGAATAAATATGGCATACCAAAAAGAGCATAACCTCATTCTCATTGCTCTAAACATGAAGCTCTAAAATGCACTAGAATACATGATGAAATGCATGCAAAAACTAGTCTATCAAAGACAAAGCAAAAACTAGCCTGAGAAAGAAGACCCAAAACAAAAAGGTATCAGAGAAGTCAAGCTAAGATACAACAGGCAAAATGCTTCCCCAACTAAAGGGGAAACACACACCAAACTCACAAGCGAAGAGCCAAGAAATGCTCAAGCGAACAGCTAGTAAAATCCACATCAGGAAGACCACACCGCAGAAAGAGGTCGAAGAAGAAGAGTACCAAAACCCGAACTCAGAAGTGTGTCGAAGGTACCTCATGAAACGCATGACCGCCTCCTTGTGTCATACCCGAGGGGACGCCTAAATCTGCTGAAATCTCCGGGATGCCTGCCTCACCGGAGTCGTCTCCCCCTCGCCTGATGCTGTTGCTCCCACAGGTGCAGCTAGTGCTCGCTGGAGATGCAGTTTGAACGGAACCCCAAGTCGCGGGATCGGGTCCTTGAGCCGAAATGCTCTCTCCAGGCTTCTGTTCTCCTGCACACTCGAAAGCAGAAGAAACACAAGGCATCGTCTCGTCCAGTCTGACCTCAAGGTCTCCACGAAAACGGTTAGTCACATAATAAGCATAAGGTGAACTCTCAACAAAAAGAGATCTACCTATGAATGATACCGCAAGGAGATCTGAACTCAAACTAGTCAAAACTACCATGCAACAGGATAAAGCACTATATAGCAAAATGCAGCCTAAAGACATGATCAACCCAAACATAGCCTAAACCTCAACACATGCTACAATGCAAGATAATGATAGCAATAGATCCAAAAGCATGTAACATGATAAAATTGTGGAAAGGCTAGAGCTCAAACTAATCATATCAATAGGATACATGTAGCTACACAAAACTAGCACCTGACAAGTGACGCCTAATGAACATCATACCACTACAAATCAAGCTCATGGAGTAATATGGTAAAACATGACACAATGTTCATGAGGATCACAGACTAGCATGAAAAGTGGGAAAGCCACCAAAACTGTACACAAAGCTAGCATGACATGATATACAAGATAACATATGCTAGACAAAAACAAAACATGATACACAGGAAAATGTACATGCGAAAACTATACAAGTGAGCACATGAAAGACCATCTCATACCACAAGAAATAGATCATGGATATACAAGGTATGAGTGCATAAGAAGGCTCACCAAGCTGCAAAAGCCTCTTTGGAGGCAAATCTATGTGGGGTGTAGAGAACCATCAAATCTTGATCACATCTAAAAGATCAAGCTCCATCAGGCGCATGTCCTCCACCCCGCATCCTCATATCTACACACAAGAGGACAAACTAACCCGAGTCTTGGATCCCGAAGGGTTAGCAAGCATGTATGTTGACACTTACTAACTTCGCTACCAAGAGTAGAGATAAACTCTATCCCCGGCAACGGCGCCAGAAATGCTTGTTGGTATAAATTAACGCACACTCTACTTTATCCGTAAGTGCACAGATAAAATCTACCGATGTAGCACTTCACCGGAGTAACCCAGTTTTAATATCGAACCCAAAGGAACGGATAGTGATAAGTCTTAAAGTCTAACCCCTGAGTAGCTAACAAGGACGGAGAATCTAGAAGTATAGAGGGGATCATTAAGGCGGTCTAATTCCAATTTAAGAGTGATATGTTTATATTATTCTTAGTGGGGAAGTTGCCATAAAAGGTCACAAACAGAGTATGAGTCTTTTATGCAAATATATAATCCTACCGAGCCTACACATGGGTAAGTGGACTATAGAAGAATCAACAAGGCTATAAGAGTCACCCTTGCGAACAACCATTACTACCGGCGTTATAGGAGGCATATATGAGCTATCAAGTCTAAGCACCATGCTTACACTATCCAACTACTCTAACTCTAGAATGACTAGAATTAAAGTACGCAAAAGAGAGTCATAAATCTTTAAGAATAATAAGAACAATAGCTCAAACTTAAATATAGACGTTGATTACCAAAACAATCACTGAAGTTGATGATGAACATGAATCCACAGGTACAAGATGAAGAAGTGGATCCGACGGGCCGGAGCTCCTTCTTGATCTCTTCCTCTCTCTCTCTCTCTCTTCTAGTTCTAATATAAGACTAGGTTCTAAACCTAACTAGAGGGGTAACTAGTCTTCTACTTGATAGCTGACTCTTGATTACAACTAGATGAACTAGATCTAATTCTAGATGAACTAGAAGAGATTCATCTAGAGGGACCTCTACTTGTAATTGGAACCCTAGTTTCTGATGTGGAGATGAATAATGAAGATGGAGATGCCTGGAGAGGGGGGTCTGGAGCTGCTTATATAGCCCGGAGGGATCAACCGCAGCCGTTGGATCAAACCGACTTTAGGGACGGTGGAGATGCATCCTAGGAGGCGGTGGAGGAAGCTTGTAGAAGACAGAAGCCAGCGGGCCCGGGGGGAGACCGGTCGGTCTCATGGTGGGACCGATCGGTCCCACCTGGCGGCCTCTCGCGGTGCCCCGCCTCGTGGTGTCCTCTGGTGTCCTCTAGAACCTTTTGGAATATTCCTGACTTGGCGATTGCGTTATCTCCCGTCGGTTTCCTTCTAGGGGAAGCAATCAGCGCTGGTTTCCTGGTTTAGTCCCTACAGAATCACAATTCACCAAAACTCGTGGAATATTGTCAATTGAAACCCTAAACCTTTGTTGGTGATTGAATTCATGCCCTTTTCATATTTATTTATCCTTTAATTTTGATAGATAACCAGTGTCAACAATGTACTTGGGAATCCAGGACTTGGTCACAAATCTCAACGGCGCACTCAACTTATCATGTGGGTTAGCATGATGAAAATGTTGGTTCAACTTTCGTTTTGAAACATCCTTGAAAACATTCCTCAAAAGGACAACTTGAGGAGAAGAACGAGTTGTACCATGGGAAAAGAGGCAAACATCTTCCAAGGTTTTTGCGGAAGAGCCAATAGAAGCATCATGAGAAGCATGACGTGGACCAAGAGAAGAAGCACTAGAGGCATGTCCATGATCATGACCTAACCCACTAGAAAAGGAGTCATAAAACCCATCAACAAAGAGGGGCTTCTTACTAGGAGCACAGGCGTTCATGCCATGAGAAGGGCTATGAACCACCAAGTTCCTAGAAGAGCGAGCTTGGCACAAGCGTTTGGCACGCAGATAGCAAAAGCTTTCTTGATGCCCATCTTTCTCACAAAAAGAGCAATGGTACAAAGGCCTATCGGAAGGCACACCATTCTCCGACAAGTGAGAAGTCCCTTGGGACTTAGAACAAGACGCATCAACAACCAACTTGGTGCCAACACTTGGAGCACACGTGCCATGGGAAAGGCTACGCGGCTTCTTAAAAGCCTTAGCTCGAATACGTCGCTCGTGTTTGACACGACGGAAACAAAAATCGAATGAGTGTCCATCCTTCTTGGAAAAGGTGCAATGGAAAATCAGATTGGGAATACGAGTCCCAAAAATGTGAGAAGCACCCTTGTCAAGTGAAGTCCCTTGGACATCACTCGAAGATACAACAAGGTTGGGAGTAGCTATGAAAGAGCTATCCGAAAC
This sequence comes from Coix lacryma-jobi var. lacryma-jobi, assembly GCA_009763385.1. NCBI lineage: Eukaryota > Viridiplantae > Streptophyta > Magnoliopsida > Poales > Poaceae > Coix > Coix lacryma-jobi. The sequence goes on from CM019829.1 coordinate 74,906,522, forward strand.
CTTGACACTAGTGCTACAGTCAAAAGACTCATGCTCAACACAAGAACTCAACTCTGGTTGCAATGAAGCAATTTTAGAAGCATCAACATCGGAGTTGCAAGAAATGCGTGACTCAAAAGACTTAGCACAAAGACTCTTGCATCTTTTAGCCAAAACCTCATTTTCAAACATGAGGCGATCACAAGTACCACACGGAGCATTTTTAAGATTTTCCATCTCTCTAATGCACTCGGCATATGTGGTACGCAAGAGTTCAATTTCTTTTTCTAGGTTGGCACTCATATCATTGTGTTCAACCAACTTTGCGCTCATATCATCGTGAAAAACTTTCAAAGCCAAAACTTCTTTTTCCGAATCAATGCATGATGTGCAAATGAAATCGGTGGAAGAAACTTCACCATTCACATCAAACAAAGAATCATGATTAGCACAAGAAGTATGGCAAGCATCTTTATTCAAAGAGCACAAGCTACAATGCCTAGCATTCATCTCATCAATTTCAGCCCTAGCATGCTCAAGTTCATCTACACATGTGGTTTGAGTCAATTTTAATTCATTAATTTCAGCATGCAAAGACTCACATGAAACACATGGTAAAGAAGCTTTTGACCTAAGCAAGACTATTTCAAATTTAGCATAAACAAGGTCCTTGCGCAAGTCAAAGCAAACAAGACATGGTATGGAAGCATTTGATTTCAACATTTCAATTTCAGATTTCAAGCTAGCATGAGAAAAGCATAGCTCATCATTCTTCCAAACCATGTCACTACAAGAGGTGCAAGGTAAAGATGCTCTAGACTTCCAATGAAAAAGGTCACATTTCAACCTAGTGATGGAGCAATTCAATTTCTCAATCTTTCTACGTAAGGTATCACAAAGCTCATCGTATCTCATGTTATCATCACAACACGCTTCAAATTGAAGGGATAAAATCCCAAGAGAAGTAGCGAGAATACCTTTCTTGGCCTTGCCAAGTTCGCGTATACGATCCTCCGTTGAATGCTCATCATCTCCTAGGAAGTCTAGCAAAGCTTCCACCTCACGTTCCGCCTCAAGAGCCGTACTCCTCCTTCTTGCCAAAATGTCGTCCTCAATCACATGTCCAAGACTCAATCCTAAGGACAAAGACACACTGGAAGAGGAACTTGGTGCCATTTCTAAAAGCACCGTTAGTGTTAGCCAAAACACAAGCTCAACACCTCAACAAGCAAAGTCGGAAACACAACTGCTCTCAAAAGGTCGCCTTCGCGGATCCGGAACCGGTTAAGGTAGAGAGATCCTTAACTGGCTCCGATACCAATTGAAGGACAAAAAATGCTAAAGCAAGGCGACCAAAGGGGGGGTGAATGGGAGCCCAAAATTTCTTCTCAGAAATTTCGGCCTCTGTCCCAACAAAATCAACCCCAAGAGCAAAGTCGACACACGTGATGTCCACGACCCAAGAGAATGGGTGGATGTTCCCTAGGAACACAGCGGGACACCACAAAAGCTCCCTCTTCCAAATCCACGCAAGTCAACTAGTGACAGGATGGAATTTGGGTAACCTCAACCTCCCCCGAGCAACGCAAGGGGGATTCAGGCAATCTCGCAAAGCGGGAAGCCCGATTTCTGTAGAGCACGAAGTCGGGAATCCAACGCAAAAAGCGGATCTCAAATCGGAGCTCGAACGCAAAAGACACGGACAAAAACGCGCGCTGTCTACACTGACCGGACTCTGGGCAGCGTCCGATCAACAGGGACTGGACGCGTCCGGTCAGTCAAAAACCTCTCTGGACCTTCTCTGTGTTGGACCGGACTCAAGAACTTAGAGCGTCCGGTCAATACACAGTGGAGCCTCCGGTCACAAGCAACGCGATGAACAGTGCGAGCAGCGCGTCCGGTCACTAAAAACGGTCTCTGGCACTGACCGGACTCTAGACCAAGTGCGTCCGGTCGATTCCCAATCAGCTTACGGTCACCACGCGCGAACTGGACAGTGCGGGTGTTCAACGACCGGATTCTGTCAAGGTGCGTCCGGTCGCTTCGATGCAGCGTCCGGTCACCCCGATCAGTCCTCTGTTTGTCCACCGAATCGACCCGATCTCCCTCAGATCAATAGCACTAGGCCTCAAATTTCGTGTGAGGGGTCACAAGGATGTTAGTGAGCTACTCCTAAGAGATCATGGCTCAAACCTGACTCCAAATTGGTGAATCGAAGAAAACGGTGAAGAACGGGCAAGAACTCGATCCCAAAACTAAATCCTCCCGATCTGTGAGTTCGTGAGGTATTAGAGAAATTCCTTCGGTAGAAAGAAGACTCTCACGAAGCTACACAAGATGGTTCAAATGGATTTGCGAATCTTCCCTCGAAACAAGAAATCTCGTGAAGATCAAAAGAGGGGAAAACGTGCAAACGCGAAGAACAAAATCGCAAGGCAAATCAAAGCACGAATTTGATCCTTGGATTCAGAGGAATGGATGATTGATTAAGCACTCGGTGTCGGGCTACAAGACACTCCTAGCAATTCAAAGCTTGGATGGGGAAAAGCTCAAGAACAAGAGCCAACTCTCCTCTAACCCTAGCCTTCTCTCACAAACACAAAATGAGAGATACACCGTCCAAAGATTCCCCCAAGGATCCGGCTGCCCTAGCAGCCCCCCTCATATATATAGGCGCACGTCCGAAGACCAAAACGCCCTTACATTAAGCACTCAACCCAAATACCCCCTAGGGGTAAAACCGTCCAGTCCGGTCAATCTTCATCCGACGGCCATGCCCGCACATTCGGTAGCTTCGCCTCGACGCGACCTCCCTGATGCCGCCACGTGCCATCACGTCGACCACCGCGCCTTCCTCATGGATAGCTACGCCGCCGCGCCAGCCTCTCCACGCCGCCACGCGTTGACCGTCCTTTCGGACCAACCCCCGGTTTTGAGGCCCAAACCAGGAAACCCGCCAGCACAGGTTTTGAGGCCCAAACATGGCAAACCGTCCACCCCGAGTTTTGAGGCCCAAATTCGGAAACCCGCGTGCCTAGGTTTTGAGGCCCAAACCTGGAAACCGTCCTCGCCGAGTTTTGAGGCCCAAACTCGGAAACCGGCCAGGCCAGGTTTTGAGGCCCAAACCTGGAAACCGTCGATGGTAGCTTTTTGAGGCTCTGCTACCGAACCCACACCGTAGACGGGATGTGGTTCGCACACCCCGACCACCGGCACCGATGCCGATGCATGTCCAGCCTCCACGTCGGGCACAACGCTTCGCCATCCTCCTTGACTCGGCCGACGCCACTTGCGCCGCACGCAAGCCCATGTCCGACCTCCCGCCAAGTGTCACGACGCCATCGTCTTTCTCCTGACTCGGCCGATGCATCGCACATCCCCATGTGCTCCTGCTCGTCGATGCCACGTGCCAGCTACCACAACTGGTCCTCTGGCCCTCTGGTCCGTCAGTCCAAGCCTCACGTCCGCCGTTCACCGCTCTGGGTACATCGGCATGGCACGTCCGCCGCACGGCACGCCCATCCTTCACCGCTCCCGGTCCGTCGGCACGACACGTCTCTACTTGACCTTTACCTCGCCATAGACCACTGTATCTGAGCTCCACACCTGCACATCAACACAGCTAAGAGACACAAGTCGCACACGCACACCAACACAGAAACACCAAAACTCAACGCCACCGGTTAGTCATAAGCATTAAGCATATAGCCAGATAATGACTCAACCGGGTAAAAGCCTCAAACCTTCCTCACAAAGTCAATCATTCATCATATATATTCTCAGGCACTTGGTCAGAAAATGAAGGACCAAGAAAGCACTAGTAAGGCGACCAGAGGGGGGTGAATGGGAGCCAACAAAATTTCTCTTGAAACTTTGGCCAAATGTCCCAAGATCAACCCCCAAAAGCTACGACTGAAACCGTGATGCCCACGACCCTTGGAAGAGGGTGGATGATCCCTAGGATCACAGCGAGGCACCACAAAGTGATAGCGAACCAAACACCAAAAGCTCCGGCACAAGCTCGACCCTTGAGAACCGAGTCCCGAACGTAGATAGACGGCTACGTCGAGAAATCCCCAAATACCGATGCTAACAAGTAGCAAAGATACTTAGAGAGGTTCCTTGGTCAACTACAAGGCCAAACGAGAAGTCCGAAAACCAAGCGGGGAAGCCGGGAGAGCAAACGCACAAAGCCGGAAGCTTCAGGCGATTCCTGGACTGTCCGGACCTGGGGTCCCGGACTGTCCGGCCCTACTGCGGACTGTCCGCGAGCAGGTGGCGGACTGTCCGCCGGCTGAAAGTGCAAAACTGCACAGCTACTGAAGTCTCCTGGACGGTTGCCGGACTGTCCACGGCTTTGAACTGCGGACTGTCCGCCGGTCAACCAAAACCAAATCAGCTGAAGAACACAGCCACTGATCTGGCTGCTCCCCGACGCCCGGACTGTCCGCCGGTCAGGTGGCGGACTGTCCGCGGCTGTCCAGTGAGGGCGATATTGATCGCCCTTCACCCAAATCACTCCCAAATCGATTCAAACCAAGATCCCTTGATCCCAAACTTGGAAAGGACGATCACGAGGTAGTTAGGAGACTATCCCCAAGAAATCATCCGCTCAAATCAACTCAATCAACGGGAAATCGAAGGGGAAGGTGTATGAACCGAAAAAGCGCCACGAAAATAAAATCAACCCGATCTACTTGTTCGTGAGGAGTTAGATGAATTCCTTTGGTTGAAATGACCTCCTCACTATAAAGAACAAGTTGATTCAAACGGATTTCGCAAAGACGCAATAGAGAGGGAGATCGAGTGACGGGAAAATCGCGGAGAAACGAAGAACGCGAAGAACACAAACCAAAATGCGAATCAACACATCGATCTGCAACCGTGTGGCTACCACATGCTACAACAGTGAGGTTACGGCCTCACTTCCTTAAAATCTCCAGTACACAGAGGTATGGTTCTCTGCGGATCTCAGCTAGCTACAGCAGGGGATTGGGAGAGCAGGAAACCCTAGAAGCAAAGAGAAAAATGACTGAGATAGGTGGGGAGGTGGGTGTCTCCCCCTACTTATCCTAATTCTAACTATTCCTAATTCCCACTCTACCCCTAACTACTTACAGAGCGAACCAGCTAAACCCTAGGGTTATTCTGGACCAACTCGATGGTAGGTGAGTCCGACGGCCACGCCCGCACAACTGGTAGCGTTGCCTCGACGCAACCTCATCGATTGCCGCCACGTGCCGCCACCGCTCTGCGTCCTCTTCACGGACTCCGCCCCCGGTTTTGTGGCCGAAACCGAGAAACCAGGCCTTCACGTCAACCCCCAGTTTTGAGGCCCAAACCGGGAAACCAGCCTCGAAGTCCATCCCCTGGTTTTGAGGCTGAAACCAGGAAACCCTCCAGCGCCCAGGTTTTGAGGCCCAAACCTGGAAACTGTCCTCAGCCCGAGTTTTGTGGCCCAAACTCAGAAACCCTCAGCACCCAGGTTTTGAGGCCCAAACCTGGAAACCGTCCACCCGATGGTTTTTCTCTGGCTCTACCACCAAACCGAAGCTGTCAAGGGGATGCACCGCCCGTGCACCCCGTCCACCGACACGTGTCCCCAGGTCCTCGACCCGAGCAACACCATGCCCCGCAAGTCTTCGCTCGTCGCTGTCCTAGGCTGCCAGCCACCACAGCTGATCCTCAGGCCACCGGTCCCTCAGTCCAAGCCTCACGTCCGCCCTTCACCGCTCCCAGTCCATCGGCACGGCACGTCTCTACTTGACCTTCACCTTGCCCTCGATCACTGTCCCTGTGCTCGACACCTGCACAACACAAGCCAAAGAACCTGCGATCAAACCCGTTGACAATCACTCATCACTCGAGACTCGGCATACACCCATGTATCCGCAATCTCCCCCTTGATGAGTGCATTGTCAACTACACACACAAATCATAATGGAAATAGGAGGAAGAAGGAAAAGAGAGAACTCGACCAAATGACCCAAAAGCATAGCAAAGCCGAAAAAGTTCAAGTGGAAAGAGCAAGACAACTTGGTCCCGAAGACATGGGCAACGACTCGACGCAACCAAGCAAAGCAAAGCTAGCCCTCAAGAAGAGGTAGAACAGGCTCAACACCGCTAGCAGATACCAATTGAAAAATCAAAGCAAAATGCTAGTCCCTCAAGACAGAGGCTCAGAGGCTCAAGACAACTAGCAGAAAGCTCGACATCAACTAAAAAAAAAGCTCGATACCAACTGAAACCAATTGAAGCAAAGATAGAGGCAAAAGCTCAACACAACTAGCAAAGCGCTCCGAACCAATTGGAAATTTCAAAAATTTATCACGAGCAAACTCCCCCTTGCATGGTGCACTCAACCGATTCCTCTCCCCTTTGAACATAGGAGGCATGATTTATCCAAATTCTCCCCCTTAGTTGAAAATGCACCATCAAGCAAAAGGAATTGAAAGCAATTTTCTCCTCCTCAGAAAATGCACCAACGAAAGTGCCAACAAGAGAAGTTCTCCCCCTTCCAACATGCATATGAGTCAAAATGCAAGTTAGCAGCTTCAGGAATATAGTCAACAAAATGCAAAGATGCTCTAAACAGTATAGCTCCAATGACTCACTGAAAAACATACAAGCTAGCGAAGGCTCAAACTGATCACCAAATATGAAATATGAACATATGAGCAAAGTGAGCAGTTTTTAGCCAAAAAAGTATTCACCATCAAAATAGCACAAAACATGTATAGACGGGAAATCAGACAAGTGCTAAACATGTATACAAGGTGAACTACCCCTAGCATAGTTCAATCATCATGCTATAGAATGAAACATATGGTCTTGTGTATCCAAAATTTATCGGAGTTGCAGCGGTTAAGATTACACAAGTTCAGAATTTAGCATGAGATTGTGAGAGGTTGAAAGCTTGTCATTGCCTAACTTTTCAACTGTGCGAAGCCTATGCAGAAGCAATCAGAAGCTTAAAGCAACAGTTTCGGTCATACACTACACAGCTCAAGTTTAACTCAAAGTGCAATGTGAAACAGTCTCGAAACTGTGATGTGTTGACAAGCAATCCCATCTCGATCTTTTCAATTCACTTAAAACTTGGTTCAGATTTTATTGACAGAATATGAACAGACCAAGCAAGTGACAGACTTAGAACTAGAGACATAGCAACCTAGCATATATGAAAAGCACGAGTGAATTCAACACATCGTACACATGCTAGTTGCATATCTCAATGGTGAACATTTTCAATTTTTTGTTAATTAAGCAAATTCACCATTCAAAAATAGCTCAGCTCACAACATGTATTAGTGATCAGAAAGAGCATAAGCTACTAGCATCAACATATAGCATCGGAGCACACTAAACAGAGAATAATTATATTTTAAAGATTATATACATGAAGCTCAGAAAGTAAAAGCGTATGCTGAAATGCAAACGAAAAACAAAACAACGAGAAAATAGTCAGACTATGATACAAGATCAAAAATGTTTCCCCCATCTAAAAGGGGAAACACACACCAAGCTCACCCCTCAACCGATTAAAGGTTGATTCGTCCAACGGCTTGGTGAAAATATCAGCGAACTGATGATGAGTATCGACATGGCGAAGGTCGATATCACCCTTCTCATAGTGGTCTCGCAGAAAATGAAAGCGCACATCAATGTGTTTGGTCTTCGAGTGAAGCACAGGGTTCTTAGCAATGCTAATCGCACTCGTGCTGTCACAAAGCAAAGGAACACGAGAAAAGCTCAGACCAAAATCACGCAAAGTGGCCATCATCCAAAGCAACTGGGAACAACAGCTAGTCGCAGCAACATACTCAGCCTCTGTGGTAGACTGGGCGACACTAGACTGCTTGCGAGAATACCACAACACAAGAGAAGATCCAATAAATTGGCAAGTCCCAGAAGTGGACTTGCGCTCAATGCGACAACCAGCAAAATCGGCATCGGAATAACCGCAAAGGGAGAGGGTGGAGGAAGCTAAATACCAAATCCCGAACTCAGGTGTGAAACGAAGGTACCTAAAAATACGCTTGACCGCCCGACGGTGAGAAGTGCGCGGCGACGCCCGAAAGCGCGCGCATAGACACACCGCGAACTGGATGTCCGGGCGTGTCGCCGTCAGGTAGAGAAGCGACCCGATCATGCTTCGGTACTCCTTCTGGTCCACAGCTTCTCCATCCTTGTCCGCATCCAGGGCCGTCGTGGTTGACATGGGTGTTGGAAGAGGCTTGGCCTCACCCATATCGAACCTCTTCAGCAAGTCCTTGGTATACTTGCCCTGGTGCACAAACGTCCCTTCTAGGGATTGCTTAATTTGCAATCCGAGAAAGAAAGTCAGCTCGCCCATCATACTCATCTCGAACTCCCTTCTCATAGTATCTGCAAACTTGGCAACCAAAGCGTGAGAAGAACCACCGAAAATGATATCATCCACGTAAATCTGGACCAAGAGAGTGTCTTTGCCTTGCTTGAGGTGAAAGAGTGTTTTATCCACACATCCCATTTTAAAACCCTTAGCAAGCAAAAAGGTTTTCAACCTATCATACCAAGCTCTAGGGGCTTGTTTCAAACCATATAAAGCTTTGTGGAGTTTAAAAACATGGTTTGGAAACTTGGGATTTTCAAAACCGGGGGGTTGTTCAATATAAACCTCTTCCTCTATGTAGTCATTTAAGAAGGAACTCTTGACATCCATTTGAAAAAGTTTGAACCCTTTGGATGCAGCAAAAGCCAAGAGTATCCTAATAGCCTCCAAACGAGCTACAGGAGCAAAAGTCTCCTCATAGTCTATCCCCTCCTTCTGACTATAACCTTTTGCTACAAGCCTGGCCTTGTTTCTAACAACATGGCCATCCTCTTCTTGCTTGTTTTTGAAAACCCATTTTGTCCCAATAGGCTTACAGTCTGGAGGAGGTGGAACTAAAACCCAAACCTGATTTCGCTCAAAGTTCTCTAACTCCTCATGCATGGCATTGACCCAATCCGGATCCGTCAAAGCGTGTCCAACATCTCGGGGCTCAAAATCATCAACAAAAGCAGAATGAGCAAAGTGAGAGATTTGTGACTTGGACCGAGTGACACGTTCGTCGATGCTGCCAATCATCCGCTGAGGGGGGTGTTGGCGCTGGATGTGTCATGGCGCCTCTCGAGCAGAAGTGATCTCCCCTCAACAGCAGCTGGTGCCTCCCTGGGTACAAAAGGTACCGCTCGGGGTGGCGGATCCCATGGCCCCCAGGAAGAGACGTGTCGGGGCCGTGAGTCATCGTAGAAGCCGCTCCTTGCGGCAAAGCAGGTGGAGGGGGTGCTGGATCATCCATACCTTCAGCACCCTCATCCTCGTCATCAAAAAGAGGTTCACCAACCTCATGATCACCTGCACGCTCAAAACGAGAAGAAGGACAAACCATGGTCTCATCGAAGGTGACATCGGATGTCTCCATGACTCGGTTAGTGTCAAGGTTAAGTACACGATAAGCTCGAGTGTGAGTGCCATAACCCAAAAACACACCGTCAGAAGAACGAGACTCAAATTTGTCCAGGTTGCCTTTCTTCAATATAAAAAAGTGGCAACCAAAGACTCTAAAATAACTCACCTTGGGCTGTCTCCCAAATCACAACTCATAAGAAGTCTTTTTCAAGAAAGCTCGGAGAAAAATGCGATTGGAAATATAGCATGCAGTGTTCATAGCTTCGGCCCAATATCGCCTAGGAATCCTATGCTCATCAAGCATCGTCTTGGCCATCTCTACAAGGGTCCGATTCTAACTCTCTACAACACCATTTTGGGGCGGTGTGTAGGGGGAAGAAAACTGATGCTCCAAACCCAAGGAGTTACAAAACTTCTCAAAATCCGAATTCTTGAATTCGGAACCATTATCACTTCTAATAGCTCACATCGAGTTCAAAGGGAACTCGTTCTGAAGACGCCAAATCAGCTTGCGAGCAAAAGAGAAAGTCTCAGTCTTCTCAGACAAAAAGAAGACCCACGAATACCTCGAAAAGTCGTCGACAACAACTAGCACGTACCACTTCCCCGCAACCGAGCTCACCCGAGCCGGACCAACAAGATCCATGTGTAAAAGCTCTCCAGGGCGCTTGGTCATGACCTGAGTCACTGGATGGTGGGGAGTGGCAACCATCTTCCCATGTCTACAAGAATGGCAAACAAGATCCTTCTCCATCGACAACTTGGGCAATCCTCGGATTAGGCCAAGTGAGCTAAGTCTTGCAAGCAAGTCGAAGCTCAAATGTCCCAGTCTCCTATGCCATTTCCAAAGATCAGAAGAGGAAGGACCAGCCAAAAGACAACAAGAAACTCCAAATGACTCCGAGAAATCCGCACGAAAGACTTTCCCAAAGTGCGAAATCGTACAAACAAGATTGCCCTGAGGATCCAAAATACGACTGAGATTCGGCTTAAAATGAATCTCATAGTCATCATCAAAGAGTTGTGAAATAGAAAGAAGGTTAAAATGCAAGTTAGAAACAAGAGCAACATCGCGCAACACAAAGTGCTCATTAACTCGTACCGACCCACGAGACAACACTTTACCTTTGCTATTGTCGCTGAAGGTGATAAACTCCTTTCCGACGACTGGACTAAGACTGGAGAACCATTTGGCGTTTCCGGTCATGTGCCTCGAGCAACCGGAATCCACCAACCAAACGTTCTCCAATCGTTTTACCTACATCAATAAAAAGACATAGGGTGAGCATACGGTCCAACACTGGGGTTAGTGAAATAAGGGGAATACCAGTGTTGGGCCGACTGCTCAAAAGAACGGTTAGCAGAAAAACCATTCCTAGCGCGCCTACGGGGGAAGCGATCATCACATTGAGGAAAACGTGGTCCGCTAAGGGAAGAGCGTCCATCGCGATACTCAAAACGCGGTGGGGGAAAATGCTCTACAACAAAGCCACCGCCACGGGGTCCATAGCCTACAACTGCAGGCTCCCGCCGGGCACGTCCTCTCCGCTGCCTAGGCCTGGGAACTTGAGGTTCTGGACCTCTGGGCCTAGCAGCACGTCACTGAACATTCGGCGCATGTACATCATGGAAAGGATGGTACATGTCCGCATTGTTCATCTCCCTTGCACGGCGCGCCTCTCTCTTGCGCCGAAAGCAAAACTCACTCAAGTGTCCATCTCGCCCACAGTGCTCACAATGGTACCTCCCCGCTCTCAAAGGGGGTTGTTGGTACTCACGGTAGTGGGTGTGGATCACTTTGCCCTTCTGTGGCATAAGCTCCTCTTGGATGGGTGGCATTGTGTCCAGCTTGTTCTTGAAATGGTTTGGTTTGGGAGCCCATGATTGTTTCTTGGGTGGAGCTCTCGGAGGCTCAACAAAGACCCCATCCTTGGTGTTAGACTTGAGTGGCTCTTTGGGTGGAATCTTGGTAAGCTTGGGAGTAGTGGTGGAGTTGGGCTTCTCACATGGGTTAAGACCACTCGACTCTCCAATCTTCCCGAAAGATGAAACATCAACACCCAGAGCAAAACCTACACCAGGACCTCCAGCAGCTCGCTTGAATTGGGAGATCATCATCCCGAGCTGTGGCTCACCACTAGATACCCATGACAAGATGGTCCGAAGGTATGTGTTTTCCTCCTCGGTTTGCATCTTGTCATGCTTCACATTAGCGATCTCCATCTCCAAACCCTCACAAAGAACACACGTAGCCACACATGTGCTACCTGAGTTGGCATCTTCAAGAGACACAATCTTGGCATTCTTCTCTGCCAACTCAGATTGCAAGACATGACAAGTCTTGCATGCACCCAACAGCGAGGGTCTAGCCTTCAGCTCATCCACCTCTCCTACCAACGCAGCATACTTACTTCTCAAGGTGAGAAGATCAGTCATGTGCTTGGTGCACATCTCACACTCCACCTCCTCAGAAACGACCACGGTGGACTTATCAAACTCAAGCTCCCTCACCGTGTCCTCCCACTTCTGCCTAAACTCCTTGCGCTCTCTAGCAGCACGCCTAAGCAACTTGTCTTGACTAAGCAAGGCGGCAGTAAGCTTCTCGACCTCGGCAGAAAGCTCGTCGTGGGTGAGAGATACCTGGGAGGTGTCGTCGTCATCGTCATTCTGAGGGGAGTCCTCCAGCTTTCCATCGACCTCATCACCAAGGGCCATGGTGCAGAAGCCGTTGTCGTCGGCGAAGAAGCAGAGACCGTTCAGCTTGTCCTCAATCCTCTTCTTCTTCTGGGACTCGTCATCGCTTGAGCAAGCGGAGTCGTCATCCGAGCCATCGACGTCGCCCAGCGTGGCGAAGAACGCACGCTGCTCAGCCTGGGCCTTCTCCAAGTACTTCTTCTTGATGTATTTCTTGTCGAAGCCGCCCCTCCGCTTGTGCCTCGCGGGGACGTACTTCTCCTTGCGCTTGCTGGAGTCGTACTTGTGCCCATGATCGCCCTTCCCAGATGTGTGCTTCTTCTTGGGACAGTTGGCGATGAAGTGGTCGGGGTTGCCGCACTCAAAGCATCCTGAGCGTCCTCCTCTGCGGCGACGGTTCATGCGGTTGTTGTGGAACCGCGAGAACCGGTTGGCAAGCATCGCCAACTCATCATCCCCCAAAGACTCCAGCTGGTCCTCTGTGACAGAAAAGAGTGAAGAAAGTGCAAATCCTCTAGAGGGGTTAGCAGAAGAGCCAGAAACCAAAGCCATAGTCGGGCCAGAAGGTTTTTCATAAGAAGCCCTCGACATGGCATCAATCTCACTAGACTTGAGCTTACTAAAGAGCTCGTCGCAAGTGAGGGTCTCATAGTTAGACGATTCGATAATCGCCTGGACCTTTGAGTCCCACACCGACCGATCGAGAGTATGCAAAAGCTTCAAAGCCCTCTCATGATCGTCGAAAGGCAACAGCTCCTTGTTCGCTCTCATCTTGTTGACAATGACCTGAAAGTGAGCGAATAAACTCTCTATGCTCTCGCCAGGCATATGTCGAAAGTTCTCATACTCCCGCTTGTGCGACTCATAGAGACGGGATTTGACTTGAGTGGTTCCCTCATGGAAACGCATGAGGGTCGCCCAAATCTCACGAGTCGTGGGGAGGTGAGAAACGCGATCAAACTCGGACATGCTCAAACAGGAGAAAAGAGCGTTACGAGCTCGGCTATTTGCTTCGTGCTTATGGATCTGACGCTGAGTGACACGAGCAGCCAAGACAACGTAATCGGCTCTGTTGCAAATCTCCTAAACAGAAGAGCCCATGCTCTGGAGATAGGTTGACATGCGTATCTTCCAATACGCATAGTTCATCCCATCAAAGAACAGCGGTTTGCCCACGCCGCGATCCATGTCGCCTTCTGTGGATCTGGAACCGGCTAAGGTGGAAGATCCTTAACCCGCTCCAATACCAATTGAAGGACCGAGAAAGCACTAGCAAGGCGACCAGAGGGGGGGTGAATGGGAGCCAACAAAATTTCTCTTGAAACTTTGGCCAAATGTCCCAAGATCAACCCCCGAAAGCTACGACCAAAACCGTGATGCCCACGACCCTTGGAAGAGGGTGGATGATCCCTAGGATCACAGCGAGGCACCACAAAGTGATAGCGAACCAAACACCAAAAGCTCCGGCACAAGTTCGACCCCTGAGAATCGAGTCCCGAACGTAGATAGACGGCTACGTCGAGAAATCCCCAAATACCGGTGCTAACAAGTAGCAAAGATACTTAGAGAGGTTCCTTGGTCAACTACAAGGCCAAACGAGAAGTCCGAAAACCATGCGGGGAAGCCGAGAGAGCAAACGCACAAAACCGAAAGCTTCAGGCGATTCCCGGACTGTCTGGACCTAGGGTCCCGGACTGTCCGGCCCTACTGCGGACTTTCCGTGAGCAGGTGGTGGACTGTCCGCCGGCTGAAAGTGCAAAAGTGCACAGCTGCTGATGTCTCCTGGACGGTTGTCGGACTGTCCGCGGCTTTGAACTGCAGACTGTCTGCCGGTCAACCAAAACCAAATCAGCCGAAGAACACAACCACTGATCTGGCTGCTCCCCGGCGCCCGGACTGTCTGCCGGTCAGGTGGCGGACTGTCCGCGGCTGTCAGTGAGGGCGATATTGATCGCCCTTCACCCAAATCACTCCCAAATCGATTCAAACCAAGATCCCTTGATCCCAAACTTGGAGAGGATGATCACGAGGTAGTTAGGAGACTATCCCCAAGAAATCATCCGCTCAAATCAACTCAATCAACAGGAAATCGAACGGGAAGGTGTATGAACCGAAAAAGCGCCATGAAAATGAAATCAACCCGATCTACTTGTTTGTGAGGAGTTAGATGAATTCCTTTGGTTGAAATGACCTCCTCACTATAAAGAACAAGTTGATTCAAACGGATTTCGCAAAGACGCAATAGAGAGGGAGATCGAGTGACGGGAAAATCGCGGAGAAACGAAGAACGCGAAGAACATGAACCAAAATGCGAATCAACACATCGATCTGCAACCGTGTGGCTACCACATGCTACAACAGTGAGGTTACGGCCTCACTTCCTTAAAATCTCCAGTACACAGAGGTATGGTTCTCTGCGGATCTCAGCTAGCTACAGCAGGGGATTGGGAGAGCAGGAAACCCTAGAAGCAAAGAGCAAAATGACTGAGATAGGTGGGTAGGTTGGTGTCTCCCCCTACTTATCCTAATTCTAACTATTCCTAATTCCCACTCTACCCCTAACTACTTACAGAGCGAACCAGCTAAACCCTAGGGTTATTCTGGACCAACTCGATGGTAGGTGAGTCCGACGGCCACGCCCGCACAACTGGTAGCGTTGCCTCGACGCAACCTCACCGATTGCCGCCACGTGCCGCCACCGCTCTGCGTCCTCTTCACGGACTCCACCCCCGGTTTTGTGGCCAAAACCGGAAAACCAGGCCTTCACGTCAACCCCCAGTTTTGAGGCCCAAACCGGGAAACCAGCCTCAAAGTCCATCCCCTGGTTTTGAGGCCGAAACCAGGAAATTCGCCAGCGCCCAGGTTTTGAGGACCAAACCTGGAAACCATCCTCAGCCCGAGTTTTGTGGCCCAAACTCGGAAACCCTCAGCACCCAGGTTTTGAGGCCCAAACCTGGAAACCGTCCACCCGATGGTTTTTCTCTGGCTCTACCACCAAACCGAAGATGTCGAGGGGATGCACCGCCCGTGCACCCCGTCCACCGACACGTGTCCCCAGGTCCTCGACCCGAGCAACACCATGCCCCGCAAGTCTTCGCTCGTCGATGTCCCAGGCTGCCAGCCACCACAGCTGATCCTCAGGCCACCGGTCCCTCAGTCCAAGCCTCACGTCCGCCCTTCACCGCTTCCAGTCCGTCGGCACGGCACGTCTCTACTTGACCTTTAGCTTGCCCTCGATCACTGTCTCTGTGCTCGACACCTGCACAACACAAGCCAAAGAACCTGCGATCAAACCCGTTGACAATCACTCATCACTCGAGACTCGGCATACACCCATGTATCCGCAGAAAAACAAAGCATCTACTAGCTATAATAGAGATTAGGTAAAGGACTTAAACAACACACCACACAAGATGCACATGAAATGATGATGCCATGCTCATGCTATGTCAAGTTATGCATTTAGAGTTGCTTAACACCTAGGGTGTTACAGCCCTCCCCTCCTTAAAGAAATCTTGTCTTGAGATTTGAGTTACTAACCATTTCTTATAAAAGTGTGGATAAAACTCCTTTAAATAGTCTTCTGTTTCCCAAGTAGCATCTCGATCGTCTTGCTCACTCCAAGATACTTTGTATTGCTTACTCGGTGTGGCTTTACGGAGTAAGTGAGATCGGATTGCAACTTGATGTCGGTGGGTTGTACTTCTTCTGGGATTCGAAGACATTTCTTCAGTTGTGACACATGAAACACAAGGAATATAGCTTTCAAATGTTCTGGTAACTGTAGCTGATAAGCTACCTTTCCCCTCCTTTCCAGAATCCAGTACGGCCCCACAAATCTTGGTGCTAACTTTCTTTTAACTCCAAAGCATTTAACACCTTTCATGGGTGAAACTTTCAAGTAAACGTAATCACCTTCACTGAATTCAAGTGGTCTTCTTCGTTTATCTGCATAGCTTTTCTGTCGAGACTGTGCTGCTGCCGTATGTTGTTGAATGATTCTAACTTGTTCTTCTACTTCTTGAATGAAATCAATTCCATAATACCGACGTTCTCCCGGTTCAACCCAATTTTCCAGTGTTCTACATCTTCTACCATACAGAGCTTCTAAAGGTGCCATCTGGATGCCTTCTTAATAACTATTGGTGTAGGAGAATTCTGCTAACGGTAACCATTTTTCCCAAGAACCTTTTCCTGAAATTACGCAGGCTCTCAACATATCTTCCAATACTTGGTTTACTCTCTCTGTTTGTCCTGATGTTTGGGGATGATAGGCTGAACTACGGACTAACTCTGTACCCAACTCTTTTTGCAACTTCTCCCAGAACGGTGCAGTAAACTGTGATCCTCGATCTGAGATTATGATCTTTGGTATACCATTAAGTCGAACGATCTGATTTAAGTAGATCTCCGCATAGTCTGGTGCTTGATAGCGGGTCTTGACTGGAATGAAATGTGTTGTCTTGGTAAGACGATCCACAATTACCCAAATTGAGTCATTTCCCTTCTGGGTAGTGGGTAACCCAGTGATGAAATCCATACTCACTTCTTCCCATTTCCACTCGGGTACAGATAGTGGTTGAAGCATTTCGGCTGGTTTCAGGTGAATAGCTTTCACCCGACAACATGTATCACATCTAGCCACATAAGCAGCAATTTCCTTCTTCATCTTAGTCCACCAAAATCTTGGACGCATATCTTGATACATCATATCACTTCCTAGATGAATCGATAACTTGGACAAATGTGCATCATCCAAAATCTGATTTCTGAGTTCTCTATCCTTAGGTATTACTAAGCGCTTGCCGAACCATAAAACCCCATTATCATCAACTCGAAAATGTTTCACTGGTTTAGTTGCGGCTTTCATCTTCACCTTAATATGATAGATCCCTTTATCTGTTTTCTGTCCCTCAAGGATTTGGTTAACTAATGTGCTTTGCAGCTCGATATTGTGCAGGATTGCAGGATGCATCAGACTGAACTCATCCTATGGTATTAACTTCAAAGTATTGCAATGCGATTTCTGACTTAAAGCATCGGCAACTACATTTGCTTTTCCTGGATGATAGTGAATCTGCAGATTATAATCCTTGATTAATTCAAGCCATCTTCTCTGCCTCATATTCAGTTCAGGTTGAGAGATATACTTGAGACTTTTGTGGTTCGTATACATATTACATACGTTACCAAGCAAGTAATGCCTCCAAATCTTCAAAGCATGCACAACCGCAGCTAGTTCCAAATCATGTGCTGGATAATTTACTTCATGTTTCCTCAATTGACGAGAAGCATAAGCAATTACCCTGCCTTCTTGCATAAGGACATAACCTAACCTAATCTTCGATGCGTCACAAAAGACATCAAAAGGCTTTTCAATGTCCGGCTGAGCTAAAACAGGAGCAGTGGTCAATAGCTTCCGCATGGTACGGAAAACATTTTCACACTCCTCTGTCCATTCAAACTTTTGATTCTTCTGCAACAAACTTGTCATAGGTTTTGCAATCTTGGAGAAATCGGGAATGAAACGGCGATAGTATCCTGCTAAACCAAGAAAGCTTCTAATCTCTCCAATGGAAGTAGGAGCTTCCCATTCCATTACTTCCTGAACCTTACTAGGGTCCATAGAGATTCCTTCTTCTGACAAGATATGACCAAGGAAACGTACTTTCTTCATCCAAAACTCACACTTACTAAACTTAGCATAGAGTTTATGCTCCCTAAGTCTGGTCAAAACAACCCTCAAATGTTCAGCATGGTCCTCCGGGTTTTCTGAGTAAACCAAAATGTCATCAATGAACACTACTACAAACTTATCCAATTCTGGTATGAATACCGAGTTCATCAAACTCATGAAGTATGCTGGAGCATTCGTCAATCCAAAAGACATGACAAGGTACTCATACAATCCATATCTGGTCGAGAAAGCGGTCTTTGGGATATCTTGTGGCCTAATTCTAATCTGGTGATAACCTGACCTGAAATCAATCTTGGAAAACACCTTGGCTCTAGACATTTGGTCAAACAGGATGTCTATCCGTGGTAACGGATACTTGTTCCTGACCATCACGACATTGAGTGGATGATAATCTACGCACATCCGTAACGACTTATCTTTCTTCTTCACAAACAAGGCTGGGCAACCCCATTCTGATATGCTAGGTTGAATGAACCCTTTGTCTAAGAGTTCCTTGATCTGTGTCTTGATTTCTGCAAGCTCATTAGGCGGCATACGGTACGGTCTTCTAGAGATTGGTGTTGTTCCTGGTAACAACTCAATTGCAAATTCCACAGCCCCCTTGGGTGGTAACCCTGGTAATTCATCAGGGAAGACATCCAGAAAATCTCGGACAACTGGAATTTTGAAAAGATCTTCTATGGCAAGAGTGCAAGATAGGTCGACGAAATCGGGACCTCGAGGAAGAGATACACGAAGTTTGTTACCCGTCCACCCATCCGATAAGGTAAGAGTTCTATTAGCAGTGTCTAACACCGCGTTCCACATACTCATCCAACTCATACCTAAGACTACATCCAAGCTTAGTCCGGGCAGAACTACTAAATTAGCTCCAAACTTGTGCCCTCCAATTTCGATGGTCGCATTACAAACCATCTGTCTGGATAACACGCTACTCCCCACGGAGCTTACGCGAAACCCATAATCCATTTCAGACATTTCTTGATTATGCTTTTGTGCAAATGCTTTGCTAATGAAGGAATGCAATGATCCAGTATCAAACAAAACGACTGCAGGATAATGGTTAACAAGACACATACCAGCGGTCACGGGCTCTCCTGCACGAGCTTCTTCAGCAGTCATATTATGCAGACGCGCGGGGTAACTAGCCTGTTGCTTCTTCGGGTGCGGGCAATATCTTGCGAAATGCCCCTCTTGATTGCAATTGAAGCACGACCCACGAGAAATAGCCTTGTTCCCAGTTGAACTGCCTTGACCAACTCGGGCTTGAGTTGCCGCTATTTTGTACGGCCTTTGGTTACGCTGATACTGTTGCTGACCTTTCTTCTGGGGTGGCCAGAAATGAGCTCCAGGCGCTGGTGGACGATACTAGGGACGTTGAGCTGGTGGTCCTCTAGGCTGAGATGGTCCAGAATCTAAGGTCCTCTTTCGAGCCTTGCTCGCTGCATGCTTGTTGTTGTGATTCTCTTGAATCAGACAATCACTGATAAAGTCATTGGAAACGGTGCGACATGAGGTACCATGGACTTTCCCATCTTGGTATTCAACCCTCTTTTGAAACTAGCGATCTTCTTAGCTTCAGTATCTATGAATTCCGGTGCATAGCGCAACAAGGAATTGAACATACAGTGATACTCTGTGATTGAACGGGTCCCCTGTGTCAAATTCATGAACTCGGCCACCTTCATCTGGGTCAATCCTAGCGGAATGTAGTGCCCTCGGACAGCTCGCGAGAACCTCTCCCAAGTAACAGGATTATGGGTAGGATAGGTAGTACCATGGTGTCCCCACCATAATCCGGTCGGTCCCTAAAGTTGATGCGTGGCATACTCTGCCTTTAACTCTTCCGTTAGCCTGAGCAATCGAAACTTTTGCTCTATGGTATGCAGCCATTCTTCCGCTTCCAAAGGTTTAGCAGCCTCCTTGAAAATGGGCGGCTTGGTATCCAGAAAATCATTGAATGAGCTATATTGGTTCGACTCAGGGCGCTGGTTGCCATGTGCCAGATTCTCATGTAGCAACGCCTCGATATTGCGCTGACTCCCCAGGAATTGGGCGAAGAGTTGCTCGGGAGTGGCTGGTGGAGGACGTGGTGGATTGCGATTGTATCTGTTGTCCTCATTACCACACTACCGCCAGCTCCACTGCGAGTCGTCGTCGTCTGCATATGCCGATAACAAGTTATCATTAGGTGATGTTGCAAAAATTGTAGAGAACAATAAACCATGTCATACTAAATTTATTCTGAAACGAATTCGCCAAACAATTATAGAGGCATAATAAATTTCAATCCACATTGCAGCATCACATAATAGATTTGCTCGGTAGAACAATATGCAAACGTCAACATAAAATATCCTTAAATGCCCATACATATGGGACTTTCCAAAGTCTTGCGCCACGCGCACATAGGTTCACAACTTGACCCTACATCCAACCACAACAACAGCAAAAGATCAAGCGTGAAGGACATGTGACAAAAGATCACCATGCGCTAAACATGCTATCTAGCCTACTCTCTGTCGGCACCATCATCACCATCGTCGCTCGAGACATCCGAAGAACCACTAGAAGAGTCGCGAGGATCTGGGTCCTCCTGAGGAAAGATGGGGTTCCTCTCATTCTCTCGGCGATGGATCTCCTCATGCAGGCGGTCATTATAGTCCTGGAGATGATGAAGTTGTAACTCCAGGTCTCCCACTCAAAGCCTCAGAAGCCTATTCTGCTCAGTAGCGTGCATGCCCTCAAGACATACACCTCGAAGAGACTCCTCGGTCTCAGCCATGATTGTGGACAAGAAGGTCGTCATCTCCTACTGGTCACTGAGCTATTGCACGGTTTCCTGCTCCCTCTGATGGGCCTGATCCCGCTCCACGGTCATACGAGCTAACTCCGCTGTGAGACGGTCTATCTCTGTTGCGTACTCCTCCTGCCTCTGGTGCTGTGCAGCCATCTCCTCACTGAGGATGTGGTCCAACTGGTCGTAGCTACGCGACAGACACCCATAGGTAGCCATGAGTGCAGCCATAGCACTTCCGACTGGTCCGGTAGAGTGCTCCATCTCAAGTGAACTGGCCTCAAGCACAGTGGCTCCCGGCTGACGCCACACTGACAGGTAAGGATCCACTATCGGGAAGATGCTAGCAGTGGCCTGCGCAACCACCTCCGGGGGATCCTCCATAATGTCCCAACAACAGTATAGGCAACCTTGTTAGCTCCATCCCATGGAGTCCTACCCTGCAGTGCGAACACCCGGCTACACCACACGTGATCCTGCTCATCGCGACTGGGCACGTCCACCTCCGCTGTATACATATATCGATCCTCCAAGAACTGCACATGGTGCCAGTCGTACTGTGGCTCCTGGCCCTCCTGGTAACCAACCAAGTGCAGCACCCTCCAAAGGATGGTTGGCATGCCAAACTTGTCCAGGAAATCCTCCGATCCCTCAGCGGTCTATGGCCCCAACAAGTAGTTAGGCCTCTTGCCTCCAGCTGACTTACGAGCGGTACGCTTGGTACGGGCCATCTGAAAGAAGTTTATTGTCACACCCCAATTTTAAGAACAAAATTGGAGCACAATATATGTATGCCAGGATCAATTTTCATACATATATCGATATCATAGTAAATATCAAAACAATGCTTTATTAATAATATCGAACTTTATTACAAAAATGACCCTCGGGTCCAAAAGAAAAGTACAGACTCTCAGTCTAACTCTAATGTAAACTCGTGAAAACTGGACGCCATCTCCACAGGAAGGTCGACAGGGGGCTGCGTCATCCTAGTGCAAGTCGTCTGGGTCGTATCCACCATCTTCTGGGTACAAGTTGTCAGGGTCGTAACCATCGTCTTCGGGGTACTCCTGCTCTGCGTCATAGACTCCAACGTCTGGGTGGGGTAGCAGGGGGTTCAAAGAGGAAGGGTGAGTACATCGAAATGTACTCCGCAAGTGTAGGAAATATATTCTTATGAGGCTAATAACAAAGGTAGGCTGACTTTGTTTGACTCAAGCGCCTAAAGCGACACAACCCTATTAAATCCTATTTCCTATGACCTATTTACTAGGTTATAACCACAGTCTCCAATTGATCAGTAACCACACTCGGAATCGCACTGAGCAAACCACACTCGGAGTCACATCGAGCAACCAACACTTGGAGTCCACCAAGCAAACCCACACCTGAAGTCCATCAGGCAAACCACACCTGAAGTCCATCAGGCCACCCACAAGGCCGACTCGAAGAGTCCCCCTATGTGTATTAGTTCCATATGTCACGACATAGAAAGCTACCTTCCGTAATAACACCAGGTCTGTGCCCGAGCCTGGGAATCGCTCCCGTACCAAGCAGTAACCCGCGTAGAAGAAGCCTCTGTACCCATATCATATGAGACTAGTGGCCACATAAGGCTTCCCTAACGAACCAGACCCAACCCACCAACTAATCTCGAAGAAGTCCAAGCCGCTCGTGATCGTGAGCACGGCTGATATATCAGTTTTACACTCTGCAGAGGTTGCACATCGTTTCCCATGAGTCATGTGTTCCCCATCACGCTAAACACTACCAAGGTGCATAGCGGGGTCGCACTGCAAGGCCTTTACAAAGCCCCTCCAAGCTTGTGTTACACGTACTCTAAGGTTTCATCCCTGTACATAAGTCAACGACCCTAGGGAACCCCTCTTGAGTCACTATACAACCCCCGTGTAGCATACCTTGGAGGAAACTAATTAATTAGCCTGGTCCAGCTCGTCCAGATCTCATGGCTGCGCTGTTAAGCCGGGTTATAGGCTTCGAGAACCGGGTCCTAGGGATCCAGGCAGGATAAATCTAGCACAAGGCCAGAACCAAAAACCAAAAGCAGCTGCCGAGTCCCACGCCACAAAAACCACCACACGGTCCATCCTGCCGGATATTCCTACTCACCATACTACAACAATGGCCAACCCACATGTTCCATAGATCGTTAATCAGAATTAATTATTAACCATCCCATCCCAAGACAGCAGGGCTAAGCATGACTTCTACCCATATCATCCCAAACCAGGTGACAAGGAAAATATAACAAATTCTAGTAAACCTTATCATGGGATTCAATTTAAGACTGCATGCAACTACTGGATCTAACTACTCTAACTCAAAATAAAATAAATACAGGAGCAAGATGTTCAAGGACACTTGCCTCCGGGCTGGGTCGAAACTGCAGGATCACAAGAAGGGTCTAGAGCGTCCTCGTACTCCGCACTCTTTGGATCACACATCAATTCATGGCCCAAACATAGCATATAAGAAACAGTACATCATTAGTAAGAAAACAGAATGTAAATAGAACTAACGCGTAGAGCTCGACAAGACGAATCTAACGCAAGTTGAATGGATTGAAACGGAGTTAAAATGAGCAAGTTATGAGCTTTTGAATCTGAATGGCAAAATTATATTTAAATCAAAGTCATTTTAGGTTTTAAAATAAAAGAAAACTGATTTTAAATGGCATCAGGACCGACCCTCAATTCCCTGAAAGCTCATGGGTTAGATTGGGAAAAATGCAAAGACTCATGAATTACAGAAAACCGCGAGGGCTAGAATGGAAAACCGACGGGACAGTCGGCGCGGTCGCTGGCGTGGCACCAAGTGGCAGCGCGGCATTTGCCGCGAGCGCCAGCTGGCGGGGAACGGGTGCGGTGGCACGGGGACGGTGGCTCATTTCGCCGAAACAACAGGGGCAAAAACGTAAGTTTTGTATGACTCAGTGAACAGCTCATCTGGACGGTGGGTTGATTTCCCAGAAAGGCAGGGACTCTTTTGCAAGATTGGCATCACGTGGCGGATGTTGCTGGCGCGGCGGACACGCGGCTGGCGTGGAGGACACGCGGCACGCAGCGGTTGGTGCGGTGCACTACGCGGCACGTGGTCCGGTTAACGTGGCCGCGGTGGATCGAGTCCATGCGTCGGTGCGTTCGGTCCATACCCCTTCGAGGTTGGATCTAATCTGAGCTGCCCGCTCAGATCCGATGGAACAGAGAGGGAGAGGGAGAAAGTGCGGCGGACGGAGCTAGGGGAAACGCGGCGGCGCCATGGGTGCTGTCCGCCGGCGTGCATGGGGAGAGGTTCACAACATGGTAGAGACAACAAGGAAAGGGGGAATCGATAGAATAGCTTACTGCGGTGCCGATGGAGGGGTTGTAGTCGTTGATTAGGGTTCGGAGGAGGAGTGCGACGCGGAGAGGTGGCAGCCGATTCTCTAGAGCTCCGGCGAGGTCGAATGACGAGGCTGCGGCCTCGTAACGATTCTGCAAAGTGGCTCCGGGGCCTTGCGGTGGTACTGCGAGTTCGGCGCCAACGGTGGGAGGGGTCGGTTAAGGTTGGAACGGGGAACCTCGAGCTCGGTGATGGCGCTAGGGTTTCGGTGGCGAAGAAACTCGGTGGCAGCGGCTGGAGGGCTTGAGCGAGGTGGGAAAGGGAGCGGTGATGGCGGCGGCTCCGTTCTTATAGCGCGAAGGCGACTGGATAGGCTCCAGGCGCTGGGAGAAGCGGGCGATAGCGGAGATGGCACCCGGGGATGTCGGACGGAGGTTGGGGAACGTCCTGACGCGTGGGGGCCACTGGTCAGTGACCGTGGGTGGAGGGGACAGCGTTGGCGGCCTATGCGCCCGCGGCTGACAAGCTGGGCCCACCACGCAGTGAGACAACGGAAGGGGAGGGGGGAGAGAGCAGCGCGCTTGTGCGGCTAGGCCGCGCGCGTGGTGCTCTGGCCGGCCTGCGGCGCTGGGCCGAGCGCAGAGTGGGCCAAGAGAGGGGAGGGAGGAAGGAAGGATCGGGCCGCTACGGCTAGGGCCCAAGGCGGGGAGCAGGCCGATCAAGGGTAAAGGCAGGCCGATTGAAGAGAAATAGAGAGGGAGAGGCCCAAGCCATTGTCCTTTCCTTTCCTTTCCTTTTCTTTTCTCAATTCTTTTGCAAACTGAAATCAGATTTCAAAACCTTTTAAACCAATTTAGCTTGCAAACTTTCAAAATGTTTTCCCCTAGGTTTGAAAATAAATATTTGAGTTTTCAAGTTTTGTAAAATTTCATAAATCTTTTATTTAGTTTCTAAATAGAACAAAATTCAGTTCGCCCTAACTCGGGTTTAATAAAATTCCTTTTCACCCAATAAAAATTATGCAACGGCATGAATGCAACAAACATCTGGCTAGAACTTTTCCTCTATCTAGGGTTTTAGCCATTTCCTAATTAAATTCTAATTTGTTTTATTAAATAAACACCCAGGGTGTTACATTTATCCACATAGGTTTTAATTAGTTGAGAACAACTTTTATTAAGAAAATGGGACGCATATCATAAGGAAGGAAGTAAGATTAATGCAGGATTGTATGATCATGATGCATGTGCGTAACATACGTCCTCACTGTCTAATAATTCTAACGGCTAGACGGTGGCATACAATGTTCACTCAAAGCGTTAACTAACCGGTCTATGTTGACGGTCCTTAATGCCAATATTATACCATCAACTAATGCATAGAATGATTTGAAATGAACCATAAAGCATAGAGATTTGAAACTAACAAGTTCCACGAGTTTTGGTGCTCTTACTTATTTTGTAGGACATCCATGTTTTTACCATACAAAACTATCTCAAGTGATGAATTGGAGTGCACCATTGCAAAGAGCTCGTTGAGACGATCGAAACGGACATATCATTTGCTATATTCGGAGTCCCGGATGAAAAGATATTAATTTCGCAATGAAACCTGCAAAAGAAGGATCTAGAAGACACCAGAAGTCACCACGAGGCGGCCCGCCATGGGGGCCCACCGGGCCAGACCGACCGGTGGGGCCCACCGACCGACCGGTCGGCCACGGAGGCCGTTTTTCCTTCGCCTTCTGGAACCTTCTTCCACCGCCTCCTAGGATGCATCTCCACCATCCTTGAAGTCGGTTTGATCCAAGGGCTCACGTTCCACGCTCCGGGCTATAAAACCACACCCAGACCCCCCAGAAGGCTATATCCATCTTCATTATTCATCTCCACATTAGAAACTAGGGTTTCAATTAGAAGTAGAGGTCCCTCTAGATGAATCTCTTCTAGTTCATCTAGAATTAGATCTAGTTCTAGTTCCTGTAGTTCTAGTTCGTCTAGTTCTAGTTCTAGTTGTCTAGTTCATCTAGTTGTAATTAGAGATCGGATTAGAGAGAGAAGGAGGAGAGAGCTGAGGAGGAGCCGGATCTGTCGGATATTCCTCGACATTGTAATGGTGCAGCATCTGGTTCGTCTTCATGTAATCTCTAGGTTCTTCATTTATCACTTCTAAGTATTTTATTTAATTTCAGTTCTTACTTTATTTTATTTACTGGATCTCCGCTCGTATTGAGTGCTCTAGTTATTCATGGTAATTAGAGTAGTAATCATTAGTGTAGACGCTGTCTCTAGGCTAGTGTTTAACTGAGTTTGTGTCCAATCCTCCGGTTAGTTGTGGTAGCTACAGGGGTGACAGCTTTGTAGATTGTTATAATCCACCACGTTAGGATTGGTGTTTCGTAGAGCTTTTTGGCAGCCTTCTCTCGATTACCCTTTTCCTAGTCTTTTTCGAGAATCGGAAAGGTGCTGCTACTCCGAAGTAAGTAAAGTATCGTGGGCCTTTAATTAGATAGACCAACTTAGAAAACCCTATATCGCTCTCTAACCACATTATCATTCTTTCCTTGGACGTTCTTAATTCTCTTAGCACACTTCACGTTCCCCGTGGAAATTGGCACCCTGGAATACTCTCGGGTGAAAGCTACATCGGTATCCGTGCACTTGCGGATTTTTCTGTGTGCGTTTAAAATACCCAACAAGCTGAGATAAAAAAATACCCAACAAGCTTTCTGGCGCCGTTGCCGGGGAACGGTAGCTGTTCTAGAATCGAGCCAAGTTCATCCGTGTTTCTTTTCTTTTTACCACCTTTCCCTTTTTACCACTTTTTTCTTTTACCATACCATCACCACATGAATTCCACTCCTATCTTTAAATTCTTTGCTCCAAAGGGCGACTTGTTGGAGTTTCCACCATCATCACACCCCATTCTTACAAATGGCTATGAGCTTCACCCTGCTCTTATAGCCATGGCTCGGGAGAAATCCTTCTCTGGGTCAGAAGATGAAGATCCATACACCCACCTTAGGGAATTTGAGCAAATGTGTTCTTGTCGGACTATTGCTGGCATGACACAAGAGACCATTAAATGGAAATTATTCCCGTTCTCCCTTTTGGGAAGAGCGAGAAAATGGTATGATCATTCCGTAAGGGGCCTAAATGGAAATTGGGATGAACTTCGGGACAACTGTTGTCTTATTTTCTTCCCTCTTTTTCGAATCACTGATCTTAGAATCGAAGTTCTTACCTTTAAACAAAAAGAGAAGGAGACACTAGGAGCAGCTTGGGCTAGGTTCAAACACCTTACCAATTCTGGCCCAAACCTTTCCTTGCCAGACCATGTGCTACATTTTCACTTCTATCGTGGTCTTAACAAGGAAGCTGCTCTACATCTTGATTTAGCTTCTCGAGGATCATTCTCATATAAACTTGTTAGTGAAGGAAGCGACATCCTAGAGAAAATCCTTGAAAACACTCCTTACACTAGCACTTTTGACGAATTCCCAGAAGAAGTCGAGCCCAACCCCGACCAACAAGAGGAGGAACACACAACTGAATTTGAAATTCCTTTAAATCCTTCCAAATTGGTTGTCACAGAACCTTCTCTAGAGAAAACACCCTACACTTTAGAAAATGATGAACCCCATCCTTCGCTGTTCTTCTCTGAAATCGAGGAAGATGATATCAAAGAGCATGGAAGCTACTTCATAAACACCTCTTTAAATCCATGCTCATATGAAACATCTCCTGATTCAATTGGTGTGTCTAACATTGCCACACTCGAGATTTTCAACCCCCTCACACTTTCTGTTTACAAAAACTTCAAAAGGGTGGTTGTCGATGTATATATTTATCACAAATTTTGTAGATCTCATAGTGCTCTTAAGTTGGTGTTGGAGGAGAAACCACTTCACCAAATCACATCTTGAAGGTTTCCCAAGGACAAGCATAGTGTCCTAAAACAAGCACTTTTCAGATCCGTGTTCACCTTCCTAATGAACTACCCTTTTTGTGTAATGAGCATAGGGACATAATTGTTAAAATATTTCTTCGGGTATTCTTGTCACTAACCTTTTCAGGTCTGGAGCAAAAAGTTCGAAGGAACAACAAACACAAGGTATGTCCAACCACTCATCATGCATCATTGAATTGCAGTTATCCAATCTTGATTTTTGCAAAATCTAAGCTTGGGGGATACACTTTGTAAGAACATCTCTTACCATGTTACTATGTTGGTTGCCCGTACCTTTAAGACATGCTCATGTGACATACATTAATCATGCTCTCTCATCACCATTTGAGTAAATCTCTTTAATGCTTTAATGCTACCCTCATTTGCTATAGTATATGTTTAGGTTTGAAGTATTCTCATACACCTTTTAAATTAGGCATGGTTCTTAGTTTAAACTATTTTCATGAATTAAAGTAAGACATGGTGTCTGGTTTAATTCTTGAGCTAAAAGGTGTCCTGGTTTTACCTCTAAAGGCTTTTAAATTAAGTATGGTGCTTAGGTTAAAATGCCTTCCTAGATCAAATTAGACATGGTGTCTAGGTTGATATACTATAGTGGATGCTGGATATTTTGTTCGACTAACCCGTGCAGGAAAACTTTCAATATCAATTTGGGAAAGTCATGAGATAAACTCACACTGGAACTGAATAGATACATGAACTTTAATTGCGCAAGGGGGACACAGCTCACTGATCATGGAGAAATGAGATCCATGGAACAAGACAAAAGATGAGTGCCACAAAACAATACCTACAATCAAAACACTCACTCCATGGAAGTAGCTGAACATGTCTGAGCTGGGTCACTAGAAGATAAAGACCATCGTGGGAGGAACAACACACCTTCACTGATAGGTTGACACATAGAGAAGGAAGGTTGATCCCTCTAAAGATGATCCTACTATACCTTCCTCTTCTCAAGCTCCCATCACTCAGGTTCACTATGAGATAAGCAAGAGAAGACAAGCTATTCATGAAGAACAACCAGCCAGACAAGAGAAGCTTCCACAAAGTGGTTCGACACATCACTCTTCAATGATAATGGTAACATCTCAAGGTATGTGACCATCACTTTAAAAGCTTCTCCTTAATTCTGGTATGTGCATAAATAAGAACCAAACATGTTTCAGTTGCACCTTATTTGATCCAACCTAATCAACTCAACATGTTCAGTTCTTTACTCTTTGTTCCTAGCTTTACTCTCTTGAATCTCACTATCTTAACCAATGAGCTAAAATGTTATGCATCTAACCTTTGGAAGATGATATATCACAATCATGAAAAGATCGACACTTTATGCATAGATTATCCTTCCTTGGGTTAAGCAAACTGATCTGTTAAATATTTTAAGATGCTAATTCCATGCTCATCTTTTGATTCTATCACTCATGTTAAGATTTAATAAAACACATAAACAACAAGTTTAACTTGTTCAATGTGCCTAAGGTTAGAGAAAAATGAACAAAACTTTTGGTTCTGTTGGTGTTTTTCCACCAACAGAGCCCATGCACTTGATCTCTACCTTGTCTTTATGAGCAGGTCACACTCTTGAGAAAAAACATAGAGGAGTTTGTGAACTCCCACATTCTATAGAGTGAAAGTCCTCGATCTACAAGAACTTGCACACTGAGCAAGATGCTGCCAGCCTCTACAATTAATATTTCACTTCAAATTGTTGGGCGAACGAAGAACATGAGTGACACCATATCAGGAGGTGTAGTTATCAAGGTCTACCTATCAAGATCAAATGATGCACCTCAAGAGTGAACATGGTGAGAAGTCCTGTTCAGAGGACTTAAAACATTGAACCCTCGCCGAAAGGTAAAATCGGTAGTTATCCATATTTATCTTTTCTGCATTAATTTCTTTTTTTGCATGTTTACTTTCTATCATTTGCATAATCATTTCTTCATAGCATATTTGCTTTTCTACATTATCATTACATAAAAAAGAGAAAATAAAAATATTACACTACATCATAAAACTTAAAAGCCTCATGTGAATAATTCTATGGTGTGTAAAAACTCGTAGGGATATTCACCGTGGTGGCATAAAAATAAAAATGCATTCATTTTGTTAGACTATCATTGCACCATAAAAATAAAATATAAATATAAAAATATTGACAAAGAGATCTTACTGAAACTCTGGACAACTAAGGCCTAAGTGGCCAACCTCTAACGCTAAATCTGTTCCACAAGTCTTGTTGTCTATTTGAGTTTCACAGGATTAAAAGACCAAGAAAAGGTGACGAGCAAGTGGATGTTCTATCCACTGTTGGAGCACTATTTCCACAACCATCAACATCAATCAAAGCTCCGACAGAGGAAACACATTTCCACCGCCAGTCCGCTACATGGCAAGATTGAACGACTATGATAACATTCAGCTTGGGGGAAAGCACCCCCGTGTATCCAGGTAAGTATCCTTATCCTCTTAAGTTTTCTTTCTATACATAAGTAAAATAAAAAAATGTGGGTACATGAAGGCTCACCATTAATTAAAAAGAACAAAATATATGGGCACATGAAGGCTCAACATTATTAAGGGAACCAGCTTGGGGGAGACGCACCCCCGTTATCTTCGTAATCTAGGTATATCTTATTCACTATCTTAGTTATTTATAATAAGTGTGTTAGGTTAAATAAATAGTGTGTTAAGTTTGCTTAGTTTGTTTTAAGAGTTAATAATAACAGAAGAACTCTCTCTAATCTTTTATATGGAAATGATGAATAGTTGCTCTATCTAATTTCTTTCAAGTACCGAGCCTTCAAAACATGAGTTCTCCTAATTAATAATGATACTTAAAAATGAAATTAAATGCATGGGTGGCAAATACTTGATCTGAGGTCTAGGTAATTGATAGATATGACATGTGATGATCTGAGCTACTACTATCTTGTTCTAAACAACACTAGAGTTCCGGAGAGTTTCCAATATTAATATGCCTAATAATTGCATTGAGTTAAATTAAGCTTTGTTGACCCTATGAGAAGTTATCATGCTATTGAATTGAGATCACTTACACATTCCATCCATTTTCCGTATAAATGCTCATGACTATTTGTTCCAATCCTCTCAAAAGTTTATTGGAAGCATGTGGCTATTGAAAAAGAAAAAAAGAAAAAAAGAAAAAGGGACAAGTGTCCGAAACCTCAAAAAGATAGATCCCGAGGAAATAAAAAGGGGCAAGTGTCCGGAACCTCGAAAAAAATATATGAATATCAGAAAAAAAATGGGCACGTGCCCGCTAGTAGAATTAGCCTGATAGCCATGTGTTTCTAATAGACAAAAGAGAGTGATATATTCAAAAGAGCATCCGCCTCCATTTTCCATACACATGCACTTCTCGATTCAATGGTGTGATTGACTTTCTCTTTGGATCCATTGTTTAATTTGGCAACATATGTTTTTAAGCTTTTTGAAAATTCATAAAAACTCTAGGATAATGGTGAAGTGAAAGAACTAGAGACATAGTGCTTGATTTGATCGTTCTATCTTTCAATTACTCAAGATTCAAGGTAAAGTACTAAGCCCCGTGATACATAATATGATTTCTTTATGAGAACTTTTGTTTGAATGCATGTGTACTTGTTGGAAGTAAAGATATTGCAGCAACTCTTGATCCACTTTTGGGTTTGACTTTGCTAAGGGACTAGCAAAGGGTAAGCTTGGGGGAACTTGTTGATGGTCCTTAATGCCAATATTATACCATCAACTAATGCATAGAATAATTTGAAATGAACCATAAAGCATAGTTGTAGGGTTTGAAATTAACAAGTTCCATGAGTTTTGGTGCTCTCACTTGTTTTGTAGGACATTCATGTGTTTACCATATAAAAGTATCTCAAGTGATGAATTGGAGTGCACCATTGCAAAGATCTCATCGAGACGATCGAAACAGACATATCATTTGCTATATTCGGAGTCCCGGATGAAAAGATATTAATTTTGCAACGGAACCTGCAAAAGAAGAATCTAGAAGACACCAGAAGTCACCACGAGGCGGCCCGCCATGGAGGCCCCCTGGGCCAGACCGACCGGTGGGGCCCACCGACCGACCGGTTGGCCACGGAGGCCGTTTTGCCCCCGCCTTCTGAAACCTTCTTCCACTGTCTCCTAGGATGCATCTCCACCGTCCCTGAAGTCGGTTTGATCCAAGGGCTCACGTTCCACGCTCCGGGCTATAAAACCAGACCGAGACCCCCCAGAACGCCATCTCCATCTTCATTATTCATCTCCACATCAGAAACTAGGGTTTCAATTAGAAGTAGAGGTCCCTCTAGATGAATCTCTTCTAGTTCATCTAGAATTAGATCTAGTTCTAGTTCTTCTAGTTCTAGTTCGTCTAGTTCTAGTTCTAGTTGTCTAGTTCATCTAGTTGTAATTAGAGATCGGATTAGAGAGAGAAGGAGGAGATATCTAAGGAGGAGCCGGATCTATCGGATATTCCTCGACATTGTAATGGTGCAGCATCTGGTTCGTCTTCAAGTAATCTCCAGGTTCTGCATTTATCACTTCTAAGTATTTTATTTCATTTCAGTTCTTACTTTATTTTATTTCCTGGATCTTCGCTCGTATTGAGTGCTCTAGTTATTGATGGTAATTAGAGTAGTAATCATTAGTGTAGACGCGGTGTCTAGGCGAGTGTTTACCTGAGTTTGCGTCCAATCCTCCGGTTAGTTGTGGTAGCTACAAGGGTGACAACTTTGTAGATTGTTATAATCCACCACGTTAGGATTGGTGTTTCGTAGAGCTTTTTGGCAGCCTTCTCCCGATTACCCTTTTCCCAGTCTTTTTCGAGAATTAGAAAGGTACTACTGCTCCGAAGTAAATAAATATAGTGGGCTTTTAATTAGATAGACCAACTTAGAAAACCCTATATCCCTCTCTAACCACATTATCATTCTTTTCTTGGACGTTCTTAATTCGTTTAGCACACTTCACATTCCCCGTGGAAATCGATACCCTGGAATACTCTCGGGTGAAAGCTACATCGGTATCCGTGCGCTTGCAGATTTTTCTGTTTGCATTTAAAATACCCAACAGTCTACACGTTCGCAAGTTCATGTACCTGCAGAAAATCATTTCAGCCCTGCCCACAGTATGAACATTGTGCATTGCTGAAATTTAAATCTAGATACTAACTTAGGTGTACACCCCGTATACACGTAAGTAGTACATACACCCATCAAAACAGTATTACTCCCGCAATTAAATACCTTCACTCGCACCAGTGTGCTTACGTGTACAGGTTCCAGTACCAAACTAACTCTCCCCTAGACCAACGGTTGCTTGGTCATGCTCTCACAACTCACCTTACCTTGGTGTAGAGGCAAATTGATCCATACATTACTATTCCGAAGAACAACACTCATACAATTTCACCCTTGCCGTATGGACGACAGTAATAAACAGAAATTAAACTTGATGCATAACCCCCAAGTTAGTACTTAAGTAGCCACCTAAGATCCTACTGGGCATAAGGACATGATCACTAGCACACCTTAGTTTTCATCTTTAAGATTTTCAAATCCTACTATAACTATTAGTTGGAAAATATGATTTTATTTGGAAAATACTGGTTTTCAAATGCACTTATGAACCATAACGCTAAACTTGCTCCGATGCCAGCTGTGACAGAACCGACCAATTTATACCAAATTAAGCACTAAAACCTCCGCTTTCGCAAAGATTATCATGTACTTAAGCTCGTACAAACCCGGTAGTCCGGAAATCTCTAAGGGTTTCAAATCATTTCAAATTTAGCCAAGATCGTAATAGTTTAGCATACATGTCCACAAGTTACATCACAGTTCGCACATAGTTCAAATACATCAGAGTACGAAACAATATTACAAACCATACTTTGAAACAGTAGCAGAAGCAACATAGTTTTGAAACACAAGTTCAGTTTGTTCTCAATACGGTGCCATCAGTCTGATCGAGTCCACAAAAGCATCCGGAAAGGATAGGGAACGACCATGCCCATGGGCTAGTCATCACCCGAAACTGGATACAGGCAGTTCTCACAGTAGCCAAAGAAGCTCTGCCCATCTGCAATAACAAGGGATAAAACCCTGAGTACAAGAAGGTACTCAGCTAGACTTACCCGTCATAAACCAGAAATAATGAGACACCAAGGATCATGTGGGCTATATCTGGGGTTGGCTATACTTACATTTTGCATAAAGATATTTTTATTAGTAAATAATCATCATTAGAGTATTAGCAGTCAATTTTATGTAATCAACCTGATTAACTAGATTTGCACCTGATCTAGAGCAATCACTTGTCTAATTAATCAAGAAAGAGTGACTATTTCATCAATAGCCTTTCGGATTTAACATCATAACCATCTTTAGTTCTATATGTTCTACGGTAACACATGCCAGTCAATTGCGCACTGTCTAGGAGCGATGGCGATTATAATCGATTCCTACCCAGCTGGGGATAAAATGTCGCACACTCGCCGACACGTCCGGCCATGGCAGTCGTAAGCTGCCACTCAGGAAATTCGAGAACACAACACGCGGGACGGCCATGGGCCCTTCTACACCGGGGGTGATCTCAGTGCCAGGTCGCTCAAGCTATAACTTCCCACGGTCATGATAGATCAGTCAGGCCCCGCCTGTCCACGGACCATGCCAGGTTGCTCAGAATAGTTGCCCATAGTACATCTGAGGCCTTGGGTGTTAGGCGTCAACTTCTCCATCACTGGCTCGAATAACCTTACTCGGCTTCACGGGAGGTACTCAGACCCACTCCATTAAGTGATTGACGCGTTCAATTTGACTCAGGTGCGCTTCCCAAAACGGGTCCTATGCGACACAGACGGAAGACTACTAGCACACAGAACCCATCTCCTGCTGCTCCTACATCCCGTCCGGTCTCCAATTCATTATCACATGGTTATTCCACGACAGCACTAGGCTAATCATGATTAGTATCCACCTATGTGCGGGAGACAGGAAATCACTCGACTTTTACCGATCTAAGCAGTGCTAAGCATAAATGAGCCTGGACCTAATAGGGATATCAAGGTAATAATTGCAATGGACAAGGATAAGTAAGTAATGCAGCAACGGTAGCAATCAACTCCTATAACCTAATGCAACAAACATAGTAGGTTAAATTGGAAATAATTGCAAACCACTAGGAGTTAGATGCTCCGGGCCTTGCCTTTCTCGAAGTCAAAGGGACGGTGATCCTAGCATTCTGGCAACTCTCCAACGTCTTCCTCGATCCTCTCAAGCGGCGTCTCCTCCTGACTCGGCTCCTCCTGCTGCGGGTTCTGGTTCTCCTCTAGTGATCTTGTATGGTGCATTGCAGGTATAAATATGACAAATGCACATGGGATGCAACAAGGAGAAGACAACTTTAGGAGATAAGCACATGTCATCTACTTCATTTTCTTCAAGAAGATAGTCAATATCATGTAGTTAGCCACTAACTACCTTGCTACTACTCTATAGCCTAATAATTTATTAAATATTCTTTAACAGTCATTTAACATACCTAATCACAAGAACATTATTTAACTTATTCAACCTTACTTATCTATTCACTTAATCCCTTTTAATTGATTTATTAAACAGGGCATAATTATCACCCTACTGAGAAGACTTGAAAAAATTCCCAAACTTTTACACATCGACCAAAACTAAACTATCATGAAAATTTCAGTCTAAAACAGTAACCCTAGCATGCACTAAAAATTAACATTAGTAATTCACAAATTAGGCACTTTTCAAGGTTTGTACTATCAACTGTCAAAATAGACCTACTTAACATTTTTCACAACAACTTTATAACCTCACTTAGCTACTCAAAAAGTACCAAGCTCAGAATCTAAGCATTTCTGTTTATTAAAATTACCTAAAGACAACAGCATTTAACAACTTTAAATGCTACGATCAATATTTTTCACGAAACATGCACATGATATATTTTTCCCCAATACTACTCAACAAGACAAACGTAACAAAGTTAGAATCACATTTTTCTAAGCTATACAAAATTAGTTATGTATTTTCTAAGTTAACAGCCATTTACTTGATTAAATAAAACTGCATATAAAAGTATCACAAAATATGCATCTAATATTTTTAACAGATAGATCCTCATTTCGAGCACAATAAAATTTGTTTCACATTATTTGGACTTAAAATGAGCCTTGCACAAATTTTAGAAGCATTTAACCTATTTCTGCAAAACTGGATAAAAGAAAACTCGACCTAAAACGTTATGGACACCCGGCTTCATGCACTCACAGGTACAAAGCAAAACGCTAGGCACACCCGGCTATCCCGAGCGCTAGTGCACCCGAACTCTTCTCCTCCTCTCTCTCATTCTCTGCCAGCGGGCCCCGAAGGTTAGGTGACCCACGTCACCCAGTCAACGGGCCCACGCGTCGATGGCATAGTGCACCCGCTGGCGTTGACCGGCGCTAGCTCGCCGGTGGCGAGGTTTCCGGCGACACCAACCCTACCTCTAGACTCGCCTTCCTGAGGCGGACACAGTCGGCTAGGTCTCCATGCCAGGGACTCACCGGAGCAAGCTCAACGGTGGCCATGGCGGAGCGGCGGCGCTGCGACGCAACAGCGAGGTCCTCCTCGGCCATTTCGAGCCTCGGCAACACAAGCACTAGCTCAAGCAAACCCTAAGCGACCTATTTGTGCGGTGCTCGAGCCATGCACGACGGTGGTCCGCGGCGGACATGGCCGTGGCAAGGCTTGGTTCCGGCCGAAACACGGCGCTAGAGACATCTCCATCTAAACCAATGCAACTACGGAGGTAGAGAAGGCTAGAACGGAGCTTGGTTCGGGGTGGTTTGGCCAGAGATGGCCGGACCACGCATTGGTCATGGCGGCGGCCATGGCGGGAGCCCGAGGTTGGCATTTGATGTTCTGCCGGCTAGGGTGAAGGAGAGGGGAAACCAACCCGTGCAGGTGAAAGAGGAGGTTAGGGTGGAGAGATGAGCGGAGGGAATCGGGCGGTGGTGCTCTGGGTAGCGAGGAATCGCTCGCCGGAGATGGCAGGCGGTGGCGGCGCTTTTGAACTAGAGAAGATGGAGCAGAGGGAGAGCGAAGGAGTGAGTGAGTGGCTCGACCGGCTTGCGCAATGGGGTTAAAGGACGAAGGCGGTGCGGACGCTGGTTCATTGAACCCGGACGGGTTCCGTCCCCGAGTTCCGACATGGCGCGGCGGTGGCTTGTCCGCGGCGGCCACGCGGCGGCGAGGTAGAGGGGGACAGAGGGAGTTGTCGGGGGAGTGGAATCGGTGGGCGCTGAGCGGGTGGCTCTAGTGCTTGCTGTTCGGCCCGGCCGAACAGCGAGTAGCAGTAGCGGCACCGGCGTACGGGTGGTGCGAGCGAGCGGCGCGGCGCGCGTGGGAGGAGGGAGAAAAGAGGCTGACAGGCGGGCCCCACTAGGGTTTAAACAAAAGAGGTTTGGTTGATTTTCTTCCTTGGCTTTTAACACCCAAACTAAGCCAAACTAGAAAAAGGTCCTAAAAGGAAAGATGCTTAGAATTTCACAAGGAACAATTCATCTTTAAGGCTCAAGTCCAAATTCTACATGGCAAAAGAATTTCACTCCTAGTCTATTTTTCTAATGCAAGAAATAAACAATAAATCACCTTTTCTGAAAAAGTACCTTTAAGCAAAGTTGTTCCTTTTGACAGGATCTACAACTTTGGTTTAAGGCACTTGGTCAGAAAAACAAAGAATCTACTAGCTATACTAGAGATTAGGTAAAGGACTTAAACAACACACCACAGAAGATGCACATGAAATGATGATGCCATGCTCATGCTATATCAAGTTCTGCATTTAGAGTTGCTTAACACCTAGGGTGTTATAGAATCTCTCGCAAGGGCCAAGCTCCTAGTTGGGTAACTCCGTGGATAGCTCCGGGCCTTCCCCACGCCCAAGTGGGTCTCCGGTTAAGCCACTCGTGGCAAAGCCTCTGAAGGACCGAGAAAGCACTAGCAAGGCGACCCGAGGGGGGGTGAATGGGAGCTCAAAAATTTCTCTCGAAACTTTGGCCAAATGTCCCAAAATCAACCCCGAGAAACTGCGACCGAAACCGTGATGCCCGCGACCCTTGGAAGAGGGTGGATGATCCCTAGGATCACAGCGAGGCACCACAAGAAGATAGCAAACCAATTGCCAAAAGCTCCGGCTCGAACACAACCCCAAAAACCAAGTCCCGAACGTAGATTGTCGGCTACGTCAAGGAACTCCTAAATACCTATGCTAACAAGTAGCAAAGATACCTACAGAGCTTCCTTGGTCAACTCTAGGGTCAAACGAGAAGTCCGGAAACCAAGCGAACAAGCCGGGAGAGCAAACGCACTAAACCGGAAGACACAGCCAAAACCCGGACTGTCCGCCGGTACGGTCCCGGACTGTCCGCAGTAGTGACGGACTGTCCGCGGGCTAGTGGCGGACTGTCTGCCGGCAAAACTCGTCAAACAGCAAGGTTGCTGCAAAGTCCCTGGACGTTCCCGGACTGTCCGCCAAACACAACGGCGGACTGTCCGCGGGTCAAGTTTCAGCACTGTTCACCGAGACACACAACCACTGCTCGGCTGAATCCCGATGCAAGGACTGTCCGCGCCCTGAGTGGCGGACTGTCCGCGGTCACTCAGGGAGGGCGATTTTATTCGCCCTTTACCCAAATCAATCACAAATCAATTCAAATCAAAATCCCACGTTCCCAAACATGGAGAGGATGATCACGGAGTAGTTAGGATACTATCCCCAAGAAATCATCCGCTCAAATCGAGTCAAACACCGGGAAATCAAAAGGGGAGGAGGATGAACCGAAAAGCGCCACGAAAACGAAATCAACTTGATCTACCCGTTCGTAAGGAGATAGATAAATTCCTTCGGTGGAAATGATCTCCTTTCAAATACGAACAAGTTGATTCAAACGGATTTCGCAAAGATGCACGAGAGAGATAGAGAGATCGAGTGACGGGAAAATCGCGGAGAAACGAAGAACGCGAAGAACACGAATCAAAACGCGAATCAACACATCGATCTGCAACCGTGTGGCTACCACACGCTACAATAGTGAGGTTACGGCCTCACTTCGTCAGAATCTCCAGTACACAGAGGTATGGTTCTCTGCGGATCTCAGCTAGCTACAGCAGGGGATTGGGAGAGCAGGAAACCCTAGAAGCAAAGAGCAAATGACTGAGATAGGAAGAGAGGAGGGTGTCTCCCTCTACTTATCCTAATTTCTAATTCCTACTCTACCCCTCTCTAATTACAGAGCGAACCAGCTAAACCCTAAGGTTATTCTGGACCAACTCGGTGGTAGGTGTATCCGACGGCCACGCCCGCACAACTCGTAGCGTTGCCTCGACGCAACCTCCCGATTGCCGCCACGTGCCGCCCTCGCTTTGCACCCCCGGTTTTGCGGCCCAAACCGGGAAAACAGCCTTTTCCAGCCAACCCCCGGTTTTGAGGCCCAAACCGGGAAACCAGCCCACCAAGCATCTGAGTTTTGAGGCCCAAACTCAGCAAAACCCGCAACGCCCAGGTTTTGAGGCCCAAACCTGGAAACCGTCTTCAGCCCGAGTTTTGTGGCCAAACTCGGAAACCTTCCACACCCAGGTTTTGAGGCCCAAACCTGGAAACCGTCCACCCGATGGTTTTTCCTTGGCTCTACCACCAAACCGACGTCATAGATGGGATGCACCTCCCATGCACCCCGTCCACCGACACGTGTCCCCAAGTCCACGACTCAGGCAACACATGACCGCAAGTCTTCACTTGTAGCTGCCACAGGCTGCCAGCCACCACAGCTGATCCTCGGGCCTCTGGTCCCTCAGTCCAAGGCTCACGTCCGCCCTTCGCCAATCTCAGTCCATCGGCACGGCACGTCTCTACTTGACCTTCACCTCACCTTTGATCACTGTATCTGTGCTCGACACCTGCACAACACAAGCCAAAGAACATGCGCATCATCCTAGTTGACAATCACTCATCACTCAGAGACCCGGCATACACCCATGTATCCGCAATCTCCCCCTTGATGAGTGCATTGTCAACTACCAACACAAATCATAATAGAAAGAGAAGAAGGAAGAAGGAGAAGAAGAGAACTCGACCAAATGACCCAAAAGCATAGCAAAGCCGAAGAAGGTCAAGTGGAAAGAGCGAAAGAACTTGGTCCCCAAAGACATGGGCAACGGCTCGATGCAACCAAGCAAAGCAAAGCTAGCCCTCAAGAAGAGGTAGAACAGGCTCAACACCGCTAGCAAATCCCAATCGAAAATATCGAAGCAAAAATGCTAGTCCCTCAAGATAGAGGCACAGAGGCTCAACACAACTAGCAAAGAAAGCTCGATACCGACGCCTTATGGCCAACAGGAAGTAAGAAAAAAAACTCCCCCTCGAAAAGTGCAAACAACCAGGAAGGCTCCCCCTTGGCTGAAACGGAGGGTAATGATTTGCAATTTCTGCCCCTTAGTTGAAAATGCACTTATCAAGAAATAAGGCTCCCCCTCAGAAAATGCACCAACAAAAAGTGCCAACAAGAGAGGTTCTCCCCCTTCCAAAATGCATATGAGTCAAAATGCAAGTTAGGAACTTCAGGAGTATACTCAAAAGAGTGCAAAGATGCTCGACAGAGTTCTGATCCGATGACTCAGAAAAATGCACAGAATGCTAGCAAAGGCTCAAGCTGATCACTAAGAATAAAATATGAACATGTGAGCAGTTTTAAGCCGAAAAAGGTATTCACCATCAAAATAGCACAAGACATGTATGGACAGGAAGTCAAATGTGCTAAGCATGTATACCAAGTGAACTACCCCTAGCACAGTTCAATCATCATGCTGATACCAATTTAGGCATATACTTGTGATTTCAGATTTTAATCGGAGTTGCAGCGGTGAAATTACACAAGTTCAGAAAACAGCATGTGACTGCGAGAGGTTGAATGCTTGTCATTGCCTAACTTTTCAACTGTGCGAAGCCTATGCATAAGCAATCAGAAGCTTAAAGCAATAGTTTCGGTCATACACTACACAGCTCAAGTTTAACTCAAAGTGCAATGAGAAACAGTCTCGAAACTGTGAGGTGCTAACAAGCAAACCCATCTCGATCTTTCCAATTCACTTAACTTGGTTCAGATTTTAAACAGAATATGACATACCAAGCAAGTGAATGACTCAACACTAGAGACATAGCAACCTAGCATATATGAAAAGCACATGTGACTTCAACACATCCTACACATGCTAGTTGCATATCTCAATGGTGAATATTTTCAAGTTTTAGTTCATTAACAAATTCACCATTCAAAAATAGCTCAGCACATAGTATGCACTAGTGATCAGAAAGAGCATAAGCTACAGCATCAACATAAAGCATTGGATCAAAAACTACACAGAGCATAGTTACATTCATCAGATTATACACATGAAGCTCAGAATGTAAAAGCGTATGCTGAAATGCAAAAGATGTACGAAGAAGTCAAAAAGGAACAAAAACAACTGAAACCAAAAAGTCAGTGTATTATACAAAATCCAAAGTGTTTCCCCCATCTAAAAGGGGAAACACACACCAAGCTCACCTCTCAACCGATTAAAGGTTGATTGGTCCAGAGGCTTGGTAAAAATGTCAGCAAGCTGATGATGAGTATCGACATGGCGAAGGTCGATATCACCCTTCTCATAGTGGTCTCGCAGAAAATGAAAGCGCACATCAATGTGTTTGGTGTTCGAGTGAAGCACGGGGTTCTTAGCAACGCTAATCGCACTCGTGCTGTCACAAAGCAATGGAACACGAGAAAAGCTCAGACCAAAATCACGCAAAGTGGCCATCATCCAGAGTAACTGGGAACAGCAGCTAGCCGCAGCAACATACTCAGCCTCCGTGGTAGACTGGGCGACGCTAGACTGCTTGCGAGAGGACCACGAAACAAGAGAAGAACCAATAAACTGGCAAGTCCCAGAAGTGGACTTGCGATCAATACGGCAACCAGCAAAATCGGCATCGGTATAACCGCAAAGGGAAAGGGTGGAGGAAGCAGAATACCAAATCCTGAATTCTGGAGAGAAGGATAAGTACCTCATAATGCGCTTGACCGCCTGACGGTGAGAGGTGCGCGGCGACGCCTGAAAGCGCGCGTAGAGGCACACCGCGAACTGGATGTCTGGGCATGTCGCCGTTAGGTACAGCAGCGACCCGATCATACTCCGGTACTCCTTCTGGTCCACTGCTTCTCCCTCCTTGTCCGCATCCAGGGCCGTCGTTGTCGCCATGGGTGTTGGAAGAGGCTTGGCCTCACCCATGTCGAACTTCTTCAGGATATCTCTTTTGTACTTGCCCTGGTGCACAAACGTTCCTTCCCGGGTTTGCTTGATTTGCAACCCGAGGAAAAACGTCAACTCACCCATCATGCTCATCTCGAACTCCCTGCTCATAGTGTCTGCAAACTTGGCAACCAAAGCGTGAGAAGAACCACCGAAAATGATATCATCCACGTAAATTTGGACCAAGAGAGTATCAGTGCCTTGCTTGCGGAGAAAGAGCGTTTTATCTACACATCCCATTTTAAAACCCTTAGCAAGCAAAAAGGTTTTCAACCTATCATACCAGGCTCTAGGGGCTTGTTTCAAACCATACAAAGCTTTGTGAAGTTTAAAGACATTGTTTGGAAACTTGGGATTTTCGAAACCGGGGGGTTGTCTAACATACACCTCCTCTTCTATGTAGCCGTTTAAGAAGGCACTCTTGACATCCATTTGAAAGAGTTTAAAACCTTTGGATGCAGCAAAAGCCAAGAGTATCCTAATTGCCTCTAAACGAGCTACAGGAGCAAACATCTCCTCATAGTCTATCCCCTCCTTCTGACTATATCCCTGGGCTACGGGTCTGGCCTTGTTTCTCACAACATGGCCATCTTCTCCCTGTTTGTTTTTGTAAACCCATTTTGTCCCAATTGGATGACACTCAGAAGGTGGAGACACTAGAACCCACACCCGATTTCTCTCAAAGTTCTCAAGCTCCTCATGCATGGCATTGACCCAATCAGGATCCGTCAAAGCGTGTCCAACATCCCGGGGTTCAAAATCAGCAACAAATGCAGAATGAGCAAAGTGAGAGATTTGCCTTGACCGGGTGACGCGTTCGTCGATGCTACCGATCATCTGCTGAGGCGGGTGCTAGCACTGAATGTGTCGTGGAGCCTCCCTTGCCGAAGTGGCCTCCCCCTCAACAGCAGCTGGTGCCTCCCCGGGTACAAAGGGTACCGCTCGGGGTGGCGGATCCCACGGCCCCCAGGAAGACGATGTGTCGGGGCCGTGAGTCGTAGTAGAGGCCGCTCTTTGCAGCACAACAGGTGGAGGAGGTGCTGGGTCATCTATCCCTTCAGCACCTTCTTCTTCATCATCGAAAAGAGGTTCGCCAACCTCATGATCACCTGCACGCTCAAAACGAGAAGAAGGACAAACCATGGTCTCGT
Organism: Coix lacryma-jobi var. lacryma-jobi; assembly: GCA_009763385.1. NCBI lineage: Eukaryota > Viridiplantae > Streptophyta > Magnoliopsida > Poales > Poaceae > Coix > Coix lacryma-jobi. The sequence continues at coordinate 74,949,960 of CM019829.1, forward strand.
CGAAGGTGACATCGGATGTCTCCATGACTCGGTTAGTGTCAAGGTTAAGTACACGGTAAGCTCGAGTGTGAGTGCCATAACCCAAAAACACACCATCAGAAGAAAGAGACTCAAACTTGTCCAAGTTGCCCTTTTTGAGTATAAAACAATGGCAACCAAAAACTCGAAAATAACTCACCTTGGGGAGTTTTCCAAAACGCAACTCATAAGAGGTCTTTTTCAAGAATGGTCAAAGAAAATGCGATTGGAAATGTAGCATGCAGTGCTCATAGCTTCGGCCCAATATCGCCTAGGAGTCCTATGCTCATCGAGCATCGTCCAGGCCATCTCTACAAGGGTCCGATTCTTCCTCTCTACGACACCATTCTGAGGCGGTGTGCAGGGGGAAGAAAACTGATGCTCTAACCCAAAAGAGTCACAAAACTTCTCAAAATCCGAATTCTTGAATTCGGAACCATTATCACTCCGAATTGCTCGCATTGAGTTCAAAGGGAACTCATTCTGATGACGTAAAATCAGATTGCGAGCAAAGGAGAAAGTCTCGGTCTTCTCAGCTAAAAAGAAGACCCATGAATATCTCGAAAAGTCATCAACAACAACAAGTACATACCACTTCCCCCCAACCGAGCTCACCCGAGCCAGACCAACAAGATCCATGTGCAAAAGCTCTCCAGGGCGCTTGATCATGACCTGAGTCACTGGATGGTGGGGAGCGACAACCATCTTCCCGTGTCTACAAGAGTGGCAAACAAGATCCTTCTCCATATGTAACTTGGGCAATCCTTGGATTAGGCCAAGTGAACTAAGCCTTGCAAGCAAGTCGAAGCTCAAATGTCCAAGTCTCCTATGCCACTTCCAAAGATCAGAAGAGGAAGGTCCAGCCACAAGACAACGAGAAGTACCAAAAGACTCCGAGAAATTCGCACGAAAGACTTTTCCAAAGGGCGAAATCAAACACACAAGATTGCCCTGAGGATCCAAAATACGACTGAGATTCGGTTTAAAATGAATCTCATAGTCGTCGTCAAAGAGTTGCAAAACGGAAAGAAGGTTAAAATGCAAGTTAGAAACAAGAGCAACATCGCGCAACACAAAGTGCTCATTAACTCGCACAGACCCACGAGACAGCACCTTACCTTTGCTGTTGTCGCCGAAGGTGATATACTCCTTTCCGGCGATCGGACAAAGACTGGAGAACCACTTGGCGTTTCCGGTCATGTGCCTCGAACACCCGGAATCCACCAACCAAACGTTCTCCAATCGTTTTACCTACATCAATAAAAAGACATAGGGTGAGCATACGGGCCAACACTGGGGTTAGTGAAGTAAGGGGAATACCAGTGTTGGGCCGGCTGCTCAAAAGAACGGTTAGCAGAAAAACCATTCCTAGCACGCCTACGAGAGGAGCGATCACCACGTTGAGGAAAACGTGGTCCACTAAGGGAGGAGCGTCCATCGCGATACTCAAAACGTGGTGGGGGAAAACGCTCAACTGCAAAGCCACCGCCACGGGGTCCATAGCCTAGAAATGCAGGCTCCCGCCGGGCACGCTCTCTACGAGGCCTACGCCTAGGGACTTGAGGCTCAACACCTCTAGGCCTAGCGTCTCTCCTCAGAGCTCTCTGCTGCCTAGGCCTGGGAACTTGAGGTTCTGGACCTCTGGGCCTAGCAGCACGTCTCGGTGCTCTCCTCTGAACATTCGGCGCATGTACATCATGGAAAGGATGGTACATGTCCGGGTTGTTCAGCTCCCTAGCACGACGCGCCTCTCTCTTGCGCCTAAAGCAGAACTCGCTCAAGTGTCCATCTCTCCCACAATGCTCACAGTGGTTCCTCACCGCTCTCAAAGGGGGTTGTTGGTACTCACGGCTGTGGGTGTGGATCACCTTGCCCTTCTGTGGCAACAGCTCCTCGCGAATAGGTGGCATCGTATCAAGCTTGTTTTTCAGGTGGTTGGGTTTGGGATGCCACACTTGGTTCTTGGGTGGAGCTCTCGGAGGTTCCTCAAACACCCCATCCTTGGTGTTAGGTTTGAGAGGCTCTTTGGGTGGAAGCTTGGTTAGTTTGGGAGTAGTGGTGGAGTTGGGCTTCTCACTCGGGCTTAGACCACTCGACTCTCCAATCTTCCCAAAAGCAGAAAGATCAACACCCTGAGCAAAGCCTACACCGGGACCTCCAGCAGCTCGCTTGAATTGGGAAATCATCGTCCCGAGCTGTGGCTCACCACAAGACACCCATGACAAGATGGTCTGAAGGTATGTGTTTTCCTCCTCGGTTTGCATCTTGTCATGCTTCACATTGGCAATCTCCATCTCCAAACCCTCGCACAAAGCGCACCTAGTCACACAAGTGCTACCCGAGCTGGCCTCCTCGAGAGACACAATCTTGGCATTCTTCTTTGCCAACTCGGATTGCAAGACAACTACGGTGCACGCCTAGTCACACAGTCTTGCACGCACCCAACAGCATGGGTCTAGCACGGAGCTCATCCACCTCTCCTACCAACGCAACATACTTACTTCTCAAAGTGAGAAGATCAGTCATGTGCGTGGTGCACGCCTCGCACTCCTGCTCATCTGCGACAACTACGGTGGACTTGACAGAATCAAGTTCCTTCACCGTATCCTCCCACTTCTGCCTAAACTCCTTGCGCTCTCTAGCGGCTTGCCTAAGCAACTTATCTTGACTAAGAAGCGCGGCAGTAAGTTTCTCGACCTCAGCGGAAAGCTCATCGTGGGTCAGAGATACCTGGGAGGTGTCGTCGTCGTCGTCGTCGTTCCGAGGGGAGTTCACCAGCTCGCCGTCGACCTCCTTGCCGAGGGCCATGGTGCAGAGGCCGTCGTAGTCGGCGAAGAAGCAGAGACCGTTCAGCTTGTCCTCGATCCTCTTCTTCTTCTCGGACTCGTCGTCACTTGAGCAAGCGGAGTCGTCATCCGAGCCGTCGACGTCGCTGAGCGTGGCGAAGAACGCACGCTGCTTAGCTTGGGCCTTCTCCAAGTACTTCTTCTTGATGTACTCCTTATCGAAGCCGCCCCTTCGCTTGTGCCTCGCAGGGACGTACTTCTCCTTGCGTTTGCCGGAGTCGTACTTGTGCCCATGATCGCCCTTCCCAGATGTGTTCTTCTTCTTGGGACAGTTGGCAATGAAATGGTCGGGGTCACCGCACTCGTAGCATCCTGAGCGTCCTCTCCGCGGCGATGGTTCATGCGGTTGTTGTGAAACCGCGAGAACCGGTTGGCGAGCATTGCCAACTCGTCATCCCCCAAAGACTCCAGCTAGTCCTCTATGACAGAAAAGAGAGACAAAAGAGCAAAACCTCCAGAGGGGTTAGCAGAAGAGCCAGAAACCAAAGCCATAGTCGGGCCAGAAGGATTCTCATAAGAAGCCCTTGCCATGGCATCAATCTCACTGGACTTGAGCTTACTGAAGAGCTCGTCGCACGTGAGGGTCTCATAGTTAGGTGATTCGATGATCGCCTAAACTTTGGAATCCCACACCGACCGATCAAGAGTATGCAAAAGCTTCAAAGCTCTCTCATGATCGTCGAAAGGCAACAGCTCCTTGTTCGCCCTCATCCTGTTGACAATCACCTGAAAGCGAGCGAATAAACTTTCTATGCTCTCGCCAGGCATATGTCTAAAGTTCTCATACTCTCGCTTGAACGACTCGTAGAGACGGGTTTTGACTTGAGAGGTTCCCTCATGGAAACGCATGAGGGTAGCCCAAATCTCCCGAGCCGTAGCGAGGTGAGAAACGCGATCAAACTCACTCATGCTCAAGCATGAGAAAAGAGAATTACGGGCTCGGCTATTGGCATCGTGCTCATCGATCTGAAGCTGAGAGACACGAGCAGCCAAGACCACGTAATCGGCAGAGTTGCAAATATCCCAGATGGAAGCACCCAAACTCTGCAGATAGGCCGACATGCGTATCTTCCAATACGCATAGTTTGTCCCATCGAAAAATGGCGGTTTGCCCACGCCGCGATCCATGTCGCCTTCTGTGGATCTGGAACCGGCTAAGGTGGAAGATCCTTAACCCGCTCCGATACCAATTGAAGGACCGAGAAAGCACTAGCAAGGCGACCAGAGGGGGGGTGAATGGGAGCTCAAAAATTTCTCTCTAAACTTTGGTCAAATGTGCCAAAATCAACCCCGAGAAACTGCGAACGAAACCGTGATGCCCACGACCCTTGGAAGAGGGTGGATGATCCCTAGGATCACAGCGAGGCACCATTAGAAGATAGCAAACCAATTGCCTAAAGCTCCGGCTCGAACACAACCCTAAAAACCAAGTCCCGAACATAGATTGTCGGCTACGTCGAGAAACTCCTAAATACCTATGCTAACAAGTAGCAAAGATACCTAGAGAGGTTCCTTGGTCAACTCTAGGGTCAAACGAGAAGTCTGGAAACCAAGCGAACAAGCCGGGAGAGCAAACGCACTAAACCAGAAGACACAGCCAAAACCCGGACTGTCCGCCGGTACGGTCCCGGACTGTCCACAGTAGTGTCGGACTGTCCGCGGGCGAGTGGCGGACTGTCCGCCGACAAAACTCGTCAAACAGCAAGGTCGCTGCAAAGTCCCTGGACGTTCCCGGACTATCCGCCAAACACAACGGCGGACTGTCCGCGAGTCAAGTTTCAGCACTGTTCACCGAGACACGCAGCCACTGCTCGGCTGAATCCCGATGCGCGGACTGTCCGCGCCCTGAGTGGCGGACTGTTCACGGTCACTCAGGGAGGGTGATTTTATTCGCCCTTTACCCAAATCAATCCCAAATTGATTCAAATCAAAATCCCACATTCCCAAACTTGGAGAGGATGATCACGGAGTAGTTAGGAGACAATCCCCAAGAAATCATCTGCTCAAATCGAGTCAAACACCGGGAAATCAAAAGGGGAGGAGGATGATCCGAAAAGCGCCACAAAAATGAAATCAACCCGATCTACCCGTTCGTAAGGAGATAGATAAATTCCTTCAGTGGAAATGATCTCCTTTCAAATACGAACAAGATGATTCAAACGGATTTCGCAAAGACGCACGGGAGAGAGAGATCGAGTGATGGGAAAATCACGGAGAAACGAAGAACGCGAAGAACACGAATCAAAACGTGAATCAACACATCGATCTGCAACCGTGTGGCTACCACACGCTACATTAGTGAGGTTACAGCCTCACTTCCTCAGAATCTCCAATACACAGAGGTATGGTTCTCTGCGGATCTCAGCTAGCTACAGCAGGGGATTGGGAGAGCAGGAAACCCTAGAAGCAAAGAGCAAATGACTGAGATAGGAAGGGAGGAGGGTGTCTCCCTCTACTTATCCTAATTTCTAATTCCTACTCTACCCCTCTCTAATTACAGAGCGAACCAGCTAAACCCTAAGGTTATTCTGAACCAACTCGGTGGTAGGTGTATCCGACGGCCACGCCCGCACAACTCGTAGCGTTGCCTCGACGCAACCTCCCGATTGCCGCCACGTGCCGCCCTCGCTCTGCACCCCCGGTTTTGTGGCCCAAACCGGGAAACCAGCCTTTTCGAGCCAACGCCCGGTTTTGAGGCCCAAACCGGGAAACCAGCCCACCAAGCATCTGAGTTTTGAGGCCCAAACTCAGCAAAACCCGCAACGCCCAGGTTTTGAGGCCCAAACCTGGAAACCGTCCTCAGCCCGAGTTTTGTAACCAAACTCGGAAACCATCCACACCTAGGTTTTGAGGCCCAAACCTGGAAACCGTCCACCCGATGGTTTTTCCCTGGCTCTACCACCAAACCAACGTCGTAGATGGGATGCACCTCCCGTGCACCCCGTCCACCGACACGTGTCCCCAAGTCCACGACTCAGGCAACACATGACCGCAAGTCTTCACTTGTAGCTGCCACAGGCTGCCAGCCACCACAGCTAATCCTCGGGCCTCTGGTCCCTCAGTCCAAGCCTCACGTCCGCCCTTCGCCACTCTCAGTCCATCGGCACGACACGTCTCTACTTGACCTTCACCTCGCCTTTGATCACTGTATCCGTGCTCGACACCTGCACAACACAAGCCAAAGAACATGCGCATCATCCTAGTTGACAATCACTCATCACTCAGAGACCCGACATACACCCATGTATCCGCAGCCTCTCCCAGACGCTCCCTGCCTTCTTCACTATCAAGCTTCCGGCCGAACCGCCGTGGGCCTTGTTCCCTTTGATACATGGTGGTGGCCACACCACAAACGCGGTTGGTGTGGTCTCGCAAGACTACAAGCCCCTCCGATGTACAACAATGGTGCGCGCAAGCACCGATAGATAAGAGGTGTTTTATACCTCACTAAACACTAGGCCTAACACCTAGAGCAAGCGCAAAGCGGTGGTCTAACTAGCCTAAGCACTTCGCAAACTACCTACACTAATCACCTAGTATATCACTTGAGCACTTTGGTGGCTAGAGCAACTAAATATGTGTCTAAGCACTTGGTTCACTTCCTTGAGCTCCAACCATGTTGTTTTGGCTGGCCATGGGGGTATATATAGAGCCCTAACCGAATAGAGCAGTTGGAGAAACACATTGGACTTCATAGCGTAGCATCGAACGCTGAAGTCGTGACCATTGGACGCTCGTCCAATGCTCCACAAAGGTTGGGTGAAGAGGCAATCTTCAATTGTGATGGGCACACCCTTGACATTGAGCTTGCAGATCATCCTCTTTACTCCTTTCATTAGCTTGATTGTTTCTTCATCTAAGGAGGAGTTGGATGAGGTGGAGGCTTGATCATCATCACTTGATTCTTCTTCATCATCATCCTCTTCTTCTTCCTCATCACTAGAGGAGCTTGAGCTTGTCTCAATTTGCTTCTTGCCCTTCATCTTCTTGTGCTCATCACATGTGAGAGCTATGCCTTTGCTTGATGAAGTGGTTTCTTCTAGAGCCATCTTGTGTGACATCTCAAATGCCACCAATTTACCAATGACAACGGTGGGGGTCATTGTGCTCAAGTCTTCCATGTTGTGAAGGATGGTGATGATGGTTGCATATTTGTTCTTTGCAAGCACGAATATGATCTTCCTTGCAATGTCCGCATCACCTAGCTTTGTAATTCCTATAGAATTGAGCTCATTGATAATTAGATTCAAATGAGAATACATATCACGAACAAGCTCATTTTCATTCATTTTAAAGGAGTCATAACTTGATTTAGATAGGTGATGTTTTTGCTGTCTAACATTACTAGTACCATCATGGAGCTCATGGAGTTTTAACCAAATTTCATGAGATGTTTGTAAGGTAAAAACTTGGTTAAAAACATCCATGCTAAAAGATTCAAACAAGCAATTTTTAGCTCTAGCATTAAGATGAATTTCCTTTTCATAACCCGCGGTTAACTTGATGGGATTCTTAGGGGGGCTCATCCCATCACGACTGACTCTCCAAACACCTAGATCAACAGCTTCTAGGTAACAAGCCATTCTAGCACTATAATATGGGAAGTTAGTGCCGTCAAAGTGCGGAGGACTATTGGTATCCATCGCAAAACCACTCTTAGGGGTGTCGGCTCGATGGCGGTGAAGCCAAGAGTCCACAAATGAGCCAACCTAGCCCTGATACCAATTGAAATGACCGTGACGCCTAAGAGAGGGGGGGTGAATTAGACAACTTAAAACTTCTACTCTAAACTATGGCCTCTAATTTCCATCTAGTCAAAACCTATGCAAGAAAGTAAACTATCCAATGTGCAACTAAGGTTTTGCTAGGTGTGTTGCTATCTCTACCGCGAAAGAGTTTTGCAACCTATGATCCAAACCTATCAACTAGCCTATCAACTAAACTAGGAAAGGTAAAGCACACAACAAAGGTAGCAAGAAAATGCGGAAGATAAATAGTGTGGTAGAGATGAAAACTACCATCGACGACTCCGATATTTTTACTGAGGTATCGAGAAGCGCCCAAGCCTCCCCCTAGTCCTCGTTGGAGCCCCTCGCAAGGAATCCCTCGCAAGGGCCAAGCTCTTGGTCAGGTAATTCTGTGGATAGCTCCGGGCCTTCCCCACGCGCAAGTGGGTCTCCGGTTAAGCCACTCGTGGCAAATCCTCTCTCGGATGCTCCCTGCCTTCTTCACTATCATGCTTTCGGCCGAACCGCCGCGGGCCTTGTTCCCTTCGGTACACGGTGGCAGCCACACCACAAACGCAGTGGGTGTGGACTCACAAGACTACAAGCCCCTCCGATGTACAACAACGGTGCGCGCAAGCACCAGTAGATAAGAGGTGTTTTGAAGGACCGAGAATGCAATAGCAAGACGACCAGAGGGGGGTGAATGGGAGCTTCAAATTTTCCTTTCGGAAACTTGTTGCCTCTGTCCCGAGAATCAACCCCAAGAGCAAACCTTAGAGCTTGCAAGTGTCTACGACCCTAGATGTAGGGTGGATGCTTTCAAGAAGCACAGCGAGACACTATACAACTCTAGAAACCCAACGCAAAAGACGGAAACCAAAACCGACAACAAACAACTAGACCGCGGACGAAACAGCGCGAAACAGTACTGACCGGACTCTGGCCTGTGTCCGGTCAGGGAGCACCGGACGCGTCCGGTCTCAAAAAATCCTCTCGGGACCCTTACTGTTTCTGACCGGACTCACAGGCAAAGAGCGTCCGGTCGAGAGCAGTGCGTCCGGTCAGCAGAAGACAAACACAATGAACAGTAGAACCTATGCGTCCGGTCGGCAATCAAGCAGAGCGTCCGGGCGTCTACTGAAATTTCATACACATGGCATTCAACCACCGGACGCATCCGGTCAACCCGAGCAAGCGTCCGGTCACCCCTCAGCAGCACTGTTCGACCACCAATTCGACTCGATCTCACCCAAAACAAATCCTCTAGGGATCAAACTTGGTGAGAGGAGTCACAAAAAGGATAGTGAGCTATCTCTCAGAGATCATGGCTCGAACCTATCTCCAAATCGATGAATCGAAGAACTTCGGGGGAGGGAGAAAAACTGGACCCGAAACAAAAATCGATCGATCTCCTAGGCCATGAGGTTAGAGGTAAATTCCTTCGGTGGAAAGAAGTGCCTCATGAACTAGAACAACTTGGTTCAAATGGATTTGCAAAAGATGAACCGTGTAAAGAGATCAAACGACGAGAAAAGCGTGGAGAAAAAGGATTCCGCGAAGAACACAAACAAAACGCGAATCACAACTGCCAAATTGCAACCGTGTGGCTACCACACGCTACAACAGTGAGGTTACGGCCTCACTTCATCAAAATCTCCAGTACACAGAGGTATGGTGCTCTGCGGATCTCAGCTAGCTATAGCAGGGGATTGGGAGAGCAGGAAACCCTAGAAGCAAAGAGCAAAATGACTGAGATAACATGGGAGGAGGGTGTCTCCCTCTACTTATCCTAATTCTAATTCCTACTCTACCCCTCTCTAATTACAGAGCGAACCAGCTAAACCCTAGGGTTATTCTGGACCAACTCATGGTAGGTGGTGATCCGACGGCCATGCCCGCACAACTCATAGCGTTGCCTCGACGCAACCTCCCGATTGCCGCCACGTGCCGCCCTCGCTCTGCACCTCCAGTTTTGTGGCCGAAACCGGGAAACCAGGCTTTCACGCCAACCCCAAGTTTTGAGCCCGAAGCGGGAAACCAGCCTCCAAGTCCATCCCCTGGTTTCGAGGCCGAAACCAGAAAACCCGCCAGCGCCCAGGTTTTGAGGCCCAAACCTGGAAACCGTCCTCAGCCCGAGTTTTGTGGCCCAAACTCGGAAACCCGCAGCGCCCCGGTTTTGAGGCTCAAACCTGGAAACCGTCCACCCGTGGTTTTTCTCTGGCTTAACCACCAAACCGAAGCTGTAGAGGGGATGCACCTCCCATGCACCCCGTCCACCGACACGTGTCCCCAGGTCCTCGACCGAGGCAACACCATGCCCCGCAAGTCTTCGCTGGTCGCTGTCCCAGGCTGCCAGCCACCACAGCTGATTCTCAGGCCACGGGTCCCTCAGTCCAAGCCTCACGTTCGCCCTTCACCGCTCCCAGTCCATCGGCACGACACGTCTCTACTTGACCTTCACCTTGCCCTCGATCACTGTCTCTGTGCTCGACACCTGCACAACACAAGCCAAAGAACATGCGATCAAACCTGTTGACAATAACTCATCACTCAAGACTCGGCATACACCCATGTATCCGCATGTTTTAAACCTCACTAAACACTAGGCCTAACACCTAGAGCAAGTGTAAAGCGGTCGGTGGTCTAACTAGCCTAAGCACTTCACAAAGTACCTACACTAATCACCTAGTATATCACTTGAGCAGTTTGGAGGCTAGAGCAACTAAATATGTGTCTAAGCACTTGGTACACTTCCTTGAGCTCCAACCATGTTGTTTTGGCCGGCCATGGGGGTATATATAGAGCCCCAACCGAATAGAGCCGTTGCAGAAACACATTGGACTTCACAGCGTAGCATCGGATGTTGAAGTCGTGACCATCAGACGCACGTCTGATGCTCCCTTAACGGCTAGTTGCCAACCTGGCGCTGAGTCACATCGGATTCTGGACAGCTTCCGATGTGGCGACAACTATCGCGTCCGATATCTTCAGAGCCTCTCTGGAACCTCTCTGCATGGGCATCGAACGTAGGGTCCTAAGCATCTGATGTACACCTGGAGCATCCGATGTAACGTTGTGCATGGTGCACAGTGTTACCGTTGCGTCCGATGTGTGTAAGTGCATCTAGCCCTTAGTGGGTTTTGGTGAATTGAGTGACAACATAATTAAAGGTCTAACAAGTTTGCTAAGTGTATCAAAGGTTCAACAAGAAAAGCAAACTTGATGATATTCCACATAGTGTTGAAATGAAGGCCAAAATTGTGTATTGTTGTATTGGAAGATCATGGAAACAATCTTGTTCAAGCAAAAGACAACAATGCAAATAGAGTTGATGATATGGCTTCTATGTTGTGGGATATCATGGCATCATGAGAAAGCAAGCATATTTGGCAAATGACAAGTGAGACATGGATTGATGATTTTGGAATGGTCTCAACAATGGGTTGCTTTTCATGAGCGAGAAGAGTTTGATAGTGAAATAGCTTTGATCAAGGTTGAAGAATGAATCAAGAATGCATAAGTGAGTAAATGGCAAGCAAAGTTGAAATGACAAAGGACACAACTCATATTGGATATAAGTCATTCTCTACTTTGGTTTGCTTGTATGGATAAATGTTTGGAGAATCACTTTGCATTGATTTGATCAAGCTAGAAGTATGAAGATGGAGATTGAAGTGAGTGTTGAGTGTCAAGCCAAAAGGAGAGGATATTAGGAATCGTGAATTGGCTTGACCATATTAATGATGATCCATATATGTCTCTATGTGAGTCAAACTAAAGCTTGATTGATCTCAACATGCATATCTACAAGATGTTCAAGCAAGGATCACAATATTGAACAAATGGTTTTCAATGGATGCTCAATATGATGTGACTTGAGTGTGGCTTGATAAGGTGAAGATAGCAAGGAAAGGGCTTCGAGGTACTAAGCGACGGTGAAGGTCAAGAGACCGAAGTACTATGGCTAGGGTGAAGAAGAGAGTACTTGCATTGAGTCGAGGTACTAATCAAGCTATGAGGATTCATATTGTGTTGAGGATCAAATCTTTAGTGGAAGTGACTTGAAGCCATGGATTGAACTCATATGTGTGGAAATGGTTCAAGTCACATGCTCAAGGTGTGTTTGCTCAAAGAAAGGAGACAAAGATGATTGCAACCCCTTTCGAAGTGATATCAAGAAGAAATGGCATATGAAGACATTGAAGACTCAAGTGGTTAAAATGGTTATATTTTCTTTGTCTTGAGTATAGTTATGCCGTACTATCAAGGGGGATGCAATACGAATCATAGACAAGTCTCAAGTGCTCAAACTAACCGAACCCGAGTGCTAACATGAGAGAAAACACTTAGCACTGCACCTGCACTTGTTGATCTTGGGCTTGTTCTCTGTAGGGTTGGATAGCCCTCGAAACAAGCTTTCCGGAAAGTCCAAGATCACTGAAATCGGAGTTCGGAGTAAAAAGTTATGGCGTTTTTCGTGAGGTCACCTGTGCTGTCTCAGGAGCTGCGGCAGTGCCGCTCTGTCGAGCGGCAGTGCCGCTCCCCGGCAGTGCCGGGCTAAGTGCGGCAGTGCCGGGCCTGTACAGCCAGTAACGGCTAGTTTCTGACCTCCAACGGCTAGTTTTGGGTGTGGGGGTATATATACCCACCCCACGCCTCCAGAGCCTGCTGCTGGTGCCCAAAAGACTTCTAACACATCCAAAGCCATTTGAGAGCTCTCCCCAACCCTCTCTTGTGAGAGTGACATGCTTAGTGCATGATTAAGTGTTGGGGCTGTGTGATTAAGAGCTAGAGAGCATATTAGAGCCTTCCAAACCTTGAGCACTTGTCGGGCTTCGTCGATCTTCGTTGTGCATCTTTTACTCTTGGAGGTGAAGCCTCCTAGACGGCTAGCGTCGCCCGGCGAGCTCACGTGCTTGTGGTGAGCAGCGGGAAGTTTGTAATCCTCTTGTGGAGCTAGTAGAATTACCCCTCACTTCAAGGATTTGGTTCCTTGACTTGAGACCGAGGAAGAGTTGCAAAGCTCTTGACCTAAGTGGTCATCCTCAACAACGTGGAGGTAGGCAAGCCTTGGTGGCGAGCTGAACCACGGGATAAATCACTTGTCTCTTGTATTTACTTGTGTTCATTCATCATACTTGTGAGCTTGTGATTGATTCTAGGATTTGGCCCCGATCTATTTCATACAACATATTTGGCTTGGTTGAGTTGGTTCTGCAGGTTCAGGAAACCAAGAGCAACACTTCTATTCATATAGAATTGGTTTCCTATGGCTAGTTTTGAATTGCAGGCTCGGGTAGTTTGTTGGCGCGGCAGTACCCGGGCTGAGGCCGGCAGTGCCGGGGTGCGGCAGTTCCGGGCTTAGGGCGGTAGTGTCGGGCATCTCTAACAAAGTTTTGAGCTGTGATTTTAAACAGGCCTATTCACCCCCCCCCCCCTCTAGGCGACATCAAGGTCCTTTCAATGGGTATCGGAGCCTGGGCTCTCAATTACGGGCTTAACCGCCTTGAGAGACGATGTCGACAAGTGAGGAAGTATCTCTAGAACTTTTACTTTTCGATGGCTCAAATTATGCGTCTTGGTCCGCTAGTGTGCTTACTGTTTTTAGGACCATGGGTCCTCATATCGAGCGGATTGTTGATGTGAGCATTTCACCTTCTAGTGATGATTTGACCTATCTATCTAAAGAGGAAGTGAAATGCTTACAACACAATGCTCAAGCCTCTAATGTCTTATTTAGTGCTTGAGTGAAGATGTTTTTGATGCCGTCATATTTGAGATGGTGAACCTCTTGAGGATGCTCATGTCATTTGGACCACACTCAAAGAAAGATATGACAAGTCCAAGTGTGATGAGAAGTTGCTCTCATTGGAGGAACCACTTGAGGAGTGCTCAACTTCGCCAACAAATGAAGAGCCTCAAGTGATTCTCCCAAAAGGCATAGCTGATCATGGCACACCCACTCCCTTACCAACATATGTGAAAGGTAATGAATGGTTGGTGAGAACAAGGATTATACATGTGGTACTTCTACTTCCTATAGTTCTTGTGAGACTAACATTTTGAAGGAAGAAGAAGCTTGTGATCGGTGGAGGCCAAGTGATGAATCCACTTCACCAATGTGCTCAACTATTCATGCCACTTCTCATGTATGTCTTATGGCAAAGGGTAAGAAGGTAAAATCAAAAGCCAAACCTTCTCCACCTCCCAGTGACATCTCTAGAGTGATCTTAGTGATACTTCTAGTGATGATGATTCTAGTGATGAAGAAATAAATAACATAACTAAAATTTGATAGAAAGACCAAGTTATTTATTTCAAAGCTAATGGAGGACTTAGAGGCAACACAAGCTGAGCTAGAATCTAGAGGAAAAGACTCTAATTAAACAAGAGTCTATACATGCTAGCAAGGAAGCTATTGCATTGGAGAGAAGTGAGTGGACATCTCTGCAACTAGGCTTTGGCCCAAAGAGCCAAGATTGTCCGATGCTCTCCTAAAGAAGGATCATAATACAAGCTCAAGAAAAGTATTGTAGCTTGAATGGCAAGGCACAAAGACTGTAGGAGCAATATAGCCTTCTTTGGGAAAGCAACGTCACTCCTTCAAAGGCAAGTGATGTCTCTACTCCCTCACTAGTCAAGGTTGTGGAAAATGCTTTAATCTTGATGTTGAGATATTTATCCACTAACCTTGCTAATATGGAGGCATGAGAAAAGAATTGCTAGGCTGAATGAAGATCATAGCCAAAAGAGTGCAGGATGGCAAGACTCAAAACAGTGGCAAGAGGTTGGAAAATAGCCTGAGTGGCTCAGTCCATGATACAAAGGGCAAAAGTGGTAACAGGATCAGCCTGCACAGATGCTGGCACAACAGCAGCCCGAGCAGCACAGCCACCCAGGCGTGCAATGCGCTATGAAGGCGGGGAGTGCCGCCCCCACAGAAAAGAGGGCTACCAACTTTAGCCCCTGGTCAGGCAAGCTCATGAAGAAGGTCTCAAAATCAAAGCAAAGAGCCACCCAGAAAAAGAAGACTCTCATCACTTGCTTCAAGTGCAAGAAAAGAGGGTCACCATGTAAGGGATTGCTCCTGAAGAAAGAAGCGAAGTCATGAGCAACATTCAGAGAAGAAAAGATGGCTCATGCAAGTGCTCCAACATGGACACAATGCCCCGATGTGTTCAACAAGTTGATGACCAGCCAACACTTCCAAACCAGAAGATGAGAATAAGTAGAGGAAGGGTTATGAGTGCAATGAGAAGGGCATGCAAATTGCAAGCATGCCCTACATGAAGGACAAAGGCTTTTGACATCATCAAGTAAAAGAGGCTCACGCGTAAGGAAAGCAAACAATGAAGCAAGATAAGAAGGATGCTCTACAAGAACAAAACATCGCATTTGCCTACATTTGCCGAGAAAGGGACATTTAAGTATGGATTGTCCATGGGTAACCCTCCTAAGCTCAAACTCATCAATTTGATGTAAACTTGCTTAGGAGACCCAAAAATAGCACTGTGCTAGAAAGGTGATTGGTTTCACCACATACTAGCACAAAGCCATGGGTGCTAAGTCTCTTGGTGACTAACCTTGATGGACCCCATCTTGGTATGGGTACCAATTGTGCTTAGAAGTGTTGTAGACTTGAAGGTGATATGAAGCCTTGGGGTGCTTGAGCAAGTTATTGAAAAATATCATCTCAAGCTATCAATCTATTCATATGACTATTCTATCAAGATTGACCCAAGATGAATGATGGATATATCTCTAATCATACTCATCTCGGTAAACAAAGTACCAAACCCTGTGCTAGCTAGCCACTGTGACTTGTGTAGTCTTAATAGTTCACAAATATGTATGTTGGTGTGAATTATTAGTGTGGCTAGAGACTCTGAGTTCAATAATCATCTTTCGTATGATGCTTAATGCTCTCTAGTAGAGCAAGATCTTATTCATGTTGTAGGTAATGAGGAACCACTTTGTTGAGACAATCAAGAAAATGCCCGATTGGTGATATAAGGACCACAAGAAGTTCTGGTACAAAGATAGGAGAATCCTCAAGCACTTTGCCACCAAATTCCGCTGACGATCTCTGAATTGGTAGTACCATGCCTCAGAGCGGCAGTGCGCGCCTACAGAGCGCAGTGCCGCGCCCTATCAGAATAGTAGTGAGCTGAGATTAAGTCCAAGCATTGGATGAAGTCTACAACATGAGTGATAAGCAAAGTGAAGATGAAAGAAGCCAACCTCACCATTATGTTTCAAGAAGGTGGTAACATCAAATCTCAGGTCAATTATTTCAAACTTATCTTCTTGTGTCTTTGTAGTCATTAGGGAAAGAAAACCACTTGAGATATGATTGGTTGTTGGTCATGGAAAATAAGATGATTGGAATTTCACCAAACAAGCAACATACATGATTGGTGTCTTGTGGGACCTTAACCAAGAACTTCAGAAAGCTCAAGTAGAAGCACTTATCACTCAAATCTCAAAGAACTCTCACTTAATGAAAATCTTGTCAGTATGGTAGAATTGGCAAAATTAATTCATTCTCATCTTAGTGCCATCTACATGCTCAAATGGTGTGTGAGATTTCTTGCATAAGTTAAATTGATTGTTCTATTGGTTGCCATGACCTAGAACATAGAGTATAAAATGCCCATGTTCTTAAATGAATAGAGCTGCTAGGTGAGAAATCAAATAATTAGAAGCCACTTAATAAAAGGGATTTACTCTATGACTAGAGTTGTGAGATAACCATTTCTCTAAGTGATTTATGTAGTCTCACTAAATGAGAAATGTGTTTCTTAAATGGTAGTGTTGCTATCATATCAATGCCAGTCAATCCAGAACTATGTGATGTGTTCTCTCCATTTAATTTGGGTTGATTCGTCTATGTTAGCCACTCACCATAATATGGCTTAATTACCCTTTGGACTTAAATGACCAACCATGCACATTCACATTTCCATTGACTCAAAAGAGTGTGCATGCGGCATTAAGGGAGATTTAATCCATGTTATGAGGTTTCTCTTTTGGTAGCTCATTTGCCTTCCACACATAAAGGGTTACTAAATGAGAAACTAGTGCTTGTGCTACTAATACCTCTTGTGTTGAGCTTATTCATAGGAAATCAATAAGAAGAGGTTGTGCTTATCATTTGGATGCATCACAAGCCTAAAGGTTACTCTTCACCTAAAGCAAGATGAGGTTGGTAGAAGTCGGAGTGTGTTGACTCACTCTCAAGATGTGGAGGCTCCTCATGTTGAAGATAATTACAACCTACTGCTGATGTGCGAGCAGCAGTGCCGCTCAGCGGGCAGCACTGCCGGGCCACGGCAGCACGGGCACGAGCAGCACTGCCGGGCCATGAGCAGCACTGCTGCACCATGAGCAGCACTGCTGCGCCACCTCCACACACACAGCAGCTGACAACCGTCCATTTTGTGGACCTAGAGCATGATGTTGAGTTGAGTTGGATATGCTATATTAGAAGAATTCACAAGACTTCAATCATTGACAAGAGGACTGAATGGTAATGAATCTTGTGAGTATTCTAAGCCAAAACCACCTCATTATTGGACAAGAAGAGAAGAATTGTAAAAAATTATCAAATCTGTCCAGAAATCTGAATTTTGAGTTAGCTGCTTTCAAGCATGAATTTGGAGGTTCAAACACTGATGAATTGACCTGAAACTTTGTGAGCATGATATATACATCTAGTACTTTGCTGTTGTACAGTTTCATGGAGATTGATGAGAAGAACACCAGTTTTTGGTTGAATTATGTCAGTTTCAGCAATGCAGTTTCAGACTTGAGCAATTTTGGTGAAAAATGATTTGACTGACTAAATGGAGTCCAAATGAGCTGAATTTTTACAGAAGTTAAAGGACTCATAGATGCAGCTCTGTACCAAATTCATGCATATTGGCTTAATGGTCTGAGAGATATGAATTTTTCTCCAAGGAAGACAGAATCTGAAAAGTTGGATTGCAAGCAGCTTGAAGGAGTTTGAAATGAGTTGAAACATAGTGTAGACTTCTCCTTTGACCTCATATTGTTGATGTGCATAAGTGTGCTTTGTGTACTCTTGTATGCACAAATTGAGGGGGAGTTTACTTTCTATCTCATGAGACAAAATGCCTTCTCTCAAGCTCATATTGTGTAATCTCAAACATTGGAGAAAGAAGAACTTCAAAGAGGATGGATAGTTCCAATGGAATCTTTGGGTGCTCCAAAGATTATTCTTGGAGGTCTCAGTCTTTATAAACTGAATGCTCCTAGTTTGTTGTCGGATGCCCCAATCCTTGGAGGAACTATATTTATGTGAGTTGAGAAAAGAAGTAAAGATTGGATGTTCATTGCTAATTCTTCATCTAAAGCTCATCAAGTCACATGGATCCATCCTTTGATCACCAGGATCTCGTCAACAAGAGTGGTAACTCCTAGTTCACAATTTGCAAATTTCATGAACTTTACCATTTGCTTTCTATGTGAGTTGCTTTAGGTAGAGAAAGAACTAGGAACCTAATGTGGATCTTGGATGATCACAAGAGCTTTAATTCACCATGAATCATCAAGTGAAAAAACTATGGCCATCCAAATCATTGAAATCTTACTTATATGATGGTCATGTCAATCAAAATTTATGTGGTGGGTCTAGCTACTTAGTGGTGGTATGTTTCTTGGCATAATTTCAATTGTTGCAAACTTATCATGCCTTGACCAAATATAGGGTGAACTCCTCTAGACTCTTAAACCGATTCAAGTGCATTTCACAAGTAAATCGAGGTACTTGGTGCACAATTGAGGGGGAGCTCATTCTATGTCTTGTGTCTTTTGAGGGACTAACATTTTCTTCTAGTGAACTTGTGTAGTCTCTTGGTGAGAATGAGTTTCTCTTGGGTATTCTACATAACCAAATCAATCCAAATTGGTAAAGATATCTCTCATATTCATTTGGATTGCAACTTTAACTCTTATGTAGCTACTCTCCATAATATAGCTTAAATTCCCTTGATTGGACTTAATTGACCAAAAGTGCATATGTTCTACTTTCACATACATATGTATGCACTATCAAATAGGGGGAATTTAGTCTATGCTATGAGGTTTGCAATTAGTGATCCACATGCCTTCCACATCCAAATGGTCACTAGTGTAAACTGTAGCTTGTGCAATTAATGTTATCTCTTGTCCTTGTGAGCATTCCTAGGAGACATCTAGGTGATATTATGAGATACGAGCATCCATTCTATTGGCATCAACTTGTGAAGATTCCTTCCATTGGTGTCAAACTATGAAGATCATATTTCAATTGATATTGGTGGATAATCTTTCAATTTGGTATATCAAGAAATATGTCTTCAATTGGTATCTCAAAATGAAAACAAGAGCTAGCAATGGATTTTCAACTAAGATGGAGCACAAGTTTGAAAATCTCCTTGAAGATGATGAAAAGGAGAGATGGGCACAAATGAGATCTTTGCTTAATGAAGTGCTAGGCCCATCAAAGCACTAAATTCAAAACATCATCATGGTGGAGATTATGAGGCTTAGAACAAAGGTATATCACTCTATGAACATTTGTATTACTTTGTGCATCTAGGCCCTTACATGCTAGAGTGTGCATGTGTATGCAATATTTTGAGTCACACCATGAGTTTGTTCTTATGGTGACGATTAGAGAATGAGTTAGATATTTGGTTGATACCTCTTGTGGTGATTATGTGAGTTTGTCTCATGTTATGTCACCTATGTGAGGTATGAGCTAAATATGCTAACCTCTTGAGAATCTTGACTTAAAGTGTTGCATACTTTGTTGGTAGAAAAACATAGAAGAGAAATCATATATGCTAAACTTTTACCTACCTCTAGCCCTCACTTGTCTACCATCATTTCTTCCTTTGGTGGAGAGATCCTTTTTGGAGATTAATGCCAAAGGGGGAGAAATTTTGGGGGACATTGTAAGGGAAGAGAGATTGATATGAGGATGGAAAAGGGGTAAAGGAGAAGCATATAAGATTTTTCAAAATTATGTGGTGTGTGCAAGGATAGTTTAATTGATGCTCTTGATAGGGACAATTTATGCTAGTGTGTGACATTCATGTGAGTGATGCTTGTATTCTCTAGTGTTGTCAGGCAGGTGCGGCAGTACCGCTCTCTGGTGCGGCAGTGCCGCTCTCTGCTGGCCAGCAATCTCTGAGTGCATGAACTGTCTCATGAGCATCACGGTTATCATGTTGACACCTTGCACCCCACGAATGCTAAGATATAAGAGAGTTTCCACACTTTGTCTTAAATATGTGCATTTGGCATTTGAAGCCAAAATTTGAAGTTCCTTCAATGCACACATTTAGGGGGAGCTCACTATATCATAGGATTCAAAATCTTAATGTTTATCAATCTCTTGTAAGCTTTAATTGTGTTGTCATCAATCACCAAAAAGGGGGAGATTGTAAGTGCATCTAGCCCTTAGTGGTTTTGGTGAATTGAGTGACAACATAATTAAAGGTCTAACAAGTTTGCTAAGTGTATCAAAGGTTCAACAAGAAAAGCAAACTTGATGATATTCCACATAGTGTTGAAATGAAGGCCAAAATTGTGTATTGTTGTATTGGAAGATCATGGAAACAATCTTGTTCAAGCAAAAGACAACAATGCAAATAGAGTTGATGATATGGCTTCTATGTTGTGGGATATCATGGCATCATGAGAAAGCAAGCATATTTGGCAAATGACAAGTGAGACATGGATTGATGATTTTGGAATGGTCTCAACAATGGGTTGCTTTTCATGAGCGAGAAGAGTTTGATAGTGAAATAGCTTTGATCAAGGTTGAAGAATGAATCAAGAATGCATAAGTGAGTAAATGGCAAGCAAAGTTGAAATGACAAAGGACACAACTCATATTGGATATAAGTCATTCTCTACTTTGGTTTGCTTGTATGGATAAATGTTTGGAGAATCACTTTGCATTGATTTGATCAAGCTAGAAGTATGAAGATGGAGATTGAAGTGAGTGTTGAGTGTCAAGCCAAAAGGAGAGGATATTAGGAATCGTGAATTGGCTTGACCATATTAATGATGATCCATATATGTCTCTATGTGAGTCAAACTAAAGCTTGATTGATCTCAACATGCATATCTACAAGATGTTCAAGCAAGGATCACAATATTGAACAAATGGTTTTCAATGGATGCTCAATATGATGTGACTTGAGTGTGGCTTGATAAGGTGAAGATAGCAAGGAAAGGGCTTCGAGGTACTAAGCGACGGTGAAGGTCAAGAGACCGAAGTACTATGGCTAGGGTGAAGAAGAGAGTACTTGCATTGAGTCGAGGTACTAATCAAGCTATGAGGATTCATATTGTGTTGAGGATCAAATCTTTAGTGGAAGTGACTTGAAGCCATGGATTGAACTCATATGTGTGGAAATGGTTCAAGTCACATGCTCAAGGTGTGTTTGCTCAAAGAAAGGAGACAAAGATGATTGCAACCCTTTCGAAGTGATATCAAGAAGAAATGGCATATGAAGACATTGAAGACTCAAGTGGTTAAAATGGTTATATTTTCTTTGTCTTGAGTATAGTTATGCCGTACTATCAAGGGGGATGCAATACGAATCATAGACAAGTCTCAAGTGCTCAAACTAACCGAACCCGAGTGCTAACATGAGAGAAAACACTTAGCACTGCACCTGCACTTGTTGATCTTGGGCTTGTTCTCTGTAGGGTTGGATAGCCCTCGAAACAAGCTTTCCGGAAAGTCCAAGATCACTGAAATCGGAGTTCGGAGTAAAAAGTTATGGCGTTTTTCGTGAGGTCACCTGTGCTGTCTCAGGGAGCTGCGGCAGTGCCGCTCTGTCGAGCGGCAGTGCCGCTCCCCGGCAGTGCCGGGCTAAGTGGGCAGTGCCGGGCCTGTACAGCCAGTAACGGCTAGTTTCTGACCTCCAACGGCTAGTTTGGGTGTGGGGGGTATATATACCCACCCCACGCCTCCAGAGCCTGCTGCTGGTGCCCAAAAGACTTCTAACACATCCAAAGCCATTTGAGAGCTCTCCCCAACCCTCTCTTGTGAGAGTGACATGCTTAGTGCATGATTAAGTGTTGGGGCTGTGTGATTAAGAGCTAGAGAGCATATTAGAGCCTTCCAAACCTTGAGCACTTGTCGGGCTTCGTCGATCTTTGTTGTGCATCTTTTACTCTTGGAGGTGAAGCCTCCTAGACGGCTAGGCGTCACCGGCGAGCTCACGTGCTTGTGGTGAGCAGCGGGAAGTTTGTAATCCTCTTGTGGAGCTAGTAGAATTACCCCTCACTTCAAGGATTGGTTCCTTGACTTGAGACCGAGGAAGAGTTGCAAAGCTCTTGACCTAAGTGGTCATCCTCAACAACGTGGAGGTAGGCAAGCCTTGGTGGCGAGCTGAACCACGGGATAAATCACTTGTCTCTTGTATTTACTTGTGTTCATTCATCATACTTGTGAGCTTGTGATTGATTCTAGGATTTGGCCCCGATCTATTTCATACAACATATTTGGCTTGGTTGAGTTGGTTCTGCAGGTTCAGGAAACCAAGAGCAACACTTCTATTCATATAGAATTGGTTTCCTATGGCTAGTTTTTGAATTGCAGGCTCGGGTAGTTTGTTGGCGCGGCAGTACCGGGCTGAGACCGGCAGTGCCGGGGTGCGGCAGTTCCGGGCTTAGGGCGGTAGTGCCGGGCATCTCTAACAAAGTTTTGAGCTGTGATTTTAAACAGGCCTATTCACCCCCCCTCTAGGCGACATCAAGGTCCTTTCAATGTGGCACCATCGGCGCGTCCGATGCTTCTGCTGGCACCAACCCGAGCTAGGGTTTGCCATCTGTGCGTCCAATGCTTACTGAGCCAGCGTTTGATGTCCCTTTTTCTTCATTCCTTCGTGATTTCTTGCGCTGTCTTGGTTCCAGTCTTGTGCCTTGGACTTTGCTTGATCTCTGTGAGTCTTCTACTCAGCTTCCAATGTCTTGCTTGAGGTGTTGATCATCGGATCACCATGTAGGCTTTGTCCAAGTCACATTTGCACCCTATTCAACTACAAAATAAATACTCGCAAACACATTAGTCCAATATGGGTGTGTTGATCATCAAACACCAAAATCCAAAGTCAAATGGGCTGAGGTCCATTTTTCTTACAGGCCTGATTGGCACGCATCTTGTTCACAATCGTTTGGAAACGAGCGAACATAGCATCAATTGTCTCTCCCTCCAACTGAGTGAAATTCTCGTACTCGCACTTGTACATCTCAAAGAGTCTGGTCTTGACCTGGATGGTCCCCTCGTGATAGCTCTGAAGCTTCACCTAGATTTCTCGTGTCGTCTCAAGCTCGGAGACACGCTCGAACTCAGGAAGGGAAAATGTGGCCAAAAGCATGTTATGGGCCTTAGCATTTGCGTTGTGGTGGTCAATCTGGATTTGACCCACGCTATCACACCCTGAAATTTGCATTTCTGGAATTAGAATTAAAATTATTTATTTATGAATTTTGTGCTCATAAAATATAGAGAAATAAAAGTTTTCTCTAAAGTAAATTTAACCTAGGGTTTAGAAACATATTTGATATTTGTGCATTCATGTTGGTGCATTTGAGTTTTTGTCATGGTTGTTTTGGTTTAAAATTCAAATTAAATTCAAAATGATTTAGAAACCAATTAAAAATGATTTTTCTTAGAAAAACGTTTGAAAATAAAGACTTTTTTTAAAAAAAATCAAAGTTTGGAAAAGTTCAAAGTTTCAAAAACTTTATTTTTTTCAAAGACCTAAATCAAAGTTCAAACTGAATTCAAATGGATTTGAAAATGCATTTAGAAAACCAAAATAGAAAATAAAAAAGGTTTTCTTTTCTCCTCTTCCCTCTCCTTCCAAACTGGCCCGAAGGCCCTTTCCCCGACGCCTTTCCCCTCCCTCCATTCTTTGGCCCGAGCGGCCCGCTCTCCCTCCCTTGATTTCGGCCCAGCCTGGCCAGTTCTTTCTCCCATTCCTCCTCTCCCGCGTGGGCCAGCGCGACCTTGTGGCCCAGATCGGCTCTCCCCTCCCCTCTCCTCATCCGGCCCACGCAAATATGCTAGGCCCAGCTCTACCGCGTGGAAGCGCCAGGCCCATGTTCACGTCGTGGCCCAGCAAAGCCCAGGCGGGCGCTCCCTTCCCCCTCGCAATTCCCTTTCAGCGGTCGTTCGTCCGCTTCTGGATCGAGCGAACGGACCGACAGCCTCCAGTCCGAGACGTCCTAAGCTAAAGCGGTCACCACCGATATTTTCATCTAAAATATTCTCCTTCCCGTTTTCGTCACCGCAAACCCAGCCGTTCATTTTGAACAGCGTGTTCCCCATTTCATCTTTCTTCTCAGCTCCTCCGCCTGTCCTAGAATCTCGTCGCTCTGCTCCGCACCGGATGTCGTTTGCCGCAACTCGACATGGCAGCTTGTGCGGCGCGTCGTCTGGCCATCGTCCCTGCTTCCGCCCTCTCCCCGCTCGTCTCCATCTCTGCGACGACGAGCTCTTCAGTGCGGCGGCGTCGGGCGATGGGATTTGATTGGAGTGGTGTGCGAAGGTTGTTCTCCGAGATTCATTGAATTTTCGTTGCAAGGTATTGCTGATCTCCTTCTCTCAGAGCTCGCGCGTTTTGATTTTGTGTTTGATGCCGGATTTGATGGATTCAAATAGTTTTCTAGGTTTTCGACATCCTAATTCTGTAGATGATGTCAATGTGGTTGGGGCGACGAGGCCGAGTGATTAGGGTCAGCGTTCAATAGTCCTTCGACGGTCCTTCCCCTTTGGTTCCTGTTGTGTAGGGCAGGCTGGTGTGGGTTCGTTCCTCCATGGGCTGCCTGCGCGTCGGTCGGTGAGAGCAATGCCCCGTGGTCTCAGTGGGATTTGTTCCTCGGCGTTAGTCATCTGGCAGCACCATTGCGTTTAGTTGTCTAGGGGTCATTTGTAGATTGGCTTCAGTTTTTGTTTTGCATGTATGAAGTTCAGAGTTGATGTTTGACCCCTCAACTAGTCCACTATTATCCTACTTATCTCATTTTTCTACTATCTATCTGCTTTTGCTTTGCCCAAAACTGATGATAATGACCTGAAGGCTAGCCAGTAGTCAGGCTTTTATGTCAGTTTTTGTTTATATAAATGTATAGTATATATATAAGATTAATGTATCATACCTTTTTGCTCTGCTTTTGTGAATAGACTGTACTCTAGTTGTTTCATCCTATTTTTGTAGTTACATCTTTATTAATTTTTTCTGAATTTTTATATATATATTTATTTGCAGATGTCACATGAGGGAGAAAGTTAGGATGGTAAGTGAAGCTTTATGTTTGGATTTTCATGCGCTTCTCGGCTTTGATGTTCTCACTATGGAGTATTTCTGAAAATTATGTGTGTTCATTCAGGGACTGGACGACAGCTACACAAAGGGCGATAACGCAGAGGGACCCAGTTGGGAGGCCTCAGCAGTTACCAAGGTGATCGGAGTTTCTGCTTGTTTTGTTATGCTGTGATTATTGTGTAACAGATTTATATGTGGTTTCTGCATGATGTGGTGTTAGCGAGGAGACCTGTTGGGGGCCATGTTTGAGGTTCCAGAGGTCGAATTCCTTTTGGTGAGATGCATCTCAATAGTTTCATCTGTACTTTTTATGTAGTTTCGTGGTTTGGCTCAAAATCTGATGTTTCATTTAATCAAGCTAGCTGCCATGGAGATAACATCTATTGAGTTTGGAACATACCATTCTATCACTCATTTAGATCCAGTGATCAAGACAAACTCTAAAACATGTATGCTGGAAGAATTATGAAAATCAGACTGCATTATGCAAGATAACAAGTCCATGTGAATTCAAATTACTCTTATCCGCATTGTTTCCTTATCTTTGCAGTTATATTAGTACAAATAAAATCATTGTTAAAAACATTATTAGATCCTGCACAAAAACATTATTAGATCCTGCAGTTAGCCACTTAATCTTTCATGATAACTTCGCATATTGATACATTCTTTAGCATGGTATGTCATTATTTATATATAATAAAGCTATAAAGATGAATAAAAGATATGTTTCAGGCAAAGAATCTAAATGCCTAATTTTGGAGGTATGTTAATTCTAAAGCGATGTCACAAATTGATTGTAACTAGTGAAATCATTTCTCTATCTGTTGTACGTACTGCAGATTAATGTAACTTCTGGAAGGATGCAATCAGTTGTCATTGTAGCATTTTCTGCTCCTATTTTTAATTAAATGTTAGAATGATTCACTCTACTAAGAGATTAAGAATTTATAGTGAATGCTCATAATTTGAAACTAGATGAGGTTTCACATCATTTTTAAATGTACCAAAATTTGAATATCAAATTTGAAAATTATTTTGGTGAGCAAAAGTGTACAAATGCATTGGTAACATTTTAGAAATCACATATAGGCCACATCTACACTATAAAAATAGCATAAAGTTATTAGGGTGTCCAAAAAGTTTCTTGTCATCTTTCATAAACAAGGTTTTTCTTGTGTGCTTTATGTTTTCAGTGTGTCTATTATCAAATATAATATAATTCATTTCTTTTCCTAACTCCATTCCCTTTCAGTGAGTTTTGCATGATACTGGAATATGGAGGTCTAAATAAATCATCTATCTTGTTGTCTCTGGCACCTAAATTAGATGGTTTGCCACCACTGCATGCATTTCCTCTATGTCTCAGTGGATGATTTATTTGGACAATATAACTTAGACAGTACTTTGATAGTATAACTTTTTGACAGTATAACTTGGTTAGCAATATCATTTTTCATGTTATGTGTATTTCTAGTTTCATACTATATCTTATATTATTATTTCCCCCTTTTGTGCTATTACATGGTTTTCATAAATGAATTTCTTTTGGTTATATATTGCTAGGAACAAAATCAATTAGAATTAAGGTAACCGAAGTGCTTAATTTGCAGATATGCTAAATATCAGTTACATAATAATAACCTGCATAACTTATATTGTATAACTCACAAATATAAGTTTGTGCAGTGTAACTATGTACATAATTTTTACAGAACAACTTATGAGCATAAGTTGTAGCGAATAACTTGTCTTCCAAAGTTATGCCATGAGTTACTTTTCATAAGTTATGATCATAAGTGTGTGATAATTAGGATAAGTTTGAAAATAACTAAGTTTTGCCCAGTTAGCCATGAGTTACTTTCGTAAGTTATGGTCATATAACTTATCTCACAATTAGGATAATATAAGTTCCCTATATATACCAGAACCCATACTTATAGTTTCTGTTTTTACTTCATAATTAGGACAAGTTCATTACATAGTTAAAAATAGACTTATAGTCCGAAGGTACCTTTTGCATATCCTCACATGGTGTTGCTGAATTAGACAACCTATTTGCAGTTGTATTTTTTCTTCTCTCCATTTTATGAATTCTCATAGTACTAGCTATAGTGTTTTATTATATACAACTGAAATAAGTTGAGAGAGCGGAAACCCTTGTCCCCGGTTATGAGCAACTCATGTCCCATGTTCCCCTAATCTCTGTTCTTGCTAAATCTGATTTGTGTTTCCAGTTGTTCACCTTGGTTTGTGTTTGGATTTGTAGAGGAACGAAGAGTTGCTGTTTGTTGAGGAAAAATCTCGACAAGTATTCACTATATTTAT
This sequence comes from Coix lacryma-jobi var. lacryma-jobi, assembly GCA_009763385.1. Taxonomy (NCBI): domain Eukaryota; kingdom Viridiplantae; phylum Streptophyta; class Magnoliopsida; order Poales; family Poaceae; genus Coix; species Coix lacryma-jobi. The sequence continues at coordinate 74,977,236 of CM019829.1, forward strand.
CATTAATATTTCTATCGTGTGGTTGCCTGCCATGAGCGAAAATAATGTTGTGTGTTGCTGTTATTTGGTGAATGATGATTCTCTAGGTATTAGGGGACAACTAAATGCTACTAGAACTTACTGAGGCTCACACATCGGTATTGTATTATTCTAATCATAGATAGAAGTTTCACCAGAAACACACAAACTGATTTCCCAAACTGAGAACCAATCATTAAACAGCTACTAAATTGAAGTAGCATGATTAAGAATTATGTAGGAGTGAATAGATTTGTCATTTTTGTTCCAATACCATTGGGTCGCTCAATCTGTTGGAGGTGATTTATCATTTTATAAGCCAAAACACATGGTTTTCTTACCATTTTTCTGTATTTGACTAAATTGGATCATATGCATTAATTTTGTGCATGTATTAAAGTAAAAGCAAATTAGCTAGTCTTCCTACCTTGTTCTATGACATCAATAATCTAGAATAGGATGGGAATATGGTGATATTATTAGAATTGACAAATTAGAAACCTGAGATGAATTTAGACTTTTAGATTCTTTGAGATTTTTCACCCGAAAGGGTTCCCATTATAGAAAAAAGATAATTTATTTACTATTGTCATCTGCCTTACATAAAAAATAATTTAAAACGATCTACAATTTTAGTACCTTGCTAAAATCTTCTACATACCTCATTTGCAAATCTATGAAAAAATAGCCATTAGAAAGCACATGTATGTAATCTATAGAGAAGAAATTATTTTTTTACATCAAATTTGAATCATGTACATCTATAAAGAAGTTATGTATCTAACTTGTTTTTAAGTGTATGCTACCTAACTTATTTGAACTTAGTTTTATTCATATTACATCATGGTAGATAGTCATCTTACTTTTGCTATTAACTTATATTTTTCTTGTTGAGAACTTTGTTTTCATTTTTTTAACTATTAAATATTTTGCAGAGATGCTACAATTGAAGTCAGAGATATGCTCAATGTCATAGATACAAAGATGCTAAGACTATCATGGATGGAGAAGTTATGAAAGTTATAATTTATTTGTTTTTGCAAGTTGGGTCATATTATATAATTTATTGTGTAGTATATGTTGTAAAAGATACTTTTATTTTTCTCCCCCACCTTTTTAATCCCTATTCTCATGTTCCCGACTGATTAGCTTCTGAAAAATAATATTGATGAAACCTAAAGAGCGGAATGCTATTTTAATACTATTTCCTGCCAGTGATTTTAAATATAAATTTATGAAAAAAGTAAGTTATATAACTTAGCACTGTAAGTTATCCTTGAAGTTATGATGTAACCTCAAGTTTTAAAGTTATTTGAGTGCGCTTCTAAAAAAAGAAAAGAAAATGTGATACAGACTGTGTAGAATGCGAACAGATAAAGAAACTATCTGCGCGAGGTGCCGTAGCACGCATGAAAGGATCAAGATGCCCAAGAGGGGGGGGGGGTGAATTGGGCTTTTCTAAAACTTTTGCAAGAATTAAAATCTATCAAGCCCAATTGACCCCCTAGTGCCTAGAAGTGTGTAAGACAAGAATCAACAGCACAAAAGACAATCGCTACACCATTTCTACTCTAGCATGGCAATTCAATTTGATTGAACAAGTAAATGCGGAATTGAATTGCTCAAGGTAAATGCGTAGTAAAGAGAGTAGAGATGACACGACGATCTTTTTGCCGAGGTATCGAGGTGTCGGCACACCCCCCTAGTCCTCGTTGGAGCACCCGCGCAAGGGTATCGCTCCCCCTTGATCCGCGCAAGGATCAAGTGCTCACTACGAGCTGATCTTCACCACTCCGGCCCGGTGAATCGCTCGCTACCGGTCACAACACTGGCTTGGGTCATCCACAATGCCTCCGGATGATCACCAAGCTCTCCGATCGCCACCAAGCCGTCTAGGTGATGCCGATCACCAAGAGTAACAAGCAAGAACTCTCACTTGACCAACGCAAGGCTAATGAGATGGGTGGATGCACACCTGCTACTCTCTACTCACTAATGAGGTCTTTGATCACTCGATTATCAAATCTCTCAACCTCACTAGGCCTCTTGCACTCACTTGCAATCACAATGTGTTTGGCAACCTTTCAAATGAGCAAGAGAGTCAGCATGAATGAGGGGGAGGCATATTTATACCCCCCAACTCGAAACATGCACGAAGGGGTAAGTCCAGCCAGTTATGCACTGACCGGACGCACCTGTCGGGGTGACCAGACGCGTCCGGTCAGTGCCTAACGGCTACGTGACGTTAGGATTGACCTGTACGAAGTGTTGACCGGACGCACACATGCGTCCGATCACCATTGACCGGACGCGTCCGGTCATCAATTTTGCTCTCCGGAACCTCTCTGGACGCGACAGAACTCACCCCCTGGTGCGTCCGATCGATTGCTGAGGGTGAGTCCAGTCGCAACCAGACTTGCCCTTCAGCCAGCACACTGACCGGACGCATGCCCCAGCGTCCGGTCACTATGGTTTGAGCATCCGGTCGCAGATAGAAGTCCAAAACGACTTCGGTTTGCGACGCTCCCTTCACGAACTTTCTTCCTTATGATCTTAGGGACCTTTCTAAGCTACCTAGGGCTTTGGTTAACAAGTGTGCACCACACCAAACTCAAAAGTCTCACCTAGGTCAAGCTACCCATTCAAACCCCTCTTAATAGTACGGCCAAAGATAAAACAAAGACCTATGCTACTCTAAGTGTCCTCCAACACCAAATGACACTTAAAACTATCCTATCACCGTCTTCGTCGTCCATCCTTTGAAAACCGAACGAATTCCATCAATAAGGGGGCATGAATACCATAGTGCCCTCACGATCATCATTACCATGACCTAACTCAAACTGTTTCTGCAAAACACACGTTATTCATAGTAATTTACCGTTGTCATCCAATCACCGAAACCCACTGGGGGCCTAGATGCTCACAATCTCCCCCTTTTTGGTGATTGATGACAACCTCAAGTATGTTTGAAAGAGTGGTGAGGTTTTCAATTACTTGGTTCATATAAGCATGTGTCAATATGATTAAAGGGGTTAGGCATGCTTAAACCAAGTCCACAACATAATAAGAATTAACACAAGTACTTATGACCAAGCTCATTTATCGGAGTATAAGTGCGGAAGCAAAGTAAATGAGCATAATCAAGTGACATGTAGAAAATAACGAGTTAAGCATAGCATGTCACAACTAAGCATAAACGAGTGACATGGAGTATATAACAAGTGAAGCATATCATGTCACATCCAAAAGTCATACACAAATCATACAAGAGCCAAAAGATAGACATGTATGCATATGAGTGCAAGATCATACAAAAGAACCGAGACCCTCTCACAAGCTCCCCCTATGTCTAACATACGCTCTCTCCCCCTTTGGCATCAAGGACCAAAACCTAAGGGTCGGAAGGCGGGACGGGAGCAGATGAGTCGGGCGACGAGGTGCGCGGAAGAGTCTCAAACTGAGCAAGGTAGGCCTCCTTGTCGGACGACGAACTATGAGCTGGCTGACCCTCGGACATTGGACGTGGAGGTGAAGCAGTCTGGGTCAGCTCAGCAGACACGGGAGCGACCTCTGGCGCTGGAAGCGCTGGCTGTGGAGGCTCTGACTCTGGAGGAGGGTCCACGGGCTCGGTCGCTGCCACTGACACGGTCAAAAGCATCTCAGGTGCTAAAATGACAGGCAGAGTCTGACTCGCAGAGATCGGTGGTTCAGACAACGCTACTGAGGAGGGGAGTGTCTTTGTGGTACCAGTACGGGAGCACGAGCTGGAGCGGAGGTCACCGGCAACTGAAATGCTGGCGGGGTAGGCAGGCCGGTGAGCTCGCTGAAAGAAGCCTCCAAACTCCTCGGGGTCACTAGAACCGACTCTGTCTGAGTAGGAGTGAAGCTTGAGTGAATCGGCGTGAACCCTGGCTGCTGCCCTGGCAGAGGTGATGAGAACCACTGTGGGTACTGCGGAAAGGGCGAGACTGTCGATGAAGGAACTGACGTGAAGTAAGAGGTCGACGGTCCGGGCTGCTGCAGCTGGAACTGAGGTGGCTGTGTGTGTGATAACTGGGGATGAGCGGCCATCCTCTCCATGAAGGCAAGAGTCTGTGTCTGGAGCTGAATCATCTGCCTTTGGAGAGCGTCCTGGCGCTCCTGAGCCTGTGCTGCGGCCACTGCCTGAGCCTCTGCAAGTCTGGCTTGCTCCTGTGCCTGTCGTCACTGCTCCTCAGCCTGACGCTGAACCTCCTCAGACAGTCTGGACTGCTGCTGCTCCATCCTAGAGAGAATAGCCAGGAGTGCTGGATCGGAGCCAGCCATGCGCGAGGAGCAGGCCTCTGAGTCGTGAGCTGTCGATGGACGCATCCTCGGAAGAGGAGCGTAGTCGTCGTCGGTGCTGTCAGATGGAACCTCCAGGTCAGGGTCCTCTCCCTCTGCCTCAAGCGCTGCAAGCTCAGCCTTTGCCAACTGACTGACAGTCTCGTCCTGCTGTGCCTCTGTCTCTGTGACAATCGGCCTCTGGCGCTGACCCCTGGGACGAGTGTCTGGACGATCCCCGGCAATCTGGCGAGTGTCGTACACGGGGAACTCCGTCGGGGACTGGAGAAGCTCTAGAAGCAGGGCCAGAATCATCCTTCTCAAAATGAAATAGATCAGATGAGCATAAGGAAGCTGCCGGTGACCCTTGAAGCCCTCTGCCAGTGTGTCCTCCATCTCAGAAATAATAACATCCCAAATGTCGAACTTGAGCTGAGAGACCAAGTGGTGAACAAGCCAAATCTGAATCCGAGTCAATCCCTCTTTGTAGCCTATCCGAGGTAGAAGAGTGCGCCTCATGACCTCGTTCACGAGACAGGCCGTCGGCGTCAAGTCACCAGGACGCCGACTGGACCCCTCTTCGAACGGCTCTCGGAAGCAGGCATGAACCAAGTCTGCAGGGGGAATCTCTCCTGCGTGGGGTCGTCGGGGTGGCTCTGTCTCTCCATAGCAAACGGTGTGTAACGGCCTTGGTCGCATAGGCTGTCAGACCAAGGTACTCTCTGGCACGAGCACTGTAGAGCCTGTAGGACCTCCCCCTGAAGGCAAAGTGAAGGAACCTGTGGTCCGGGGAGATCTAGAGAGACGCATAGAACTGTCGCACCATTCCTCAACATACTGACTGCTCCATCCAAGAAGATCTGCTAATCCAGGTAGATATGATAGCATAGGATGGTTGGCCTCCCCAGGAACTGCAACTATCGTCTCCAGCGGGCAAGCTCTGTGGGGTCGAAGATGAACGCCGCTGTTGACATATGCTCTGTAGAAATCCTCCTGGATCACTATGTAGAAGCCCTCGGAGGCCTGAGGGTGCCTGGCGGCTGGGAACCACTCCTCGTACGGGATCAGACGCAAAGCCTGCAGCTGACGTGCTGTCGCAGCCCGCAGGTCCAAGTGCTCCACAAGTGGGGGTCCCTGTGGCCTCGGAGGGGGTCGACCACCCCGCCTCTGTCCCTCAGGTCTAGGAGACACCTGAGTGCGAGTACGGGTGGACCGACGGACCGGCGGCTGAACTGGCTGCTCCTCCTCTAGCTGACCCTCTGCCTGGGTCTCTATAGCTGAACTGGGCTCTGGAGCTGACCCACTGGCTGTGGCTGCTGCAAGTGCTGAGGCTGCCACTGACGGAAACTGGAAGTCAGGAGGAAGGACCTCAGCGGGGTCCTCGAGAGAGTACTCGTGACCCTGAACTCGGACAACTCCACCCTCAGTCTGAAGTAGGGCCTGCACCTGCTGCTCTGTGAGAAGGTCACAAACTCGCTGACCGCTCTGCTGACCACTGCCCTGACTGCCCTGAGCTGAAGCCGGGTCGCGAATACGAAGACCACCAGCCTGGCCACCCTGCTCTGCTCTCTCGGCTGCGCGAGCAGCTGCTAGTGCTATCTCTGAGTCACGGTCTAGATGCTTGCGCTTCTTGGAGATGAGCTTGTGTGGCCTCTTCCCCTTGTCACCAGAGAGAGGGCGCGGGGGAGGAGGATCGGCCCCGGGACCTCCGCCGACGTTCTTGCAGCGAGCCATCGCTACAAGAATAGAACCACTGCCAGAACACGGCCACTGACAAAACTCACGGCCACTGAGAACCACTGCCAAGCAAACAGAGGACTGGACTGAACCTTAGTGGCTTGGCCTCGTTCCGTATCCGCGAGCTTGGCCCCGGATTAAGCTGACACTGTCACACGACTCACTGACACGGTCCCGACTTGCTGCAAGAGATAGATACGGAGATATATAAGCACAAATAGTCTAGGGACGAGAAAGATCCTATGAAAGCAAAGCATATGGAGATAAGAGGTGAAACGGCTTCGCTACCTGTCGATTGACGAAACGGACACAAGAAGAGGTAAGGATGGACGATGCGGCACCCACGAGTCACGCCAAGGAGAACTGCATGAAGGTTGGGCGTAAACAGGGCGAGAAACAGAGGGTAGCATGCATGTAGGCATTTCATCGAACACTTGGTGAGCAGGTGTTATGGAAGAAGAGGAAGGTGCTCACTGGAGGGTGGCCGACCGCGGGGAGAAGTGGCCGAAGAGATCAGGGATGCGAGGTGGTAGACGCGAAGGCGAGCTTCGAGGGTAAACCCGGCGAGGTGGAGGCAGGCGGGGCGAGAGGAGCGGTTGGTGGGGCGATGGCGGTGGACAAGAAGAGGCGAGGGGCGAGGGCGAAGGGAGGCAGAGAGAGGTGCGGCGGAGGGCGCTGCCGGCGGTGCGGGCGGGCGTGGGCGCGACGGTGCGGTGCGGGCGCGCGGCAGTGCGGTGCGGTTAGGCACGGGAAGCATGAGCGCGGCGGTGGGTCGGACTGGGACGGGGAAGACAAGGGGCGGGGTCCACATGTCGGTTGGATGACGTTAAAGCGCTCGTTAAGTGGCGACCGGACGCACCGAACATTGACCGGCCGCACGAAGACCAAGCGTCCGATCGAGCACAGAGAGCTCCCAAAACCTGATTTCCGCGATCAGACGCGTCCTGTCGCACGCGACCGGACGCACCGAGCGTCCGATCAAACGGCTGCAAATGACCGGACGCACGCGCGAACTACTGACCGGACTCGCTGAAGACACTGTTCACTTGCGCGTGGGGTGAACTGACCGGACGCACCGGGAGCGTCCGGTCACAGGGAAAACCCTGTTTTGACTCAATTTTTCGCGCCGACTTCTCCCAACCAAGTTCCAACTCAGATAAGACGCAAATAAACACCAGTTGGAACCTAGCGGAGTGACCTCTCTCAAACCCTCAAGTTTTTCAAATATTTTGCCATAGGCTAACTTAGATTTCTTAGAGAAAATAGGCAATAAAACGCAAGGAGACAACATGTGGCCACCAAAACTAGGGGTCTCAACCAATAGGAGCCTCAAATGCTCCCCCAAGCGGTGGACGAACACAGCGGTTGCTCAAAGCATAACCGAAAAGGAACGACAAAGCAACAATCATGCATATGCAATGCAATACGAAATTTGAATCTAGGTTGCTTGTCAAGTTTGCTCATGGGTAAGCTTCTTCACACGCTTTTTAGGGCGGTTATCTTAACCACGTCTGACAAGCCTATGTGCATAGCATAATTTAAACATGGCATATTATACAATGCAATGCAAAGACAACCCCCTTTCACTTTTGACAAAGTTACTTAGATCAAGCACATTAAGCTCACTTCTCAATCTACAAAGGGTGTTTTCATCTAGGGGTTTTGTGAAGATATCCGCCAATTGATCTTCGGTCCTAACTCCCTCTAAGGATATGTCTTTCTTGAAACATGATCTCTAAGAAATTGATGGCGAATATCTATGTGCTTTGTGCGAGAGTGTTGAACCGGGTTGTTAGCAAGCTTAACCGCGCTCTCATTGTCACACAACAAAGGTACCCTTTCTAGGATTACACCATAGTCTAAAAGGGTTTGTTTCATGTAAAGGATTGTGCACAACAAGCTCCCGCGGCTATGTATTCCGCCTCGGCGGTAGACAAGGCCACACTATTTTGCTTCTTTGAACTCCATGACACTAGTGATCTCCCAAGCAAATGGCACCCTTCGAATCTGCTTTTTCTATCTACTTTGCAACCCGCGTAATCCGAATCGGAATACCCAACGAGTTGGAAGTTAGCTCCTTTGTGATACCAAAGGCCAAGCTTGGGGTGTGCTTTAGGTACCTAAGGATTCTCTTCACCGCTATGAGATGTGATTCCCTAGGATCGGCTTGAAAGCGAGCACACATGCACACACTAAACATGATGTCGAGCCTAGATGCGGTCAAATATAACAAGCTACCAATCATAGAATGGTAGAGAGTTTGATCAACCGGGTTACCTCCCACATCTAGGTCGAGATGTCCGTTTGTTGGCATTGGAGTCTTGATAGGCTTGCAATCATCCATGTTGAAGCGCTTGAGGAGGTATTTTGTGTACTTCTCTTGAGATCTAAAAGTCCCCTCCTTCAATTGCTTGACTTGGAAACCTATGAAGAATGTGAGCTCGCCAATCATGGAAATTTCGAACTCCTTCGACATCAAGTCACCAAATTCCTTGCAATAGGCTTCATTTGTTGACCCGAAGATGATGTCATCAACGTAGACTTGACAAATGAAGATTTCTCCATCAAGTTTCTTGGTGAATAGTGTGGTGTTGACCTTCCCAATGGTGAAGCCCTTCTCAATGAGGAAGTCTTGGAGGCGCTCGTACCACGCTCTAGGGGCTTGCTTGAGCCCATATAGCGCCTTGGACAGCCTATAAACATGATTAGGATATCTAGGGTCTTCAAATCCGGGTGGTTGATCAACATGCACTAGTCCATTTATGAAGCCATTTAAAAATGCACTTTTCACATCCATTTGATATAATTTAATGTCATGATGTGATGCATATGCAAGGAGGATACGAATGGCTTCGAGTCTTGCAACCGGTGCAAAGGTCTCTCCAAAATCCAAACCTTCAACTTGAGAGAACCCCTTTGCCACTAGCCTTGCCTTGTTTCTAACAACCTTGCCTTGATCATCTTGCTTGTTCCAAACACCCATTTTGTTCCAATGACTCTTGCGCCTTTTGGTCGCTCTTCAAGTGTCCAAACTTGGTTGCGGGTGAAGTTGTTTAGTTCTTCATGCATGGCATTCACCCAATCCGGATCACCTAGAGCTTCATCTACAATGGTAGGCTCAACAAGAGAAACAAAGGAGTGATGTTCCATAAATAAAGCAAGTTTTTGAGATCGAGTCATTACACCCCTTGTCGGACTCCCTATGATGAGATCTTGAGGATGAGCTTGTAGTAGAGGAGTAGTCCTTCGTTCAACCACTTGAGGGGCTGCTTGTCTGGAGCACCAACATCTTGAGCTTGTACCACCATTTGATCTGGGAGACATGAGTGTCTTCATTGGGATCTCTCCCATCCTTGTCATCATCAAGTGGTACATGGATGAGGGGCTTGTCAATGACTTGCACATCATCATCATCATCTTTAGGCTTGATGGCTCCAACCGGCATGTTCTTCATTGCTTCCCTCAATGGTTCATCACCTACATCATCAAGATTCTCATGCTCTCCTTGAGAGCCATTAGATTCATCGAATTCCACACATAGTTTCTTCTACATCCCGGGTGGCATGGTTGAATACTCGATATGCTTTGGACTTCAATGAGTAACCAACAAGAAAACCAATATCACATCGGCGTTGAAACTTCCCTAGGTGTTGGCACTTCTTGTAGATGTAGCATTTGCACCCAAACTCTCTAAAGAAGGATACATCCTGCTTCTTGTTGTTGAGTAGCTCATAGGGGGTCTTGCCAAGTAGACGATGGGGGAACAATCGGTTTGATGCATAGCAAGCGTGTGTTTGATTGCTTCTGCCCAAAAATCTCTCCGGTGTAGAGTACTCATCTAGCATTGTCCTTGCTAGGGATTAGAGTCCGCTTCTTCCTCTCAACTACCCCATTTTATTGTGGTGTGTAGGTTGCGGAGACTTCATGCTGATACCAACTTCATCACAATATTCCTCAATATGGGTGTTGTCAAACTCCTTTCCGTTGCCACTTCTAATCTTCTTGATCTTCACATCAAATTCATTGTTGGGCTCTCTTGGCAAACTTCTTGGTTGCTTCGGATTTCATGAAGAAAGAATACCCATGTGTATCTAGAGTAGTCATCAACAATCACTAGGCAATAGAGATTTCCACCCAAGCTTGCATATGTTGTTGGCCCCAAATAGATCCATATGAAGAAGCTCTAACTCTCTTGATGTTGATACGAAGGCTTTGGTTGGATGAGTGTTTGCAACTTGCTTGCCGGCTTGACATGCCTACACAATTTATCCTTCTCAAATTTGACATCCTTCAAGCCCCTAACCAAATCCTTCTTCAATAGCTTGTTGAGAGTGTTCATCCCCGCATGAGCCAATCTTCTATGCCATAACCAACCAAGTGATTGCTTAGTGAACAAACATGTCTTCAGTTGGCAACTTTGGAGGAGAAATCCACTAAGTAGAGATTGTTGTATCTAAAGCCTTTGAAGATCACTTGTGCATCATCTTTCTTGGTCACAACCACTTCTTTGTCGGTGAACAAACATTGAAAGCCAAGATCACAAAGTTGCCCAACGGATAGCAAGTTGAAGCTCAGGATGCAACAAGAAGTACATTGGAGATGGTATGATCATTTGAGATAGCCACTTTGCCAATCCTTTGACATTGCCCTTTGAGTTGTCACCAAATGTTATCTTTTCTTGGTCATCGACATTCTCTTCTAGTGAGGTGAACATCCGGGGATCGCCGGTCATGTGTTGTGTGCAACCACTATCAATTACCCAATGTGATCCACCGGTCTTGTAGTTCACCTACACACATAAGAAATCAAGCTTGAGCTTTCGGGACCCAAACTTGTTGCGGTCCTTAACCTTCTCAACAAGTGACTTTGCAACCCAAATTTGCTTTGGCCTATTCTTGTTAGTGGCCCATAAACATGACTTTCATTTTGCCACTAGAATCTTGTCTAAGCATGTAGTGAGCATTGAAAGCAAGGGCCTAGCATGATTGGGCAAGGGTGTGGGCTTTGGCTCTTCACAATCATGAGCAAAGTGTCCTTCCTTTCCACACTCATAGCATCTCCCAATCTTCTTTTCTTTGGCTTTGTGATGCTCTTGCGTTGCTTCATCTTCTCTTCAAGAAAGCCAATGTCATTTCTATTTGTCTTCATGACAGTGTTCATGAGAAGCTCACTTTGAAGACATTGACCCTTGGTGAAGTTCCTAAATCCGGTGGTGAGGTGCTCTTTCTCCTTCTTGAGCTTGTCATTCTCTTGTTGGAGTTGCAATTGAGATGGTGTCATTTTGTAGTCCCTCTCCATCTTCAATCTCTTGTTCTCTCTTTAGCATGTCTAGCTCAAGTGTCATGCTATAGTCATCATCATGAGTCTGAATGATAACTTTCTTGGTGGTTGTAAGCTTCTCTAGATCAACCTTGAGCTTTGCATTCTCATTCTTGATCTTGACATAGTCATCATAGTGATTGGCCTCAACCACTTTCTTTCCCTTGCCACTAGCACTTTGCTCAACATGCTCACTAACCAAGTCCTCACAAGATGTTTCTACGTCACACTTAACAACAAGGTTAGGAGCATCATGTGTCTCATGTGAAAGCATATCATAAGCAATGGTGAGAGTATCATAATCTACTTTCACTTGAGTATATTGTTCTTTGAGCAAAGCATGACTAGACGAAAGATCACTGTGCATCTTATCAAGTTTTCATTTTTAGCTTTGAGCTCTTTGTTAGAGGACTTGAGCTCCTTGATGGAAGATGACATAGTAGCAAGTTTTTTTCTAACTCATCACTAGCATGCATAGCATTTTCATATTTATCAACAAGAGCTTCATGTCATGAACAAGCCTATCATTTTTAGCTCTAGTCTTCCTTATGATTTTAGTGTAGTCATTTAGCAATGCAACAAGTTCATCATAAGTAGGAGCTTGAATTCTCCATCACTTTCATCATCACTAGAGTCATCATCGCTTTGTACCTTCCTGTCACCATTTGCCATGAGACATCGGTGTGTAGAGATGATGGCGGTGGTGGTGGTGGTGGTGGTGGTGGTGTAGAGGACCCAATGACTAGAGCGGCCACCTTCTCCTTCTCATCATCACTATCTTCATTGGATGAGCCACCGGAGGATTCAATGTCGGTGAGCCAATCACCAACAATGTAGGCCTTGACACCTTTCTTGTGGTATTGCTTCTTCTTCTTTGCCATCCTTCTTGTAGGGCTTATCACTCTTCTTCTCATCTTCGCTAGATGAGTCATATTTTTGCCCTTGTTCTTGTTCTTGTAGCTTTCTTTCTTGGGCTTGGGGCATTGATGAGCAAGATGGCCAAGATCACCGCAATTGTAGCAATCCATTTCAGAGATTGGCCTTCTCTTGCTACTTGTGAAGAACTTCTTTTTCTTGAGTCGAAGTTGACTCCATTCTTGTGAAGCTTCTTCAACATCTTGGTGGCCTTCCTCACCATGAGACCAATTTTGGAATCATCCTCATCATCACTTGTGCTCTCATGATGCACCACAATTGCCTTGGACTTTCCCTTCTTGTCATGGCTTGCTTTGAAGGCCAAGTCCTTGTCGGTGGAAGAGCCACCACTTGGTGTGATGTGCATGTACATCTCATGAGCATTGATCTTCCTAATACTTGTGTTGGTGTGGATGTGAAAGATCACCTTGATGTAGCACCGTCACAATGTGTCCATACTTGTCAATGGGAAGGACACATAGAATCTTCATCACAACATCGGATGGTTGCATTTGTGTGAGGCCAAGACCATTGAGCTCCTCTACAAGAACATTCAAGCGTGAGTACATTTTCATTTGCATTTTCATGAGCAAACATTTCAAAAGAATTCATCTTTTGCATAACCAAATGGCAACGCTCCTCACGCTCACTCTTGGTTCCCTCATGGAGTGCCCAAATGTTTTCCCATAGATCATGGGCATTTTTGTGGTTCCGAACGCGGTTGAACACATCCTTGCAAATGCCTCTAAAAAGAATGTTTTTGGCTTTTGCATTCCATTTCTCATTCTCCTCCTCATGAGGAGTAAGGCTTGTGCCTTCCTTGGTTTGGCAAAAACCGGTGATTGCGGCTTCGCGGCATTTAACATCAACCGCTTCTAGGTACGACTCCATACTGATTTTCCAATATGGAAAGAAGTTGTCCCTCAAACATGGGTGGTGGTCCGTCACCCCCGGACATCTTAACTCTAGGCGGTTAAGCCTAAATCGAGAGCACGAGGCTCCGATACCAATTGAAAGGATCAAGATGCCCAAGAGGGGGGGTGAATTGGGCTTTTTAAAACTTTTGCAAGAATTAAAAACCTATCAAGCCCCAATTGACCCCCTAGTGCCTAGAAGGTGTAAGACAAGAATCAACCACACAAAAACAATCGCTGCACCATTTCTACTCTAGCATGGCAATTCAATTTGAATGAACAACAAGTAAATGCGGAATTGAATTGCTCGAAGGTAAATGCGTAGTAAAGAGAGTAGAGATGACACGATGATCTTTTTGCCGAGGTATCGAGGTGTCGGCACACCCCCTAGTCCTCGTTGGAGCACCCGCGCAAGGGTATCGCTCCCCCTTGATCCGCGCAAGGATCAAGTGCTCACTACGAGCTAATTCTTCACCACTCCGGCCCGGTGAATCGCTCGCTACCAGTCACAACACGGCTTGGGTCATCCACAATGCCTCCGGATGATCACCAAGCTCTCCGATCGCCACCAAGCCGTCTAGGTGATGCCGATCACCAAGAGTAACAAGCAAGAACTATCACTTGACCAACGCAAGGCTAATGAGATGGTGGGATGGTGCACACTTGCTACTCTCTACTCACTAATGAGGTGTTTGATCACTCAATTATCAAATCTCTCAACCTCACTAGGCCTCTTGCACTCACTTGCAATCACAATGTGTTTGACAACCTTTCAAATGAGCAAGAGAGTCAGCATGAATGAGGGGGAGGCATATTTATACCCCCCAACTCAAAACATGCACGAAGGGGTAAGTCCAGCCAGTTATGCACTGACCGGACGCACCTGTTGGGGTGACCGGACGCGTCCGGTCAGTGCCTAACGGCTACATGACGTTAGGCCTGACACCTGTACGAAGTGTTGACCGGACGAACACATGCGTCCGATCACCATTGACCGGACGCGTCCGGTCATCAATTTTGCTCTCTGGAACCTCTCTGGACGCGACCGGACTCACCTCTGGTTTGCGTCGATCGATTGTTGAGGGTGAGTCCGGTCGCAACCAGACTTGCCCTTCAGCCAGGACACTGACCGGACGCATGCCCCAGCGTCCGGTCACTACGGTTTGAGCGTTTGGTCGAAGATAGAAGTCCAAAACGACTTTGGTTTGCGACGCTCCGTTCACAAACTTTCTTCCTTATGATCTTAGGGACCTTTCTAAGCTACCTAGGGCTTTGGTTAACAAGTGTGCACCACACCTAACTCAAAAGTCTCACCTAGGTCAAGCTACCCATTCAAACCCCTCTTAATAGTATGGCCAAAGATAAAAACAAAGACCTATGCTACTCTAAGTGTCCTTCAACACCAAATGACACTTAGAACTAGCCTATCACCGTCTTCGTCGTCCATTCTTTGAAAACTGAACAAATTCCATCAATAAGGGGGCATGAATACCATAGTGCCCTCATGATCATCATTACCATGACCTAACTCAAACTGTTTCTGCAAAACACACGTTAGTCATAGTAATTTACCATTGTCATCCAATCACCGAAACCCACTGGGGGCCTAGATGCTCACAACGTGAAAAGAGAGAAGCGGGTGCGCCTCCCTGGTCCGTCGAAAAAAGGAAGCTGGTGGAAAATAAAATTCCTTTAAAAGGAAAGTCTGGGCTGTCCGAGAATTGTTCGCCAGATTCATTTTGAGTGAACGTTCGCCAATTAGTCTCTCCGCTTCTCCCTCCCTGTCTGACTAACGATCCGGTCCCACACTCTTACTCGCTGACAGGTGGGCCTTCCTTGTCAGTGTCGTCCCTCACCTCCCGCGCGTCTTCGGTTGGGACTCTGCCCCGACCCAGTGTCCGTCCCCGAGTTCAACTCCACCCCGTCTATGCCTCCTCTCGCCTTCCTGCCCAAGCCGGTGCCCTTATAAAATTTGCGACCCTCCACCGCCTCTCCTCTTCCAGAAATCAAGCCGTCTAGTGCCCTATTTTGCCCTAGCGCCGAGCTTCGCTCTAGCCGAGATCTCCGCCGCCGTCGTCTTGAAGCTCTGACCACCCTCGGCCTCTACAAGGTCTTCCCCGAGGTTCATTTGGTTCCCGCGAAGCCGCTCAACCCCTCCTCCCTCTTTTTCCTCTCTATTTTGCCTTAACCAACTTTGCCGGATTTGCAGAGCCACCGTCTCCGCTCCCCCGTGTGTTTCACCGTCACCGCACCGCGCCCGTCGCTATCTTCCAGACAGGTGAGATCGCCATGAGCTCCTCGTCCTATTGGACCCTCTCCCAAGCTCTCTACTGCTTTCCACCCCGAAACCGAGCACGGCCACCCTTCTCCTGCCATTGGCGCCATCGTGGACGCCAACTCCTTCCCCAACTCCGGTGCAAGTGCTGCCCAGCTCACCCGATCTGATCTAAGTCGTCCATCCTCGATTCAACAGCTCCACGCGCTCGATACCCCTTCGCCTGCCACATTTGCTAAAGAGCCCCTCAATTGTTCGATTCTAAACCCGCAGTCCAATCGGCCCTATTCAATGAGTCTGCGAAAACTTACTTCCAGACCCTTGCATTTTCTTCTTAATGAGGCGCAGTCCACCCAAATTTCAGATTTGTTTTATTTATTTAAATCGGCAAAATCAGTTTGATTTAATACAAAACTGCCACTGAATTCAAAAGCCTATAAATCTTCGTTTTAACTCTGTTTTTACTCCGTTCAACTTGCGTTAGATTCATTTCAAAAGATCTTTCCAACAAAAAAACTTTCAATACTGTTTTCATAATAAAATTTGAGTTAGATCTAATCTAGTAATTAGGGTTTGTAACTTGATTAGTTCATATCTTTTCCGTTATAACTCTGATTAGCGTGATCTTCGCGTCTGTGTGATCGTAGTTAACCGTAGATCTATTTTCAAAACTTTTTATCTTGTTTTCTTATGATTGATGTGTTGTTCTAATCATAGGCTATGTTTGCTTTGCATGATTTCTATTGGTGTGTGTGTGGTGATCGTATGTCCAGTCGGTGAGTTATACGTTGGTGATCAAGAAGAGAAGAAGTTTGTGATCAAGAGTTCAATCAACCTTTGGAAGTCTACAAGTCAACAGAAGAAGGATCTTGAGTTTAGGCAAGTATAGCATGGGACGATCCTTGTTACCTTTTACTGTAATCACTTAATTCATATTGCATGTGTCTAATTTGTATGCCATTAAGGTTTACCTAGTTCTTGTATCCATTACCTTGTCACCTGTGGGATATCAAGCATTTGGGTAGTATATTGCTAGTGCTCAACTTAAACCAACATGATCTGATCATAGATTATTGATTCATGATTAATAACTAATGATTATGACTTATATGTTAAGATGAATTAAATCTTTCCTATCTGTCAGCAAAAGCTAAGACTTACTAGCTTGTTAGTGCAACCATGAGGGTTATATGGCTCTGACCTTAGCTCAGTATGATGACCTTTTCTAGCTTGTTAGTGGTTACCTGGAAGGGCGCGAAGGTGCTTGACGAGGTGGAATTAGGGCGGCTTCTCTCCCCTTGCCTGCGTGCCGCAAGGTTGAGAGAACCTTCTTCCCCTTTCCTTAAGACCTAGCGGCCCTAACTTGTTAGACGAACCTTTCAAAGGCTGCGTAGTGAACCCTGTCGTGCGCCTTGGAAGTGTAATGTGGTCATTGCAAACCTCGGCTTATGGGAATCACTACTCATCTGGTAAAGTGTATAACCTCTGCAGAGTGTAAAACTGATATATCAGCCGTGCTCACGGTTACGAGTGGCCCGGAAAATTCACAGAAAAGCTGGTTAAATGGTTACTTAATGTTTAATACGGGTTATGTGAATGTTATCATGATGATGATGCAATTAATGTGATCATATGGTTTATTTGGGTTAAGCATAACATACGTTTACCTAATGCTAAAATTGTGACAACTAAAAGCTACTGCAGTTAAACTAGTGTCACCCTTTTGAGCCTCATGAACCCCATGTTATATTTGTTAAGTACAAGATGTACTTATGCTTGCTTTACTTTTCAATACTTTGGAAAAATCTCGGATGGGTACCAGAATGCCAGAAGTTGAGAGAAGTTAGGCTTGTGATCAACTAGTCAGTTGTTCCCTGTGAAGTTGGAGTCAACATCTGTAGATCGGAGTGTCTTTCCGTTGTCTACTCCTTAAGGTTATGTTCTTTGTTATATATATGTTATGTATTTGAGCATTGTCTTTCGATATTACCCTTTATTTGTAGCTATATGTGAGATTTGACTTCCTGGGCTCACATATGGTGTACATCTAGTTTTGTTCTTAAAACCGGTTGTGACACACACGAGCCGCAAGCACCTCGTACTCGGCGTTCTCACATATCTCCCAGACAGAAGAGTTGATGCTGCCGAGATAAGCATGCATCTGAATCTTCCAATAGGGATAGTTCATCCCATCGAAAAAGGGAGCCTTGTCATTTCCTCGATCCATGTCGCCCTTAGGATCCGAAACTGATTAAGGTAGAGAAGATCCCTTAATCGGCTCTCATACCAAATGAAGGACCGAATTGGCGACCAGAGGGGGGTGAATGGGAGCCTCAAATTTCAACTTGTGAAATGGATGGCCCTTGCCCCAGAAAATCACCCCCAAAAGGCAAAGTCTCAAACGACCAGCAAGTTCACGACCTACGAGTAGGTGGATACCCTACGAGATGTCCTAGTGGTACAGCAGAACTGTTGGAGAACCTCGAAAACCAAGCACCAAAACCATAGAAGAATATTGCACCTTCAGCAGGTTCCCGGACTGTCCGGTACTCTGATCCTGGACTGTCCAGTGAACGCTGAACTATCCATGCCTGGAGGGCCAGACTGTCTGCTGGCAAAACTTCTGAAAACAGAGACTGTTCTGAAACAGCCTTGGACAGGTCCTAGACTGTCCGCCGGTCACCTGACCGTGAATAGTCATGGAATTGCGCCTGACTGCTCAGACCAAAGCCCGATGCACGGATTGTCTGCCGCCTAGGGCCGGACTGTCCGCCAATGCCAAGAGAAGGCAAAAATAGCACGACTCAAACACAAAATCGGTTCGATCTTCACCAAATCGAACGGTGCTTCGATCAAACTTCTCGCAAGTGTTTCTCTACGTATTGGGGTGCTAATCCTTGGAAATCATCACAGCAAACCAAGTCAATTTAGAGAAATCCGAAGAACACTAGAAAAGGGGGAAGAACGAAGAACGAACGTGAAATCAGCCCGATCTATGTGCTCGTGAGGTTAGAGGAGAAATCCTTCGGTGGAAAGAAGGAGCTCACGACATAGCACAATCTAATTCAAATGAAATTGAAAACCATCTCTTGGAGAGGAAGTACGAGGCAAATCTCCGAGAAGGCAAAAACCGAAATGTGAAGAACACCACACCAAAACGCGAATCGATCCTGATTTTAGCTGTAACTTCTCCCCACGAGGAGACAACGAGATTATAGTCTCATTTCCTCAAAATCTCAAGTACGCGGAGGTCTTGTGTCTGTCTCTGCGGATCACAGGCAGCAAGTGGAAGAAAACCTAGCAAAGGCTACGGGAATGAAAATGTTGCAAGGATAGAATGAGAGGAGGGGTTGCCTCTCTATTTATAGCCTAACACACTTATTCCCCTTCTACACCTAGATACATAGAGCGAACAGGCTAACCCTAGGGGTATTCCGGTCCAGCTTTGCCAAGTTTTGATCTGATGGCCACGCGCCTTCCTCATCCTTCGCTTCGCCTCGACGCAAGCTCTAGGATGTCGCCACGTGTCATCCCATCGATCGCCGCGCCTTCCTCACTGATAGCTTTGCCGCAACGTAAGCCTCTCGGCGCCGCCATGCATTGACTGTTCCTTTTCGAACCTCCCCCCGGTTTTGAGGCTAAAACCGGGAAACCTGTGTCCTCGGCTGAGTTTTGTAGCCCAAACTAAGAAACCCGCCAACCTAGGTTTAGGGGCCAAAACCTGGAAAACCGTACACCCCGAGTTTTGAGGCCCCAACTCGGAAACTGGCCACCCCGAGTTTTGAGGCCCAAACTCGGAAACTGGCCACCCCGAGTTTTGAGGCCCAAACTCATAAACCGTCGAGGGTAGTTTTTCAACGCTCAACTACCAAACCCGCGCCATAGACGAAGTGTGATCCGCACACCGCCACCATGGGCACCGATGCCGATGCATGTCCAGCCTCCATGCTAGGTACAATTCCTTCGGCTTCCTCCTTGACTCGGTCGACAGCACTTGCACCGCACGCAAGCCCGTGTTGGACCTCCCGCCAAGTGTCATGACGCCCTCATCTTCCTCCCGACTCGGCCGATGCACCGCACATCCCCATGTGCTCTTGCTCATTAATGCCAAGTGCCAGCTACCACAACTGGTCCTCCGGCCTCCCAGTTCGTCAGTCCAAGCCTCACATCCGCCCTTCTCTGCTCCCGGTCCATCGGCGCGGCCCGTCTCTACTTGACCTTCACCTCGCCATCGACCACTGTCTCCGAGCTCCACACCTGCACTTCAACACAGCCAAAAGACACATGTTGCCACTCACCCCTTCCGGTGAGCCTATTGATCGATCGCTCATCACTTAGGAAGGAACCACAAGGGCACATATCAACCTTGTGTTCGCACGGTTGAACACATCCTTGCAAATGCCTCTAAAGATGATGTTTTTGGCTTTTCCATTCCACTTTTCATTTTCCTTCTCATGTGGAGTAAGATGAGTGGCGTCCTTTGGCTTGGTGAAGCCGTTGATCGCGTCTTGGTGGCATTTAACATCTACCGCCTCTAGGTACGACTCCATACGGATCTTCCAATATGGGAAGTCATGTCCATCGAACATTGGAGGTGGTCCATCACCTTCGGACATCTTAACTCTAGGCGGTTAAGCCTAAATCGAGAGCAATCAGCTCCGATACCAATTGAAAGGATCAAGATGCCCAAGAGGGGGTGAATTGGGCTTTTCTAAAACTTCTTGCGATAATTAAATCCTAACAAGCCCAATTAACCCCTTTGTGCCAACAAGTTTGTTTCTCTAAACTCTACCGCACAAAAGAATACACCTATTCCATTCCTACTCTAGCATGGCTTTTCAAATTATGGAATTGAAATGCTCAAAAGTAAATGCTTATGAAAAGAGAGGTATGGAAGACTTCGCGATCTTTTTCTCGAGGTATCGAGGTGTCGGCACACCCCCTAGTCCTCATTGGAGAACCCGCGCAAGAGTATCGCTCCTCTTGATCCGCGCAAGGATCAAGTGCTCGCTAAGAGCTGATTCTTCGCCACTCCGGCCCGGTGAATCACTCGCTACCGGCACAACTCGACTTGGGTCATCCACAAAACCTCTGGATGATCTCCAAGCTCCACGATCGCCACCAAGCCATCTAGGTGATGCCGATCACCAAGAGTAACAAGCCAAAACTCAAACTTGACTAAGCCAAGGCCAAAGAGATGGATGGATGCACTTGCTACTCAATCTCCCTAATGAGGTCACTAATTCTCATGATAAACAAATCTATCAACCTCACTAGGGATCTTGCTTTCCCTTGCTCACTCAAGGTGTTTCTCAGCTGATCAAATGGGCAAGAGACCCCAAATGGAGGTGGTGGTGAAGTATAAATACTCCCCCAACCGGCCATCCATGTGGGGCAAAAAACAGTGTAGATTAAGGGCCATCAAACAGTCTGATGCCTGGCATCGAACACGCCGATGCCCCCGACCAACGGTCGACTGTACTTTTTGACACACTGTTTAAAGTGACATCAGACGCTAGCAGTGTCCGATGCAGAAAAGTCCTCTCTGGACCTGCATCGGACACTGGCCCTCAGTGTCTAATGTGCCTCTCAAGGCACACTCTAATGAATAGTGACACCATAGCGTCCGATGCACCACCATGCCATGATCCAGAAACTCTGAAGTCTAAGTGACATCGGATGCGTGTCTGATTCCACCCAGGCTAGCGTTTGATTCCCATTTCAGGGCCAAACCGACTTCGGATCGTGACGCTACCTTAACAACATTTCATCCTCATGACATAAGAGCTCTCTCTGAGCTACCTAGAGCTATGAAATACCAAGTGTGCACCACACCTACCTCAATAGACTTATCTAGGTCAAGCTACTAATTCACGCTCCCCTTTATAGCACGGCCAAAGGAAAAACAAAGACCTAAGACTACCTAAGTGTCCTCCAACACCATATGAAACTTAGCGCTAGCCTATCACCGTCTTCGTCGCCCATCCTTTGAAAACCGAATCGATTTCCATCGCTAGGGGACATGAATGCCATATGCCCGTATCGTCGCCATTACTGTGACCTAACTCATCCCTGTTTCTGCAAAACCCACGTTAGTCACAGTAACCTCGTGTGTCATCCAATCACTGAAACCTACTAGGGGCCTAGATGCTTTCAATCTCCTCCTTTTTGGTGATTGATGACAACACAACCTCGAGTATAGAGAGAAGAGGTTTTTAAATCATTACGTGTATGAACTTGCGATAGATAAGAGAAAAATGGTGAGAGGGCAAGCTCATACACATCATGCCAACACCCTGCACTCAACAACTTAGAGTGAACAACATGTGCAAGAGTAATATAGCTCGAATACATAATGAATAAGAATTAAGCACAAGTAACCGAGCAAAACGGAATGACATGTCATATATGATAACGTAGTGAGCACAAACATTTCAATGATGGTCCATAACACACACACACATATAAAAATATATTACAAAAGATGCAATGCAAAGCGTATGTGAAACATAAGAGGCATAAGATGCAAAACCCTAAAACTATACTCGACCATTCTCCCCCTTTGGCGTCAAGCACCAAACTAAGTGTCAGACGGCGGAGGTGGCGCAGACGAGTCATGAGCAGAAGCCTCTCGAGTACGCTAGGTGATCTCGAACTGCTGAATCCGAGCCTCAGAGTTGGAAGAAGAAGACCCTGGAGCTGGCTGAGCCTCAGAAGCTGAAAGCTGTGGAGAAGCGATCTGGGTCTGCTTGGCCTGCTCTGTCTGCTCTGCCTTCTCGGTCTGCTATGCAGTCTCTGTCTCTGTCTCTATCACCGAAGCTGTGTCAACCTGAATCTCTTAGTGCGGAAGTTCTAGAATCGGAGTCAACTCAGGCTGAACTGATGTGGTCTGCTATGACTGGAGTGGCTCTGTCTGCTCGAAGGACGCGACGGGACTCGAAAGAGCCTCTATAGTGGAAGTCACTGGAGCCGTCTATGTCTGAACCAGGCCCTAAAGATCTAGAGTGGCAACCCGGTGAGCTCACTGAAGCTCGCAGGTAAGTCGTACGTCACAGAAGTAGTCATCACGAACAGGGACTCTTTTGGACGAGCAGTGAAGCCTGTGTGAAGCGGACTAAAGAGTAGGGCCCATCCTGGAGGAGTAGTGTACAAAGTAAACTGGAAGGGCCCTGAGAACCGCCGGAGCTGTCTGCTATGACTGCTGCTGCTGGGGAGGGACAGATGGCTACCACTAAATTTGCTGTGAAGGCTGAGGAGGCTGCTGCCACTGCCACTGAGGGGGTCCGCTCATAATCTTCTCCATGAAGGTGAGCGTCTGCTGCTGGAGTGCTAACATCTGGCACTATAGTGCATCTGATCGCTCCTGTGCCTGATGTTGTGCAAGGGCTTGTGCCTCTGCTAGGCGCTGCTGCTCCTGGGATAGACGTTGAACGTCCTGTGTCATTACCCTTTGCTGCTCCTCCATCCGAGAAAGTATAGCTAGAAGCGTTGGGTCATAGGAAGCAGTACCAGATGAGCCGGCCTCAGCATCGTGTGGACATGACTGTGCATGAGATGAAAGCCTGTAGTCCTCATCGGAGCTGTCTGTGGGGTCCGCGGCAACAAACGATGCCTCGCCCTCTAAGTCTGCAAGCTCACGCTCCGCGAGGGGCCTGACGGCCTCGTCCTGCTCCTCTACTGACTCTGGCACGGCTGGACGCTGTATGGAGTTGGACGGAGGGGTAGATTGCTCTGCCTACTGTCCTCGGCGGTCATGACTGGGTAGTAGAAGCTATGTCATGTTGTATGCGGGGAACACTGTCGCTGACCAGGCAAGCTGCTGTCTGCGGTCGACTCAAGTGACACTAGCTAGCTTGAACAGAAGATAGGAAATTTAGTGAGCATAAGGTAGCTGCCTCCGGGCCCTGATGCTTTCTGCTATTGTGACCTCTATCTCTGAAAGAATGACGTCCCAGACATCGAACTCCTGCTGTCGAACCATGTGCGCTAGCAGCCACAACTGAAGATGAGAGAGACCCTCTTTGTAGTCAATCCTCAGAAGCAGAGTACGTCGTAAGACCTCGTTGAGGATCCGAGTCATAGGGGTGAGATCCCTCGGTGCGTGACTCGAACCCTCTCTGAAGGGCTCTGTGAAACACGGGTGAACTAGCTCTGTGTCGGGCTGATCTCCACCGTGAGGGCATCTGGGAGGCTCATTCTTGTCGTAGCACAAAGTGTGGATCCGGGTCTGAGAGTGTCGCAAGCCAAACAAGTCCCGGATATCTAACGAGAAAAGGTGAAAGTGCTCCCCATAAAAGCAAACTCAATCGTCTCGTGGTCTAGGTGTACCCAAAGTGAAGAGTAGAACTGTAACACCCAATCCTCAATATATGCACCTGACCGCCCCAACAGGTCTGCCAAACAAGGTAGATACGTGAGTATGGGGCGGATCGGCTCTCCAACTGCTCTAACTATGGCCTCCAAGCTACAAACACGGTGAGACCTCAAGCTGATACCAGCATTCCTAAGGCCCATGTAGAAGTCCTCCTGCAGCACTGTGTAAAAGTCTAGACTAGCCTATTGTTGCCGCTCACAAGGAAACCACAGCTCGATCAGAACAAGGCGTAGAGTCTGAATCTGGGAGAAGGTGGTGGCACGGAGGTCAAGTCACGCGATCGACGGCGGCTCATGTCGGGAAAAGGAATGTGCACCGCGCTCAGTGTAACACCCCTGGTGTTCAGCAACCCTAAATGCATAACTTGACAAAGCAAGAGCATGGCATCACATCATTTGATGTGCATCTTGTGTTGTGTTTGTTTAAGTCCTTTGCTAAGTCTTTAGTGTAGCTAGTAGATGCTCTGTATTTCTGAGAAAATGCCTTAAACCATTGTTGTAGATCTGTACAAGAGAAACAACTTTGCTTAAAAGCACTTTTTCAGAAAAGGTAATTTAGTGTTTATTTCTTGCATTAGAAAATTAGGCTAGAAGTGAAATTCAATTTTTAATGCAGAATTTGGACTTGAGCCTTAAAGATGAATTGTTCCTTGTAAAATTCTATGCAACTTTGCTTTTAGGACCTTTTCCTAGCTTGGCTTAGTTTGGGAGATAAAAACTAGGGAAGAAAATAGACAATCCTCTTTTGTTTAAACCCTGCGGGACCCACCTGTCATCCCCCTTCTTCCCTTCTCCGCGCGCGCGCTGCGCCGCTTGCTCGCCGGCCGTACGCCGGAGCCGCTTCGCTGTTCGCTGCTCGACCGCGCAGAACAGCGAACACCGCAACCTGCCGCTCACCGCGCGTCGTTCCCACTCAACCGACCAACCCTCCTGTCCCCTATCTGCCCTGCCGCCACGTGGCCGTCCCCAACGGGCCACCGCTGCGCTGGTCGAACGGATGGACGGGAGCCGACCATGTTCATTGAACCTTTGAACAAGCATCGCCTTCGCCTCCTCTTCCCCTCGCTCGTGCAACCGAAGCCCAACTCACTCGCTCGCTCATGCTCTCTGCTCCATCTTCTCCACTCCCGCACCACCGCCATAGCCACCGAACTTCGACGAGCAATTGCTCGCAAACCCGAGCACCTCCGATCGATTCCTTCCGCCAACATTCCCACTTTGACCTCCTCTGTTGATTGCTCCGGTTGGTTTCCCCTCTTTCCTGACCTAGCCGGCGGAACGCCGAATGCCTTCCTCGGCACCCGCCATGTCTGCCGCCGTGACCATTCACGTGGTCCGGCCGATTTCGGCCAAACCATCTCGAACAAAGCAACGTTCTAGCCTTCCTTACCTCCGTTGTTGCCTAGGTTTAGATTGAGAGGTCTCTACCGCCTTGCTACGGTCAGAACTCGACCTTGCCACGGCAATATCTGCCGTGATCCGCCGCCGTGCATGGCACCGACCCATGTCAGGGTTGTGCTGGGAATGAATAGATCTACCTGTTAAAATTATTAGATGCAAATGGCTATTAACTTGAGAAATGCATAACTAATCTTATGTAGCTCAGAAAAATGTGATTCTAATTTTGTTGGGTTTGTCTTGATGAGTAGTATCTGGGAAAAATGTAACTTGTGTATGTGCTATGGAAAATGTTGGCTGTAGGATTCAAGGTTATTAAATGTTGTTTTCTTTCTGTAATTTTAATAAATAGAAATGCTTAGATTTTGAGCTTGGTAATTTTTGTGTAGCTAAGTTAGACTATGAAGTTGCCAATGAAAAATGTTAAGTGGGTCTGTTCTGACAGTTGGTAGTCCATGAAAAGTGTCTAATTTGTGAATTAATAGAGTTAATTTTCATTGCATGCTAGGTTTACTGTTTTGGGCTGAAAATTTTATGATAGTCTAGTTTTGGTCTGTAGTAGCCTGTGTAAAAGTTTGGGAATTTTCTAAAGTCACTTCAGTAGGGTGATAGATATACCTTGTTTAGTAAATTATTTAAAAAGGGGATGAAGTGGACAGATAAGTAGGGTTATATAAATGGAGTTGTTTCTGTTCTGTCAAGTACATTAGATGGTTGCTTGAGAGGGTTAGATTAATCATTAGGTTGTAGGGTCTTGGCAAGGTAGTAATATTTAACTAGTTAATGATGACTACCTTGTTGAAGAAAATGGAGTAGATGACAAGTGCTTATCTCCTGAGTTATTTCTCTCCTATGTTGCATCTCATAAGCATCCTATGTGCATTCATCAAATTTATACCTGCAATGCAGCACACAGGATCGCTAGAGGAGAACCAGAACCCACCGCTGTCGGAGGAGCATCTACAGGAGGAGACGTTGTTCGAGAAGGACGAAGAGGCCGCCGTCGAGGACTTGCCTGAGTTCAGGACCATCGGTCGTCTGACTTCGAGAGAGGCAAGCCCCGGAGCATTTAACTCCCTACGGTTTGCAAGTATTTACAGTTTAACTTGCTATGTTTGTTGCATTAGGTTATAGGAGTTGATTGCTACCGTTGATGCATTACTTACTTATCCTTGTCCACCGCAATTATTATCTTGATATCCCTGTTAGGTCTAGGCTTGTTTATACGCTTAGCCCTGCTTAGACCGGTAAAAGTCGGGTGATCTCCTGTCTCCCACATAAGTGGATACTGATCATGACTAGCCTGGTGCTATCATGGAGATAACCATGTGATAATTAATTGAGACCGGGCGGGATGTAGGAGTAGCAGGACATGGGTTTTGTGTGCTAGTAGTCTCCCATCTGTGTTGCTTAGGACCCGATGAAGGCACACCTAAGTCATTTTGAACGCGTCAATCACTTAACGGAGTAGGTCGGAGTACCTCCCGCGAAGCCGAGTAAGGTTATTCGAGCCAATGATGGAGATGTTGATGCCTAACATCTAGGGCCTCAGAAGTACCGTGGGCAAATATTCTGAGCAACCTGGCATGGTCCGTGGGCAGGCGGGGCCTGATTCACCTGGCATGACCGTGGGCAGTTATAGCTTGAGCGACCTGGCACTGAGATAACCCCCGGTGTAGAAGGGCCCGGCCCGGGCCGTCCCGCGAATCGTGTTCTCGAATTTCCTGAGTGGCAGCCGACGGCTACCTGGCGCAGGTGTGATCGGGCGAGTGTGCGACATTTTATCCCCAGCTGGGTAGGAATCGATTGTAATCGCCATCGCTCCTGGACCGTGAGTAACTTGACTGGGCATGTGTTACCGTAGTAACTTATGGAACTAAAGATGGTTATGATGTTGAATCTAAAAGGCTATTGATGAAATAGTCAACCTTGCTTGATTAATTAGCCAAGTGATTGCTCTAGCTTAGGTGCAAACGTAGTTAATCAGGTTGATTACATAAAATTGAATGCTAATACTTAAATGATGATTCTTGAATAATGAAAATGCTTTCATACAACAGTGTGTTCAGCCAACCCCAAATATAGCCTGCATGATCCTTGGTGTCTCATTATTTCTGGTTTATGACGGGTAAGTCTAGTTGAGTACCTTCTTATACTCAGGGTTTTATCTGCTTGTTGTTGCAGATGGACAGAGCTTCTTTGGCTACTGTGAGAACTGCCTGTACCCGGTTATGGGTGATGACTAGACCATGGGTATGGTCCTCTCTTATCCTTCCCTGATGCTTTTGTTGGACATGATCAGGTTGATGGCACCGTATTTCGAACAAACTGAACTTGTGTTTCAAAACTATGTTGCTTCCGCTCCTTTATCAAACTATGGTTTGTAATATTGTTTCGTACTCCGATGGATTTAAATTATGTTCAAACTATGTTGTAACTTATGGACATGTATGCTAAACTTATTACGATCTTGGCTGAATGTGAAATGTTGAAATACTTCGAGATTTCCGGACTACCAGGTTTATACAAGCTTAAGTACATGACGATCATCGCGCAAGCGGAGATTTTTGTGCTTAATCTGGTGTGGATTGGTCAGTTTTGTCACACTAAGGACCCTCGGCCCATGGTGGCACCTCGGTTCGGCGATGAGACGACCGACGCCTAGGCTACTCCTCTAGTGTTGTCTCCTCTACCTCTGGCTCTGCCGTATCAGCCTCTACTATCTCGGCCTCTGCCTGGCCCTGCACTGAGCCCTGGGGCTCATCCACTGGGTCTAAGAATGAGAACCGGCGACCGCTAACCATCAAGGTACTAGCTGGGGAACCATGGTAGTGCTCGGCCTCCTCTATCACACGCATCTACTCGGGGGTAAGTGTGTCCTCAATCCATAAACCACCACTGCGGCCTCCCCTCTCTGCACACTCTGCGACGTCTGCTAATGCCTATGCCTCTCTCTCAACTCTAGAGTGCTTCGTGCGCGTGACTAGCTTCACCTTCCCCTTCTCGGCATGAGAAGGCAGAGGGCATGGAGGAGAGTCCTTCGAGGCTCCACCAATGTTCTTGTAGCGCATAGCAGACAAGAATAGAGAAACTGCAGCTGAACTGAGTCAAACTGCCACTAAAGAACCAACTATCACTAGAAGCACAACTGACAAGCACAACTGACTGAGATCCACTAACAAGAACTCCCCTGACACTGAAAGCCTCTATCGTTGTCACTCGCGAGGCTTGGCCTCGATCCGTAACTGCGGGCTTCGCCCCAGGTTCACTGTCACTGTTAACGGCTCTCACTCGCTATGGTAGAGTAGATGGGAGTACATATAAGCACATATATACGCAAGAGGTGAGTGAAGCCTATGGAAGCAAAGCAAAAAGAGATAAGAATGGAAAGGGCTTTCTACCTGACGAACGGACAAACCCAAGTAATCAAAGGGTAAGCACTGACGTTCTAGCACCCACGAGTCACGCCGAGTAAGCCTGCGAAAGAATGGAGAGGAAACATGGCTTAAATAGCGAGGAACGACCTTTGGGTCATTTCGACAAACACTTGGTGAGCACTGGCTATGGAAGGAGGGGTGGTGCTCACGGAGAAAGTTCACTTGCGAGGAAAAACCACGCTGGAGAAGAGAGGAATGCCAATGAGGTCGAAGGGGAACGCTGGATCGAGTTTCGGTGATGGATACATGACCTCCGGCGAGGGCAGGCAAGCACCAGCGAGCTTAGAAACTCGGCTGCTAAGCGGGAGAGATGGCGGAGCAGGTGCGGCGAAGTGAACTGGGCAAGGCGCGGCGGTCATGACTGCTGGAGCAAGGGCACGGTGGGCGGCGGTGGGAGCACGGTGCGGCGGCGCTAGGGTTTGGCGGAACGGCGGTGGGTCGGGCACGGGACAGAGAGGACGAAGAAGGAATATGACACGTGGGGCCGAGCAGTCTATGGAAGAGCCTGTTGGCTCTGCTTAAGTTGGCATCGGACGCACCGATGTGAACACATCAGACGGTCCGGTGTCATTGCAGAGACTACCAAAGCTGCCAAATTGACATCGGACGCATCCTTTGCCTTGGCATCGGACGCAGGCCAGCGCGTCTGATGGGGTATCGGACGCGACGGTCACACTATTTCAGCCAGGGCTGCCTACAGTGGACCATCGGATGATGCACTTCAGCGTCCGATGCAGTGCCTGATGCTGCATTTTGGGTTGTTTTGAGTTTCTCCGTTGCGTCTCCCTCTCCTAACTATGTTCGAACTCAAATAAGAAGCAAATAAACACCAGTTGGAACCTAGTATGAGCAACCTCGCATAAACCCTCAAATTTGCAAATAGTTTGCCATAGGCTAAGTACCTTTTTAGGGAAAAAGGCGATAAAACGGTGAGGAGACGAGAACATGTGGCCACCAAAACTAGGGGTCTTAACCATTAGGAGCCTCAAATGCTCCCCCTAGCGGTGGACGAACACAACGGTTGCTCAAGCTTAACCAACGAAGAACCACAAGCAACACACATGCAAATGCAATGCAATACGGAATTTGAATCTAGATTGCTTATCAAGTTTGCTCATGGGTAAGCTTCTTCACATGCTTTTTAGGGCGGTTATCTTAACCACATCTGACAAGCCTATGTGCATAGCATAAATTAAACATGGCATAATATACAATGCAATGCAAAGACAACACCCTTTCACCTTTTGACAAAGTTACTTAGATCAAGCACATTAAGCACATTAATCTACAAAGGGTACTCTCATCTAGGGGTTTTGTGAAAATATCCACCAATTGATCTTCGGTTCTAACTCCTTCTAGAGATATATCTTTCTTTGAAACATGGTCTCTAAGAAAGTGATGGCGAAAGTGTTGAACCGGGTTGTTAGCAAGCTTAACCACACTCTCATTGTCACACTGTTGACACTTACTACCGTCGCTACCAAGAGTAGCATAAGCCCTAACCTTGGCAATGGCACTATAAAGGCTTAGGTATATATGTTATCAGAACACAAGAGATAAATCTGCAAGTGCACAGATTAGATACCGGCAATTCACTGGATGTAGACCCAGTTTTAATATCGAACCCAAAGGAACAATGTGATTGTCTTAGTCTATTGCTTAAACCCTAAGCACTAATAGAGATGAGAACACAAAAGATAAAGGGGATAACTAGGGTTACCAGCTCTAATGTTAGGAAGCTATGTGATTATTATTCAACTATGGATTACGTTGGGAGACCACATCTACAGTATGGTTGTTCCCAAGTAATATACTCCTGCTCGGCCTATAGACGGGAGGTGGCCTATATAAGATTCAATAAGGCTATAAGAGTCACTCTTGCGAGCTAGCACCGGTCCGAAATATAGGGTACACTATGCAAGTAATCGAGTCTAAGCACCACAATTACACGATGATGACTTCTCTAATCCTAGGGCTACTAGAATTAGAGTTGCAAGCCAGAAGAATAATAAGAACAATAATGCTTACTGATAATTAGAAGATGATGACCGTAGAATATCCTGATCCAAGCTCTTGATGAACTTGAAACCACAGGTACAAGTTGAAGAAGTAGACTGTCGACGAAATATGGTCGGCAGTCTACCGAGGGGTATGCCCAAGGTAGTAGATTAGTTGGTGGAGATGTGTGAGACGTCTACACAAGTGTAAACACACGGACGAGAGACAACGATTTAGACAGGTTCAGGTCGGCAAGTCACCGTAATACCCTACGTCTTGTGTTCTGGTGGTTGGTTTGTATTACTTGATTGGAATATGACGTCTGATGGAGATGAGATGAGAGGGGGTCGATGCTCGCCTTATATAGCTGGGGAGCAGGGTTACAACTTGTCGAATCCTAACAGATTACAATCGGTTCCTTTTGGCAAGGAATCTGGGTCTATCTATCTAGACCTTCCTTGTTGAGCAAGTCATCAAGAGGTCCGATGTTCAAGCACCGGACGCTTCCGATGCAAAATGTACAGTTCTAGAACCTTACTGTATTACCATCGGACGTTGCTGCAGTGGAAGCTCAGCATCCGATGCTCAGGCTCCGGCACGTCCAATGGTCATCGGAGCGTCCGATGCCTAGCGTTTGATGCTCCTTTAAAAGCACAGAATCTGACACGTGTCAATAGCGTGTCTGATGTGATGAACACAGCGTCCGATGCTCACGTGTTCAGCGTCCGATGCTCCCGATACTGCACAGTTCTTCCGCGGATTCAACTCGATCTCCTCCAAATCAAAAGCTCTAAGGCTTAGACTTGGTATGAGGAGTTCCAAGGATGTTAGTGAGCTATCCCTAAGAGATCATGGTTCGAACCTAAATCCAAATCGATGAATCAGAAGAAATCTGGGCAAAGGAGAGAAAAACGGATCCAACACGAAAAATGACTGATCTACTTGTACGTGAGGTTTGAGTAGAATTCCTTCGGTGGATATGATCCCCTCACAGCAAAGAACAAGTTGATTCAAACGGTTTCGCAAACGGAACACCGTGGAGAGAGATCGATCAACAGGAAACTTGAGGAGAAAAGTAAAACACGAAGAACAACACAACAACGCGAATCACAACCTCAATTTCCAGCCAAAATTCGTCCCCGCGTGGAGACAACGGGAATCCGGTCCCGTTTCCGCAAAATCCAAATACACAGAGGTAATGATCACCGTCTCTACGCTTCTCAGTAGCTATAGCAGGGATGTGGGAGAGCAGGAAACCATATGTGGAAAATAGCAATGGCTGAGATAGTTTGGAGGGAGGGGTGGCCTCTCCTTATATAGCCTAATACAATTATTCCCCTTCTACCCTTACAGCTAATGAGCGAGCAGGCTAATCCTAAGGGTATTCCTAACCAACTCAAAGTAGATGGTGATCCGACGGCCACGCCCGCACAACTGGTAGCTTCGCCTCGACATGACCTCACCGATTGCCGCCACGTGCCGCCACCACTCTGCTCATCCTTTTCACGGACCTCCCCCCGGTTTTGAGGCCGAAACCGGAAAGCCTGGGCCATCCCCTGGTTTTGAGGCCAAAACCGGGAATGCTGACGTTCGTCGCCTGAGTTTTGTGGCCCAAACATAGAAACCCGTCAGCACCCAGGTTTTGAGGCGCAAACCTAGAAACCGTCCTCAGCCCGAGTTTTGTGGCCCAAACTCGGAAACCGACCGCACCCAGGTTTTGAGGCCCAAACCTGGAAACCGTCCACTAGGTGATTTTTCTGTGCCTCAACCACCAAACCGATGCCGTAGAGGGATGCACCGCCCGTGCACCCCGTCCACCTGCAAGTCTTCTCTTGTCGGTGTCCCAGGCTGTCAGCCACCATGGCCGATCCTCAGGCCACCGGTCCGTCAGTCCAAGCCTCACATCCGCCCTTCACCGCTCCGGGTCCATCGGCATGGCACGTCTCTACTTGACCTACACCTTGCCTTTGATCACCATATTCGAGCTCAACACCTGCACAACACAAGCCAAAGAACATGCGCATCATCCCAGTTGACAATCGCTCATCATCTCAAGATCCGGCATACACCCATGTATCCGCAATCTCCCCCTTGATGAGTGCATTGTCAACTACACACACACAATCATATGAAGGTAGAAGAAGGAAGGAAGAAGAAGTAAGCAAACTCAACCAGTCGACTAAAAACGAAGCAAAGCCAGGAAAAGTCGAATGGAGTGAGCGAGACAACTTGGTTCCTAAAGACATGGGCAACGGCTCGACGCAACCAAGCAAAGCAAATCCAGCCCTCAAGAAGAGGTAGAACAGGCTCAACACCGCTAGCGAGAAGGTCGGAGCAAGAGAGACAGAGACAAGCTAGTCCCTCCAGAAAGAGGCAAAGGCTCAACACAACTAGCAGAACCGCTCCAAAACCATTTGAAAAACCACACAAGCTGAAAATCGCTCCAAACCAATTGAAAAACTGCTTTGAACCAATTGACCAACAAAACTTGTCAAATAAAACCACTGAGCAAGCTCCCCCTTCAATAGTGCACACAAACTAGGGACATGATTGTCAATTTTCTCCCCCTTAGTTGAAAATGCACACAATAAGGCAAAATGCATATGAGTCACAAATGCAGGTTAGCAGCTTCAGGTATATAGTCGATAGAAGGAATAGATGCTCTAAAGAGTGCTGATCCAACAATTCAACAACAAGCTTACATGCTAGCAGAGGCTCAAACTGATCACAAAATACGAAATATGAACATATGAGCAAAGTGAGCAGTTTTAAGCCATGCAGAAAGGGTTTCACCATCAAAATAGCACCAAACATGTAGAGACAGGGAGTTACACAAGTGTTAAACATGTATACAAGGTGAATTACCCCTAGCAAAGTTCAATCATCATGCTGTAGAATGAAACATAGACTTGTGTTTGTAAAATTTTATCGGAGATGCAGCGGTGATTACACAAGTTTAAGTTTTCAGCATGTGATTGCGAGATGTTGAAGACTTGACATTGCCTAACTTTTCAACCGAGCTAAGCCTATGCATAAGCAATCAGAAGCTTGAAGCAACTGCTTCGGTCTTACACTACACGGCTCAAGTTTAACTCAATGTGCAATGAGAAACAGTCTTGATACCGTGATGTGCTGTCAAGTGATCCCATCTCGATCTTTTCAATTCACTTAGACTTGGTTCAAATTTAGCAGAATATGAACATACCAAGCAAGTGAGAGACTCATAACTAGAGACATAGCAACCTAGCATATATGAAAAGCACAAGTGACTTCAACACCTTCTACACATGCTAGTTGGCAAACTCAATGGTGAACATGTTTCAATTTTATGTTGAATTATGCATATTCATAGTTCTAAAAAGTAGCTCAGCTCACAACATGTATCAGTGATCAAAAAGAACCTAAGCTACAAGCATCATCATATATCATCGGAGCATACACTAAAAAGAGCATAGCTTCATTCTACATATTATAGACATGAAGCTTAAGAAGATAAAGATGCAAAAGTGAAGAAATGCAAACACAACTAAACAAGAACAAAAGAAGTCAGTCTATGATACAAGAACCAAAATGTTTCCCCCAACTAAAAGGGAAAACATACACCAAGCTCACCTCTCAACCTAGCAAAGGTTGATTGGTCCAAAGGCTTGGTGAAAATATCTGCCAACTGAAGATGAGTATCGACATGGTGAAGATCGATATCACCCTTCTCATAGTGGTCTCGCAAGAAATGAAAGCGCACATCAATGTGTTTGGTCTTAGAATGCAGCACGGGGTTCTTAGCAACGCTAATCACACTCGTGCTGTAGCAAAGGGACTCGAGAAAAGCTCAGACCAAAATCACGCAAAGTGGTCATCATCCACAACAATTGGGAACAGCAGCTAGCCGTAGCAACATATTCAGCCTCTGTGGTAGACTGAGCAACACTAGACTGCTTGCGAGAAGACCAAGACACTGGAGAAGAACCTAGAAACTGACAAGTCCCAGAAGAGGACTTGCGCTCAAGTCGGCAACTAGCAAAATCAGCATCCGACTAACCACAAAGGGAGAGGGTGGAAGAAGCAGAATACCAAATCCCAAACTTAGGTGTAAAACATAAATACCACATAATGCGCTTGACTGCCTGACGGTGAGAAGTGCGCGGCGACGCCTGAAAGCGCGCGCAAAGACACACCGCTAACTGAATGTCCAGGCGTGTCGCCATTAGGTACAACAGCGACCCTATCATACTTCTGTACTCCTACTGGTCCACAGCTTCTCCATCCTTGTCCACATCCAGGGCCATCGTGATCGACATGGGTGTTGGAAAAGGCTTGGCCTCACCCATATCAAACTTCTTCAATATGTCCTTGGTGTACTTGCCCTGGTGCACAAACGTCCCCTCTCGGGATTGCTTGATTTGCAACCCGAGGAAAAATATCAACTCGCCCATCATGCTCATCTCAAATTCCCTGCTCATAGCATCTACATACTTGGCAACCAAAGCATGAGAAGAACCACCGAAAATGATATCATCCATGTAAATCTGAACCAATAAAGTGTCATTGCCTTGCTTGAGGAGAAAAAGAGTTTTATCCACACATCTCATTTTAAAACCCTTAGCAAGCAAAAAGGTTTTCAACCTATCATACCAGGCTCTAGGGGCTTGTTTCAAACCATACAAAGCTTTGTGAAGTTTAAAAACATGGTTTGGAAACTTGGGATTTTCGAAACCGGGGGGTTGTTTCACATACACCTCTTCTTCTATGTAGTCGTTTAGGAAGGCACTCTTGACATCCATTTGAAAAAGTTTGAAACTCTTGGATGCACCAAAGGCCAAGAGGATCCTAATTGCCTCCAAACGAGCTATAGGAGCAAAAGTCTCCTCATAGCCTATCCCCTCCTTCTGACTATACCCCTGGGCTACAAGTCTAGCCTTGTTTCTCACAACATGGCCATCCTCTCCTTGTTTGTT
Organism: Coix lacryma-jobi var. lacryma-jobi; assembly: GCA_009763385.1. Lineage (NCBI taxonomy): Eukaryota > Viridiplantae > Streptophyta > Magnoliopsida > Poales > Poaceae > Coix > Coix lacryma-jobi. Next base: position 75,012,880 of record CM019829.1, read on the forward strand.
TTTGAAAACCCATTTTGTCCCAATAGGGTGAAACTCAGGAGAAAGAGGAAGAAGAACCCAAACCTGATTTCTCTCAAAATTTTCAAGCTCCTCATGCATGGCATTGACCCAATCCAGATTAGATAAAGCGTGTCCAACATCTCGGGGTTCAAAATCAGCAACAAATGCAGAATGAGCAAAGTTAGAGATTTGTTGTGACCTAGACCGAGTGATGAGTTCGTGGATGTCACCGATCATCTGTTGAGGTGGGTGTTGGCGCTGAATGTGTCGTGGCACCTCCCTTGCTGAAGTAACCTCCCCTCAACAGTAGCTGGTGCCTCCTCGGTACAAATGGTACAGCCCGAGGTGGTGGATCACACGGCCCCCATGTAGTGGAAGAAGACGGGTCGGGGCCGTGAGCTATCGTGGTTGAAGTTGACCCAATCGGCACCGCAGGTGGAGGAAGTGTTGGATCATCAATTCCTACAGCACCTTCTTCCTCATCATCAAAAAGAGGTTTGCCAACCTCGTGATCACCTGCACGCTCAAATCTAGAAGAAGGACAATGCATGGTCTCATCGAAGGTGACATCGGATGTCTCCATGACTCGGTTAGTATAAAGGTTAAGTACACGATATGCACGAGTATGATTACCATAACCCAAAAATACATCGTCAAAAGAACAAGACTCAACTTTGTCCAAATTGCCTTTCTTGAGTATAAACAGTGGCAACCAAAAACTCTAAAATTACTCACTTTGGGTTGCTTCCCAAATCGCAACTCATAAGAGGTTTTCTTCAGGAAAGCACGGAGAAAAATGCGATTGGAAATATAGCATGCACTGTTAATAGCCTCGACCCAATACCGCCTAGGAGTCTTATGCTCATCGAGCATCGTCCTGGCCATCTCAACAAGGGTCCGATTTTTCCTCTCTACAAAACCATTTTGTGGCGGTGTGTAGGGGAAGAAAACTGATGCTCTAAACCCAAAGAGTTACAGAACTTCTCAAAATCCATGTTTTTAAACTCAGAACCGTTATCGCTACGAATAGCTCTCATCGAGTTCGTAGGGAACTCATTCAGAAGTCGCAAAATCAGATTGCGAGTAAAAGCGAAAGTCTCGGTTTTCTCAGCTAAAAAGAAAACCCACGAATATCTTGAAAAGTCGTCAACAACAACAAGCACATACCACTTCCCACCAACCGAGCTCACCCGAGCCAGACCGACAAGATCCATATGCAAAAGCTCTCTAGGGTGCTTGGTTATAACTTGGTTCACAGGGTGGTGGGGAATGGCTACCATTTTCCCATGTCTACAAGAATGGCAAACAAGATCCTTCTCCATGCACAACTTGGGCAATCCTCGGATTAAGCCAAATGAACTATGGCTTGCAAGCAAGTCGAAGCTCAGATGACCTAGTCTCCTATGCCACTTCCAAATATCAGAGGAGGAAGGTCTAGCCAAAAGACAACGAGAAATTCCAAATGACTCCAAGAAATTCGCATGAAAGACTTTCCCAAAGGGCAAAATCAAACACACAAGATTGCCCTAAGGATCTAAAATATGACTGAGATTCAGCTTAAAACAAATCTCATAGTCATCATCAAAGAGTTGCGAAACAGAAAGAAGGTTAAAATGCAAGTTAGAAACAAGAGCAACATCACGCAACACAAAGTGCTCATTAACTCACACTGACCCACGAGACAACACTTTACCTTTGCTATTGTCGCCGAAGGTGATAAACTCCTTTCCGGAAACTAGACTAAGACTAGAGAACCACTTGGCGTTTTCGGTCATATGCCTTAAGCACCCGGAATCCACCAACCAAATGTCCTCCAATCATTTTACCTACATCAATAAAAAGACATAGGATGAGCATACAATCCAACACTGGGTGTAGTAAAATGGGAAGTGTACCAGTGTTGGGCCGGCTGCTCAAAAGAACAGTTAGTAGCAAAACCATTCCTAGCATGCCTATGGGGAGAGCGATCACCACGTATAGGAAAACGTGATCCGCTAAGGGAAGAGCGTCCATCGCGATACTCAAAACGCGGTGGGGGGTAACGCTCAACAGCAAAGCCACCGCCACGGGGTCCAAAACTTCCAAAGCAGGCTCCCGCCGGTCATGACCTCCTTGCGGCCTAGGCCTAGGACCTTGAGGCTTTGGACCTCTAGGCCTAGCAGCTCTCCTTTGAACATTCAGCACATGTACATCATGGAAAGGATGGTACATGTCCGCATTGTTCATCTCCTTTGCACGGCGCTCCTCTCTCTTGCGCCGAAAGCAAAACTCCCTCAAGTGCCCATCTCTCCCACAGTGCTCACAATGGTACCTCATCGCTGTCATAGGGGGTTGTTGGGACGCACGGTAGTGGGTGTCGATCACTTGGCCTTTTTGTGGCATGAGCTCCTCTTGGATAGGTGGCATTGTGTCTAGCTTGTTCCTTAGGTGGTTGGGTTTAGGAGACCACACTTGTTTCTTTGGTGGAGCTCTTGGAGGTTCCTCATACACTCCATCTTTGGTGTTAGGCTTAAGAGGCTCTTTGGGTGGTATCTTGGTAAGTTTGGGAGTAGTGGTGGAGTTGGGCTTCTCACTCGAGTTAAGACCACTAGACTCTCCAATCTTGCCAAAAGACGCAGCACTCTCCATCCCCTGAGCAAAGCCTACACCTGGACCTCCAGCAGCACGAATTGGGCAATCATCATCCCAAGTTGCGGCTCACCACAAGACACCCATGACAAGATGGTCCGAAGGTATGTGTTGTCCTCCTCAGTTTGCATCTTGTCATTCTTCGCATTTGCAATCTCCATCTCCAAACCCTCACACAAGGCACACCTAGACACACAAGTGCTACCCGAGCTGGCCTTCTCAAGAGACACAATCTTGGCATTCTTCTCTACCAACTCGGATTGCAAGTCTGCACAAGACTTGCACGCACGCAGCAAACCTGGTCTAGCCTTCAGCTCATCCATCTCTCCAACCAACGCAACATACTTCCCCCTCAAAGTGAGAAGGTTAGTCATGTGCTCGGAGCACATCTCACACTCATCTTACTCAGACATGACAATGGAGGACTTGACAGACTCAAGCTCTTTTACCGCATCCTCCCACTTCCTCCTAAACTCCTTTCTCTCTCTAGCGGCAAGCCTAAGCAGTTTATCTTGACCAAGGAGAGCAGCAGTAAGCTTATCAACCTCAACAGTGAGTTCATCAGGAGTTTGAGATATCTGAGAGGTGTTGTCGTCGTCATCGTCGTTGTTCTGAGGGATCTCCTCCAGCTCGCCGTTGACCTCATCACCGAGAGCCATGGTGCAGAAGCCCTCGTTGTCGGTGAAGAAGCAAAGACCGTTCAGCTTGTCCTCGATCTTCTTCTTCTTCTCGGACTCGTCATCGCTTGATGCAGCAGAGTCGTCATTCGAGTCGTCGACATCGCTGAGCGTGGTGAAGAAAGCAGGCTGCTCGGCCTAGGCCTTCTCCAAGTACTTTTCCTTAATGTACTCCTTGTTGAAGCCGCCCCTCCGCTTGTGCTTGGAGGGGACGTACTTCTCCTTGTGCTTCCCAGAGTCATACTTGTGGCCATGATCTGCCTTGCCGAAGACTTGCTTGTTCTTCTTCGGGCAATTGGCGATGAAGTGGTCTGAGCCTCCACACTCGTAGCAGCCACCTCATCCTCCTCCGCGGCGATGGTTCATGCGGTTGTTGTGGAACCGCGAGAACCGGTAGGCAAGCAGGGCCAACTCGTCGTCCACCTTGAACTCCAGCTGCTCCTCTGTGACAGAAAGAAGAGATGACAAAGCAAAGCCTCCAGAGGGGTTAGCAGAAGAGCCAGAAACCAAAGCCATCAACGGGCCAGAAGGATTTTCATAAGAAGCTCTCGCCATGGCGTCAATCTCACTGGACTTGAGCTTACTAAAGAGCTCGTCGCACGTGAAAGTCTCATAGTTAGGCGATTCAATGATCGCCTGAACCTTAGAGTCCCACACCGACCGATCAAGAGAGTGTAAAAGCTTGAGAGCCCTCTCATGATCGTCGAAAGGCAACAGCTCCTTGTTAGCCCTCATCCTGTTGACAATCACCTGAAAGCGTGCGAATAAACTTTCTATGCCCTCGCCAAGCATGTGTCCAATGTTCTCATACTCCCGCTTGTGCGACTCATAGAGACGGGATTTGACTTGAGTGGTTCCCTCATGGAAGCGCAAGAGGGTCACCCAAATCTCCCGAGCCGTGGGGAGGTGAGAAACGCGATCAAACTCAGACATGCTCAAACATGAGAAAAGAGCATTACGAGCTCGGCTATTGGCATCGTGCTCATCGATCTGCAGCTGAGTCACACGAGCAGCCAAGACCACGTAATCAGCCTTGTTGCAAATCTTCCAGACAGAAGCACCCATACTCTAAAGATAGGCCAACATGCGTATCTTCCAATACGCATAGTTCGTCCCATCGGAAAACGGCGGTTTGCCCACGCCGCGATCCATGTCGCCTTCTGTGGATCTAGAACTGGTTAAGCTGGAAGATCCTTAACCCACTCTGATACCAATTGAAGGACCGAAAGTTTTACACAAAGGCGACCAGAGAGGGGGTGAATGGGAGCTTTAATTTTCTTTTCAGAAACTTATCGCCACTTTCCCAAAAATCAACCCCAAGTGCAAACCTAGAGTTAGTTAGTATCCATGACCCTAGATGGAGGGTGGATGCTTCCAAGAAGCACAGCGGGACACTACACGACTCTAGAAACCTAATGCAAAAACCGGAAATCAAATCCGAAGTCGAACGACCAAACAGCGAACGAAACAGTGCAGAGAATGTTGCATCGGACGCTGGCCTGCGTCCGATGTTCAAGCACCGAACGCGTCCGATGCAAAATGTAAAGTTCTGGAACCTTACTGTATGACCATCGGACGCTGCTACAGTGAAAGCTCAGCGTCCGATGCTCAGGCTCCGGCGCGTCCTATGGTCATCGGAGCATCCGATGCCCAGTGTTCGATGCTCCTTTAAAACCACAGAATCTGACATGTGTCAACGGCGCGTCCGATGTGATGAACACAACGTCCGGTGCTCACGTGTTCTGCGTCCGATGCTCCCGAAACTGCATAGTTCTTCCAAGGATTCAACTCGATCTCCTCCGAATCAAAAGCTCTAAGGCTTAGACTTGGTATGAGGAGTTCCAAGGATGTTAGTGAGCTACCCCTAAGAGATCATGGCTCAAAACTAACTCCAAATCAATGAATCGGAAGAAGTCGGGGCAAAGGAGAGAAAAAGGGATCCAACACGAAAAACAACAGATCTACTTGTTCGTGAGGTTTGAGTAGAATTCCTTCGGTGGATATGATCCCCTCACAGCAAAGAACAAGTTGATTCGAATGGTTTCGCAAACGGAACACCGTGGAGAGAGATCGATCAATGGGAAACTTGAGGAGAAAAGTAAAAACGAAGAAAAACACAAGAACCTGAATCACAACCTCAATTCCCAGCCAAAATTCGTCCCCACCAGGAGACAACGGGAATTCGGTCCTGTTTCCGCAAAATCCAAATACACAGAGGTATTGTTCACCGTCTCTGTGGATCTCAGTAGCTATAGCAGGGATGTGGGAGAGCAGGAAACCCTAAGTGGAAAATAGCAATGGCTGAGATAGTTTGGAGGGAGGGGTGGCCTCTCTTTATATAGCCTAATACAATTATTCCCCTTCTACCCATACAGCTAATGAGCGAGCAGGCTAACCCTAATGTTATTTCTGACCAACTCGAAGTAGATGGTGATCCGACGGCCACGCCCACACAACTGGTAGCTTCGCCTCGACGCGACCTCACCAATTGCCGCCACATGCCACCATCGCTCTACTCGTCCTTTTCACGGACCTCCCCTCGGTTTTGAGGCCGAAACCGGGAAACCTGGGCCATCTCGCGGTTTTGAGGCCGAAACCGGGAAAACTGACGTTTGTCACCTTAGTTTTGTGGCCCAACCTCAGAAACCTGTCAGCACCCAGGTGTTGAGGCCCAAACTTGGAAAACGTCCTCAGCCCGAGTTTTGTGGCCCAAACTCGGAAACCAGCCGCACCCCAGGTTTGAGGCCCAAACCTGGAAACCGTCCACTCGGTGGTTTTTCTGTGGCTCAACCACCAAACTGACGTCGTAGAGGGATGCACCGCCCGTGCACCCCGTCCACCCGCAAGTCTTCTCTTGTCACTGTCCCATGCTGTCAGCCACCATGGCCGATCCTCAGGCCACCGGTCCATCAGTCCAAGCCTCACGTCCGCCCTTCACCGCTCGGGGTCCATCGGCACGGCACGTCTCTACTTGACCTTCACCTTGCCTTTGATCAACGTATCCGAGCTCAACACCTGCACAACACAAGCCAAAGAACATGTGCATCATCCCAGTTGACAATCACTCATCATCTCAAGATCCGGCATACACCCATGTATCCCCACCCTCCACCGAAGGTGAGCATCTTTGCCTTGTTTGTGTTCGCCGGAATGCGCAAGTGAATGCTAACTGTCATTTGGTTGCGATGCAGGGCGTGAGCGGTTCATTTCGCAGGCCCCGTTAAAGGCGTGGACGAAGGGCATCCATCCGCGGTGGCGGGACGATGTCGAGGTCGACGAGGCGGAGGTTGACGAGGAGGACATCGGGGCTGGCAGGGAAGAGGGGAGCCGAGTCCTCGAGCCCGAGGCTAGTAGGCGACGGGCACGCGATGACCCGAAGGGGAAGCGTCAGGGCGGCCCTGTGAAGAAGAAGAAGAAGAAGAAGGTGTCGCTGGAGACCGGGGGCACATTCACTATCGACAAGGAGGCGGTGAAGAGGCACGGAGTGGTGATCGACTGGTCAGACGACGGGTCTGATAGTGACGATGAAATCCCGCTGAGTGCCTGGTTCGGGCAGGGATCCTCGGCGGGGCGTGGTGGCGGGGCGGCAAAGGCGAAACCAAAGCTGAAGGCGGCGCGGGAGCCAGGGGAGAGCGGCGATCGGAGAAGGGGGCAGAGCCCCAGGTGTCATCTGGTGGGTAGACGGGTGCGCTGAGGCCGCAGGAGGAGTCCACGGGAGGTGGGGCGCGTCCGCGCTCTCGGCGCTTCTCGGGGAGAAGAAGGTGTCGAGCTGTTGGTTGTAAGTATCTCCCACACACTTGTAGCGATTTGTGGATGGGTGTGTCGATGACGTGTTTATGTCCTACGCAGGTCACCAGATGCCGAGGAGGTGTCGGCCACCCAGGGCTTTAGTCAGAGGGAGACGAGCCCTCCGGTAGACGCTGAGGCCGACAGGTCGGTGAAGTTGGCCGCACCGGAGACGACTTCGAAGGCGACGGAGGAGGCCGAGGCGTCCGCAGTCCCCGAGCCTCTAGAGGCAAAGTGGCCGGAGTCCTCGACGCCTGGACCCAGTTCTGGAGGAGGCAGTGCAGCGGAGCTAACCATTGCGCTGGTGTTCGGGTCCTTCGGCCGTCGTGCCCGGGAGAATAAGATGAAGGCATCGGAGCCTTCCCCGCTGGAGATTGAAGAGGTCGAGCGTCCGAAGGAGGGGTCGAGCAAGTGGCCTGTCCGTCGCTTCCGCATCGAGGGTGACGTGGTCGTCGAGGTCGATGACGAGGCGGCGAGCGCGGCGACGGACACCCTCCTTGGAGATGCGTCGAAGGTGTTGGAGAGATTCCAGGTGAGCGTGATCGCCGCTTTGTGTTTATTCCTGAATAGCTCTTGTTTATCTTCTGGTCGACTCTTGCCTGCAGCACCTGTTGAAGGTCGGGGAGAAGCTTAAGCTTGCCCTTGACAAGATGGCACCGCTAGCCGAGGAGAATGAGCGGCTCCAGGCGGAAGTGAAGCGTGTCGAGGTCTAGTTCGCTGGCCTGGAGGCGCGGCTGGAGGATGCCCATGCGCGTTCTCGGGAGATTGAGGAGGCCATCCAGCAGCAGGGGCAGGAGAACTTCCAGCTTCTGCTGCGAGCTGAGAAGGCCGACGAGTTTGCCGCCCGTAAGTTGTTGAAACCGTAGCCCCTTTTTGTTTTATCCGTCGCCTGGTCAGGGCCTTGAAGTCTGGAGTTATCCTTGCAGAGGCGATGCTTGCTGGCGAGGAGAAGGCGAGATCCGACGAGGAAGTGCGGAAGTGGTAGGCAATGCACGCCGGTAACTCTTCTCGATGAAGCGTGGTCGGAGGGGGTTGTCTTCTTACCCTTTGCTTTGGCATGTGTAGCTTATCGAGAAAACGTGCAAATACAATTTGCAGATCTGGAGCGGATGATCGAGGCCTACCATGACTGCTTCTGGTCGCTGGCAGAGGACGTGGCTCCCTTGGTGCAGTGTATCGACGAGGAGTCGTTCTTGCCGGCGGAGAAGGAGCGGAGGGTCGGCGAACCCGTCGTGAAGAAAGTGCGGGGCCTATGGGGCTGCTTCTAGGCGTACACCAAGGCGGCGGCGCAGAGCGTGGCTGCTCACGGCCTTACTATTCTTCGTTCGCATTATCCGCGGATGGAGATGTGACAGAACCGACCAATTTATACCAGATTAAGCATCGAATCCCCGCTTTCACAGAGATTTCAGATACTTAAGCTCGTACAAACCCAGTAGTCCAGAAACCTCAAAGGATTTCAAATCATTCAACTTTAGCCAAGATCGTAATAGATTAGCGTACATGTCCACGAGGTACATTCAGTTCACACATAAATCAAATACATCAGAGTTCGACAGTTATTACAAACCATAGTTCGAATTTCGAATGCGGAAGCAACATAGTTTTAAACATAAGTTCTTAGTTCACAATACGATGCCAATGCCTGATCAGTCCAGAAAAGCATCAGGGAAGGATAAGAGTTGACCATGCCCATGGTCTAGTCACCACCCTCGACGGGGTACAGACAGTTCTCGCAATAGCCGAAGAAGCATTGCCCATCTGCAACAACAAGGGAAATAGAACCCTGAGTACGAGAAGGTACTCACCTAGACTTACCCGTCATAAACAAGAAATAAACGACACCAAGGAGTATGCAAGGCTGTATATGGGGTTGGTTGTACTTACCTTTTGCATAAAAGCATTTTCATTATTAATAATCATCATTAGAGTATTAGCAGTCCATTTTATATAATCAACCTGATTAACTAGATTTGCACCTGATCTAGAGCAATCACTTGGCTAATTAATCAAGCAAGAGTAACTATCTCATCAATAGCCTTTCAGATTCAATACCATAACCATCTTTAGTTCCATAAGTTACTACGGTAACACATGCCAAGTCAAGTTACTCACTAACCAGGAGCGATGGCGATTATAATAGATTCCTACCAGCTGGGGATAAAAATGTCGCGCACTCGCCCGATCTCACCTTGCCAGGCAGCCATCGGTGACCACTTCAGGAAATTCGAGAACACAACGTGCGGGACGGTCATGGGCCCTTCTACACCGGGGGTTATCTCAATTCCAGGTTGCTCAAGCTATAACTGCCCACGGTCATGCCAGGTCAGTCAGGCCCCGCCTATCCACGGACCATGCCAGGTTGCTCAGAATAGTTGCCCCCGGTACATATAAGGCCCTGGGTGTTAGGCGTCAACATCTCCATCACCGGCTCGAATAGCCCTACTCGGCTTCACGGGAGGTACTCCGACCTACTCCGTTAAGTGATTGACGCGTTCAAAATGACTGAGATGTGCCTTCGTCGGGTCCTAATCGACGCAGACGGGAGACTACTAGCACACAGAACCCATGTCCTGCTGCTCCTACATCCCGCCCGGTCTTAAATTAATTATCACATGGTTATCTCCATGATAGCACGGGGCTAGTCATGATTAGTATCCACCTATATGTGGGAGACAGGAAATCACCCGACTTTTACCAGTCTAAGCAGAAGCATGCTAAGCAGAAACGAGCCTAGACTTAACAGGGATAACAAGATATAATTGCAGGTGGACAAGGATAAGTAGTAAAGCATCAGCGGTATCACTCAACTCCTATAACCTAATGCAACAAACAAATCAGATTAATTCCATAAGTGCATTTGCAAACCGTAGGAGAGGGATGCTCCGGGGCTTGCCTCGCTCAAAGTCGGAGGGACGGTGGTCGAGGCACTCAGGCAGGTCCTCGACGCCTTCTTCTTCGGTCCTCTGGTCCTGAGTCTCCTCCAGGCACAGCTCCTCCGGTGGCGGGTTCTGGGTCTCCACTACCGATCCTGGATGATGCATAACACGCATAAGTAATATGAATGCACATGGAATGCATGGGGATGCAACATAGAACAAGACCACTCAGGAGATAAGCACATGTCATCTACTGCCTTCTCTTCAACAAGGTAGTCAACATCACCCAGAGATTACTAAAGACCTTAACTAACCAATCAACCAACTAATTCTCCTAATTCACTGTTTAGGATTCTAATTACCACAGCAAGCACCCACTTTATTATTTTACCTTCCTTTAACTACTTGCTGAAATAAATCCAATTAATCAAGCTTATAACAGCAACCCATCCTAGACAGCTTTAGAAAAATCTACAAAAATTACGGGAAGTTAACAACACCCAATCGAGTCCCCTGTCTAAATTTCACCCCATTTGGACTCAAACTCCATTCTCTATGAAAAAGACAAATTCTATCATGAAAAGGTGCTTTGAACTACACACCCTAGCAAAAAGTGTCAACCAACAGATTTCTCATTTTTCTACTAAACTTCTTAGCACAGGAGCAGTGTATAAAAATTCTCATGTTCAAACTCCTCATATTTTAATTACTACAAAATAAATAAGAAAACAACATTAAAACACTTTAATTACTACTGGCAAAATATTCCACAAAACAACACCCTATATTATTTTTCCCTGAAACTATTCATCAACACAAACCTAACAAAATAAGAATCACATTTTTCTGAGCCATATACAAATTACTATGCATTTAACAAGATTTCAGCCAAAACAAGAATTAAATATAACTACACAGAAATTTATCACAAACTGGACATATCATATTTTTCATGCATAGAACTCATCACAGCAAACTTAACAAAACTTGTTTCACCTTTTTAGCATTTACAGAATGCAAGATATGGATTAAACAAGTTAATCAAACATTCTAAAAACTAATTAAACAAAACCCTGAAAAACTCCTTAACCTAAATTGCTACGCATACCCAACTACTTGCACCCGGGCCACTGACAACCGGGACCCAAGCCACTGACCCATGGGGCCCCGGGTCAACATGACCCCACCGGTCATCCCCTCCAGAGCAGGGGAGAGTTTGACCGCGGCGAAGCTCGCCGACGGCGACCTCTCCGGCGAAACTGACACCACCACCATGCTCCCCTCCTTCCGCTCCCGGCGGTACCACTATCTAGCCCGGCGCATGCTCGAATCGAACTCGCTGGCGACCATGGCGGACACGGCGGCGCTGCTCTCGCTACGCCGGCCAGCTCCGGCCACGACGAGCTAGATTATCCCCTGAGATCTACTCCTCCGACCTCCACGAACTTAGCGCAAGGCTTGGAAGCCAGGGTTTTCACCCTAAACACCCTCGACCACGACCATGCCATCCCCGGCGAACCATGGCAACGGCGGACGGCGGCGTACCGGCACTACCGAACCCTAATCGGCCAAACCAACACTACCAACATCTCCGACGGGCCAAGATGACTCGCGAACACCAGCTAGGGCGAACGGACAAGCCCGAAAAGAGGGTTGGCCATGGCAGACACGACGAACGACGGTGTACCGCGGGCACCAAACCCTAATCGACTAAACCATCACCCCCTATCTCACCCTCGAGCCTCACTGACCCCTGAACACGAGCTAAAGCGGAAAGATTTGCACGGAGGGGGGGCGGGCCGACCACGGCGGACCGAGCTCGGCGGTCATGGCGGCCATGGCGGGAACTCACCCCGTGACCTACCTAGTCGGTTTTGGCGAGCGCTGGCTAGAGCAGGCGATGCAGGAGGTGAAGGCGAGGTTGGTCGGGTGGTTGGATTGACGGTGCGGTGGCGGGACGGCGATGAACGGCGGCAGCGTCCTGCTTCTCCCCTTTTTCGCTCGCACGCCGGCGAAACAGAGAACGAGAGCGAGAGAGGGGACAGAAAGGAGGGAGCAGCGGCGCGGCTCAGGCAGTGGGGCGAGCGGGCAGCTTATGCTCGCCACGCCGCGCGCGGGCGTTGCCTCCCCGGCCAGCTCGCGCCACGCGGCGAACGGCTTCTAGCGCGGTCGGCACGGCACGGCCCGATTCAAACTGAATCGGCTGATTCAGTCACTGATGGCCGACTGACGGCCGAACTTTGGATGCGATTAACTCCTAATCCACTCGATGAAACGCTAAGCCACTTGTTCCATTGAGTAGAGCTACATGCCGACTACAACTTTGGTTACAAGATCGAGCTTTGGTTTGGCCTGGATTGCTCTCGAAAAAGCTCCAAAGATCACCAGGCGAAACTGTTTTGGTCAGTTAGGACTTAGAAGAATTTTCTAAGTCTAATCTCCCCCATTTCTGCCTTGTGGTTCCTAAAACACCTTGTTAAACTCATTTTCATGAGTTGGCCCTTAAAAACTTTTTGTTCTACTCTAAATTCTACACACTTTTGGTTAAGGGCCCACAGTCATTCAAAGCTTCTATCAAGGAGGTCTTAGTTAGTTAAACAAAAGGACTCCTAGGGCTCTACTAAGGCAATTAGGGTTAAAGACTTCGTTAGCCAAAAAGACCAACACAAACCTAGCTTCAAACTGACTTCTCAACAAGGTTCAACTACTAAGGAGACTCCAACATTCCAAAAACAAGTCAAACAAGCACCACACCAAGCATAACATTGCATGCCAACACATGAAATGACACTTAACAAACAAAATGCAACATGGGATGATGATGATGCTTATGCTCATGAGATGTCAAGTTATGCATTTAAGGTTGCTTAACACCAGGGGTGTTACAGCCCTCCCCTCCTTAAAAGAATCTCGTCTCGAGATTTAAGTTACTAACCATTTCTTATAAAAGTGCGGGTACACCTCTTTCAGATAGTCTTCCGTTTCCCTAGTGGCGTCTCGTTCATCTTGCTCACTCCAAGATACTTTGTATTGCTTTACTATTCTCCCGCGAGTTATTCTTTCTTTTTCATCAAGCACCCGATACGGTTCCACTGAGTAGGTGAGATCGGATTGCAACTTGATATTGGCTGGTTGTACCTCTTCTTCGGGAACTCGAAGGCATTTCTTTAATTGCGACACATGGAATACAAGGAATATAGCCTTCAAATGTTCAGGTAGCTGTAGCTGATAAGCTACTTCTCCCCTCCTTTCCACGATCCTATAAGGCCCCACAAATCTTGGCGCTAATTTCCTTTTCACGCCGAAGCGTCTAACACCTTTCATGGGCGACACTTGCAGATATACATAATCGCCTTCGCTAAATTTAAGCGGTTTCCTTCTCTTGTCGGCATAGCTCTTTTGTCGAGACTGCGCAGCTGCCATATGTTGTTGGATTATTCTAACTTGTTCTTCTGCTTCGTTAACAAAATCAATTCCATAGTATCGACGTTCTCCCGGTTCCACCCAGTTCACAGGTGTCCTGCACCTTCTACCATAAAGAGCTTCAAACGGTGCCATCTGTATGCTTTCTTGATAGCCATTGTTGTAAGCAAATTCTGCTAACGGTAACCATTTCTCCCAAGATCCCTTTGCTGAAATCACATAGGCTCTCAACATGTCCTCTAAGACTTGATTCACCCTTTCGATTTGTCCTGAGGTTTGGGGATGATAGGCAGAGCTACGGATTAGCTTCGTGCCTAATTCCTTTTGCAGTTTCTCCGAAAATGGTGCAGTAAACTGTGTCCACGATCCAAAACTATAACCTTGGGTATACCATGCAGTCGAACGATTTGATTGATATAAATCTTCGCATAGTCCGGTGCTCGATAACAGGTTTTGACTAGAATAAAATGAGCGGTCTTGGTAAGACGATCGATTATCACCCAAATTGAGTCATTTCCTTTCTGAGTGGTTGGCAAACCGGTGATGAAATCCATACCTACTTCTTCCCATTTCCACTCGGGTATTGGTAACGGTTGGAGTGTTCCGGCTGGCTTCAAGTGAATAGCTTTTACTCGACAACACGTGTCGCATCTGGCTACGTACGCGGCAATCTCTTTCTTCATCATGGTCCACCAGAACCTTGGATGCAAATCTTGATACATCTTAGTGCTTCCAGGATGAATGGATAACTTAGATAAATGTGCTTCATCCATAATCTGGTTTTTGAGTTCCCTATTCTTAGGCACTACTATGCGCTGGTCAAACCACAACACTCCCTTATCATCAATCCTAAAATGTTTTACTGGTTCAGTTGAGGTCTTCAGCCTTTCTTTGATATGATAAATTCCCTTCTCTGTTTTCTGCCCTTCAAGAATCTGATCAACTAAGGTGCCTTGCAGCTTGATATTGTGTAAAATCACAGGGTGTACGAAACTAAACTCGTCTTCTGGTGATAACCTCAAATTATTGCAGTGTGATTTTCGACTCAAAGCGTCGGCAACCACATTGGCTTTCCCTGGATGATAATGTACCTGCAGATTGTAATCCTTGATTAATTCAAGCCATCTTCTCTACCTCATATTCAGTTCAGGTTGGGTGAAGATATACTTGAGACTTTTGTGATCGGTGTACATGTTATAGACATTTCCAAGCAGATAATGTCTCCAGATTTTTAGAGCGTGCACCACAGCGGCTAACTCTAAATCATGTGTAGGATAGTTAATCTCATGCTTCCTCAATTGTCGGGATGCATAAGCAATCATCCTGCCTTCTTGCATAAGAACGCAACCTAATCCAACCTTCGATGCATCACAAAAGACATCAAAAGGTTTCTCGATATCTGGTTGGGCTAAGACAGGAGCAGTGGTCAATAGTTTCCGCAAGGTACGGAAAGCTAATTCACACTTCTGTGTCCATTCAAACTTCTGATCCTTCTGGAGCAAACTTGTCATTGGTTTGGCAATCTTAGAGAAGTCGGGAATGAATCGGCGATAATATCTTGCTAATCCAAGAAAACTCCGAATTTCACCAACTGAAGTAGGAGCTTTCCACTCCATCACTTCTTGTACCTTACTGGGGTCCACAGAAATTCCTTCTTCTGACAGGATGTGACCAAGAAATTGTACTTGCTTCAACCAAAACTCAAATTTGCTAAACTTCGCATAAAGTTTATGTTCCCGAAGCCTCGTCGAAACAACCCTCAAATGTTCTGCATGATCGTCTGGGTTTTCAGAGTATACTAGAATGTCATCAATGAATACCACTACAAACTTATCCAATTCTGGCATGAATACCGAGTTCATCAAACTCATGAAATACGCTAGGGCATTTGTCAATCCAAAAGACATGATAAGATACTCGTATAATCCATATCTGGTCGAGAAAGCAGTCTTTGGGATATCCTGTGGTCGAATTCTAATCTGGTGATAACCTGACCTCAAATCGATCTTGGAAAACACCATGGCTCTGGATAACTGGTCAAACAGAATATCTATCCTTGGCAACGGATACTTGTTCTTAACAGTCACGGCATTGAGTGGCCGATAATCCACACACATCTGTAGTGACTTATCCTTCTTCTTAACAAACAATGCTGGACAACCCCACTCGGATATACTAGGTTGAATGAATCCCTTGTCCAGAAGCTCCTTAATGTGAGTCTTGAGTTTGGCTAACTCATTGGGCGGCATACGGTAGGGTCTTCTAGAGATTGGTGCAGTTCCAGGTAACAACTCAATTGCAAATTCCACTGCCCGCTTGGGCGGTAACCCTGGTAATTCATCCGGGAAAACATCCGGGAAGTCTCGGACGACTGGGATTTTGGACAGGTCTTCGATAGATAAAGTGTGTGATAAATCAACAAAGTCAGCACCTCGAGGAAGAGAGATGCGTAGCTTCGTATTCATCCTCCCACCAGATAAGGTAAGAATCCTATTTGCAGTGTCTAACACCGCATTCCACATACTCATCCAACTCATACCTAGGACTACATCCATATTGAGTCCTGGTAGAACTACGAGATTTGCTCCAAATTTGTGCCCTCCGATGTCGATGGTTGCATTACTAACCATCTGCCTAGACAACACGCTACTCCCCATGGAGCTTACGCGAAACCCATAATCCATTTCAGACACCCCTTGACTATGTTTTTGTGCAAATGCTTTGCTCATGAATGAATGTGATGATCCCGTATCAAATAAAACAACTGCAGGATGATGGTTAACAAGACACATACCGGCAGTCACGGGCTCTCCAGAACGAGCTTCTTCAGCGGTCATGTTGTGCAGGCGTGCGGGGTAGTTAGCTTGCTGCTTCTTTGGGTGAGGGCAATATCTTGCGAAGTGCCCCTCTTGGTTGTAGTTGTAACATGGCCCACGAACTGAAGGTTTTCCTCCGGTCGAGCTGCCCTGACCTCCACGAGCTTGGTTAGCAGCTACTTTATATGGCCTTTGATTGCGCTGAGCTTGTGGCTGATTCTTCTTCTGCGGTGGCCAGAAACGTGCCCCCGACGCTGGTGGTCGATACTGGGTTCATTGAGCTGGTGGTCCCCTAGGTTGAGATGGTCCGGAATCAAAGGTTCTCTTCCGGGCCTTACTTGCAGCATGCTTGTTATTGTGATTCTCTTGAATTAGGCAATCACTGATAAAGTCATTGAAGACGTTACGAGAAGATGTCCCCACTGATTTTCCCATTTTGGTGTTCAAACCTCTCTTGAAACTAGTAATCTTTTTAGCATCTGTGTTCACGAAGTCTGGAGCATAACGTGACAAAGAGTTAAACAGGTGATGGTACTCGGTAACAAATCGAGTCCCTTGTGTCAAACTCATGAATTCTGCCACTTTCATCTGAGTCAGGCCTGGTGGAATATAGTGCCCTCGTACAGCTTCGGTGAATACCCTCCAAGTGACAGGAACGTTGGCAGGATAGGTGGTGCGGTGATGCCCCCACCAAATCCCGGCTGGCCTGTGCAGCTAGTGCGCGGCATACTCTGCCTTGAGCTCCTCTGTCAGCCTTAGCAAACGAAACTTCTGTTCCATGGTATGTAGCCATTCTTCTGCCTCTAAGGGTTCAGTAGCTTCCTTGAAAATGGGTGGCCTGGTATCCAAGAAATCCCAGAATGAACTATACTGATTTGGCTCGGGACGCGGTTGACCGTGCGCCAAATTCTCACGCAGTAAAGCTTCAATGTTGCGCTGGCTTCCCAGGAACTGAGCGAAAAGCTGCTCGGGTGTGGCTGGTGGAGGAGGTGGTAGATTACGGTTATCCCTGGGATCCTCATTTCCACCACTACCGCTAGCTCCACTACGAGTTGTCGTCATCTGCATGTATTCACAGCAAGTGATTATTAGGTGGAGTTGCAATTATTGTAGAGAACAATAGATCATGCCAACTGAATTTATTCGGAAAACGAATTCGCCAAACAATCATAGAGGCATAATAAATTTCAATCCACATCGCAGCATCACATAATAAGATCGCTTAATACATAACATGCAAAAACCAACATAAACATCCATAGTTTTGCCCATACATATGGGACTTTCCAAGGTCTTACACCACGTGCACATAAGTCTCACTACCCATGCTTACATCCAACGCATACAAAAGCAAAAGATCGGGCTTGCCAACATACCCAAAAGATCACTAGGCTCTAAGCATACGATTTTGGCTACTCTCTAGCGATGTCACCAACATCACCATCCTCACTAGACACATCTGAAGAACTGCTAGAAGAGCTACTCAGATCCGGGTCCTCCTGTGGAAAGATGGGGTTCCTCTCATTCTCCCTGCGGTGGATCTCCTCGTGCAAACGGTCATTGTAGTCCTGCAGGTGGTGAAGTTGCAACTCTAAGTCTCCTACTCGCAGCCTCAACGGCCTGTTCTCCTCTGAAGCACGTATGCCCTCAATACACACACCGTGAAGCGACTCCTCGGTCTCCCTCATGATCAAGGCTAGGAAGGTAGCCGCCTCCTGCTGAACACTGAGCTGATGAGCGGCCTCCTGCTCTCTCTGAAGAGCCTGGTCCCTCTCCACCGTCAGGTGAGCTAGCTGTGTGGTGAGGAGGTCTATCTCTGTGGCATGCTCCTCCTGCCTGCGAGGCTGTGCAGCCATCTCCTCACTAAGAACATGGTCCAGGTGGTCATAGCTACGTGACAAGCACCCATAGGTAGCCATGAGTGCAGCCATAGCACTCCCAGCTGGTCCTGCGCAGTGCTCTCGCTCCAAAGAACTGGCCTCAAGCACAGTGGCACCTGGCTGTCGCCACACCGACTGGTAAGGGTCCGCCGTAGGAAAGATGCTAGCAATGGCTTGCGCAACCACCTCCGGGTGATCCTCCATAATGTCCCGAAGAACAGTATAGGCAACCCTGTTAGCTCCGTCCCACGGGGTCCTACCTTGTAGTGCGAAGACCCGGCGGCACCATGCATGATCCTGTGGATCACGGCTGGGCACGTCCACCTCAACTGTGTATACGTAGCGATCCTCGGAAAGCTGAACACGATGCCAATCATATTGCGGTTCCTAGCCTTCCTGGTATCCAACCAAGTGCAGCACCCTCCAAAAATGGTAGGCATGCCGAACTCCTCCAGAAAGTCCTCCGACCCCTCAGCAATCCAGGGTCCCAGCATATAGTTAGGCCTCTTGCCTTCAGTCGACTTACGGGCGGTACGCTTGGTGCGGGCCATCTGAAAGAAGTTCATCCACATAGTTTTTAATTAGTTGAGAACAACTTTTATTTTAAAGAAACGGGACGGATAATCATAAGGAAGGAAGTAAGATTAATGCAAGGTTGTATGATCATGATGCATGCGCGTAACATACGTCCTCACTGTCTATCAATCTAACGGCTAGACGGTGGCATACAACGTTCTCTCATAGCGTTAACTAACGTACTACACGATCGCAAGTTAGCATACCTGCAGAAAATCACTTCAGCCCTGCCCACAGTATGAATATCATGCATTGCTGAAATTAAATCTAATACTAACTCAGGTGCACACCTAGTATGCACGTAAGCAGTATATGCACCCATCAGAATAGTATTACTCCCACAATCAATACTTTCACATATACTTGTGTGTAACAGGTGTACATGTCGGTACCATTCAAGCACTCCCCTAGATTGGCGGTTGTCCAATCATGCTCTCACAACTCACTTGTTACCTTGGCGTAGAGGCAATTGATCCATACATTACTATTCCAAAGAATAGCAACCATACAATTTCACCCTTGCCGTATGGATGACAGAAACAACAAAATTTAAATATGATGCACAACCCCCAAGTTAGTACTTAAATAGCCACCTAGAAATCTACTGGGCATAAGGACTTGATCATTGGCACACCTTAAACTTCATTTATAATATTTTTCAAACCTTATTATAGCTTATAAGTTTTTGCAAAGAAAGTTTTTGATTTAAAATACGATTTTCAAATACACTCATGAACAGTAATGGCAACCATGCTCCGATGCTAGCTGTGACAGAACCGACCAATTTATACCCGATTAAGCATCGAATCCCCGCTTTCACAGAGATTTCAGATACTTAAGCTCGTACAAACCTGGTAGTCCGGAAACCTCGAAGGATTTCAAATCATTCAACTTTAACCAAGATCATAATAGATTAGCGTACATGTCCACGAGGTACATTCAGTTCACACATAAATCAAATACATCGGAGTTCGACAGTTATTACAAACCATAGTTCAAATTTCGAAAGCGGAAGCAACATAGTTTTAAACATAAGTTCTTAGTTCACAATACGGTGCCAATGCCTGATCAGTTCACAAAAGCATCAGGGAAGGATAAGAGTTGACCATGCCCATGGTCTAGTCACCACCCTCGACGGGATACAGATAGTTCTCGCAATAGCCAAAGAAGCATTGCCCATCTGCAACAACAAGGGAAATAGAACCCTGAGTACGAGAAGGTACTCAGCTAGACTTACTCGTCATAAACCAGAAATAAACGACACCAAGGAGTATGCAAGGATGTATCTGGGGTTGGTTGTACTTACCTTTTGCATAAAAGCATTTTCATTATTAATAACCATCATTAGAGTATTAGCAGTCCATTTTATATAATCAACCTGATTAACTAGATTTGCACCTGATCTAGAGCAATCACTTGGCTAATTAATCAAGCAAAAGTGACTATCTCATCAATAGCCTTTCAGATTCAAAACCATAACCATCTTTAGTTCCATAAGTTACTGCGGTACCAAATGCCCAGTCAAGTTACTCACTAACCAGGAGAGATGGCGATTATAATCGATTCCTACCAGCTGGGGATAATCGATTATAACCGATCACACCTTGCCAGGCAGCCATCGGCGACCACTTCAGGAAATTCGAGAACACAACGCGCGGGACGGTCATGGGCCCTTCTACACCGGGGGTTATCTCAATGCCAGGTCGCTCAAGCTATAACTGCCCACGGTCATGCCAGGCCAGTCAGGCCCCGCCTGTCCATGGACCATGCCAGGTTCATCAGAATAGTTGCCCACGGTACATATAAGGCCCTGGGTGTTAGGCGTCAACATCTCCATCACCGGCTCGAATAGCCCTACTCGGCTTCACGGGAGGTACTCCGACCTACTCCGTTAAGTGATTGACGCGTTCAAAATGACTGAGGTGTGCCTTCGTCAGGTCCTAATCGACGCAGACGGGAGACTACTAGCACACAGAACCCATGTCCTGCTGCTCCTACATCCCGCCCGGTCTCAAATTAATTATCACATGGTTATCTCCATGATAGCACGGGGCTAGTCATGATCAGTATCCACCTATATGCGGGAGACAGGAAATCACCCGACTTTTACCGGTCTAAGCAGGCTAAGCAGAAACGAGCCTATACTTAACAGGGATAACAAGATATAATTGCAGGTGGACAAGGATAAGTAGTAATGCATCAGCGGTATCACTCAACTCCTATAACCTAATGCCACAAACAAATCAGATTAATTCCGTAAATGCATTTGCAAACCGTAGGAGAGGGATGCTCCGGGGCTTGCCTCGCTTAAAGTCGGAGGGACGGTGGTCGAGGCACTCAGGCAGGTCCTCGACGCCTTCTTCTTCGGTCCTCTGGTCCTGAGTCTCCTCTGGGCACAGCTACTCCGGTGGCGGGTTCTGGGTCTCCACTACCGATCCTGGATGATGCATAACACGCATAAGTAATATGAATGCACATGGAATGCATGGGGATGCAACATAGAACAAGACCACTTAGGAGATAAGCACATGTCATCTACTGCGTTCTCTTCAACAAGGTAGTCAACATCACCCAGAGATTACGAAAGACCTTAACTAACCAATCAACCAACTAATTCTCCTAATTCACTGTTTAGGATTCTAATTACCACAGCAAACACCCACTTTATTATTTTACCTTCCTTTAACTACTTGCTGAAATAAATCCAATTAATCAAGCTTATAACAGCAACCCATCCTAGATAGCTTCAGAAAAATCTACAAAAATTACTCGAAGGTAACAACTCCTAATCTAGTCCCCTGTCCAAATTTCACCCCATTTGGACTCAAACTCCATTCTCTATGAAAAAGACAAATTCTATCATGAAAAGGTGCTTTGAACTACACACCCTAGCAAAAAGAGTCAAACAACAGATTTCTCATTTTTCTACTGAACTTTTTAGCACAGGAGCAGTGTATAAAAATTCTCATGTTCAAACTTCTCATATTTTAATTACTACAAAATAAACAAGAAAACAGCATTTAACCACTTTAATTACTACTGGCAAAATATTCCACAGAACAACACCCTATATTACTTTTCCCTGAAACTATTCATCAACAAAAACCTAACAAAACAAGAATCAAATTTTTGTGAGCCATATACAGATTACTGTGCATTTAACAAGATTTCAGCCAAAACAAGAATTAAATATAACTACACATAAATTTATCACAAACTGGACATATCATATTTTTCATGCATAGAACTCATCACAACAAACTTAACAAAACTTGTTTCACCTTTTTAGCATTTACAGAATGCAAGATATGGATTAAACAAGTTAATCAAACATTCTGAAAACTAATTAAACAAAACCCTGAAAAACTCCTTAACCTAAACTGCTACGCGTACCCAACTACTTGCACCCGGGCCACTGACAACCGGGACCCAAGCCACTGACCCGTGGGGCCCCTGGTCAACATGACCCCACCGGTCATCCCCTCCAGAGCAGGGGAGAGTTTGACCGCGGCGAAACTCGTCAGCGGCCAGCTCTCCGGCGAAATGGACACCACCACCTTGCTCCCCTCCTTCTTCCGCTCCCGGCGGTACCACTATCTAGCCTGACGCATGCTCGAATCGAGCTCGTCGGCGACCATGGCGGACACGGCGGCGCTGCTCTCGCTACGCTGGCCGGCTCCGGCCACGACGAGCTAGATTATCCCCTGAGATCTACTCCTCCGACCTCCACGAACTTAGCGCAAGGCTTGGAAGCTAGGGTTGTCACCCTAAACACCCTCGACCACGACCATGCCATCCCCGGCGAACCATGGCAACGGCGAACGGCGGCGTACCGGCACTACCGAACCCTAATCGGCCAAACCAACACTACCAACATCTCTGACGGGCCAAGACGACTCGCGAACACGAGCTAGGGCGAACAGACAAGCCCGAAAAGAGGGTTGGCCACGGCGGACCGAGCCTGCCGGCCATGGCGGACGACGGTGTACCGCGGGCACCAAACCCTAATCAACTAAACCATCACCCCCTATCTCACCCTCGAGCCTCACTGACCCCAGAACACGAGCTAAAGCGGAAAGATTTGCACGGAGGGAGGGCCGACCACGGCGGACCGAGCTCGGCGATCATGGCCGCCATGGCGGGAACTCACCCCGTGACCTACCTAGGCGGTTTTGGCGAGCGCTGGCTAGAGTAGGCGATGCGGGAGGTGAAGGCTAGGTTGGCTGGGTGGTTGGATTGACGGTGCGGTGGCGGGACGGCGATGAACGGCGGCGGCGCCCTGCTTCTCCCCTTTTCTGCTCGGACGCCGGCGAAACAGAGAGCGAGAGCGAGAGAGGGGACAGAAAGAAGGGAGGAACGGCGCAGCTCAGGCAGCGGGGCGAGCGGGCAGCTTATGCTCGCCACGCCGCGCGCGGGCGTTGCCTCCCCGGCCAGCTCGCGCCACGCGGCGAACGGCTTCTGGCTCGTCGGCACGGCATAGCCCGATTCAAACTGAATCGGCCAATTTAGTCATTGATGGCCGACTGACGGCCGAACTTTGGATGCGATTAACTCCTAATCCACTTGATGAAACTCTAAGCCACTTGTTCCATTGAGTAGAGCTACATGCCGACAACAACTTTAGTTACAAGATCGAGCTTTGGTTCGGCCTAGATTGCTCTCGAAAAAGCTCCAAAGATCACCAGGCGAAACTGTTTTGGTCAGTTAGGACTTAGAAGAATTTTCTAAGTCTAATCTCCGCCATTTCTGCCTTGTGGGTCCTAAAACACCTTGTTAAACTCATTTTCATGAGTTGGCCCTTAAACACTTTTTGTTCTACTCTAAATTCTACACACTTTTGGTTAAGGGCCCACAGTCATTCAAAGCTTCTATCAAGGAGGTCTTAGTTAGTCAAACAAAAGGACTCCTAGGGCTCTACTAAGGCAATTAGGGTTAAAGACTTGGTTAGCCAAAAAGACCAACACAAACCTAGCTTCAAACTGACTTCTCAACAAGGTTCAACTACTAAGGAGACTCCAACATTCCAAAAACAAGTCAAACAAGCACCACACCAAGCATAACATTGCATGCCAACACATGAAATGACACTTAACAAACAAAATGCAACATGGGATGATGATGATGCTTATGCTCATGAGATGTCAAGTTATGCATTTAAGGTTGCTTAACACCAGGGGTGTTACAGGAGATGTCGAGGCTGGGCGCAGGCTTTGCGGCGAACACGTCTGAGGCAGAGATGGAGCGCCTGGAGGAAGAGGCGGTGCCGGCTGCCGAAGCCCTCGTCGGAGGTGTAGACTTGTTTGGTGCGGGGCACCAGTAGTTTGTATTCTAGGGAGATAGTCTGTATAAAGACTCCTGGGCGAATGGAATCAGAACTTGAAGCGAGTTGGCGTGTTTTGTTCAATCCCCGAATTCCGCGCACCCAGTAGTCGTGAGCGGTAGCGATGAATAGTTCGGCCTTGGGTTATCCCAGGATCCGTAGCGTAGAGCG
This sequence comes from Coix lacryma-jobi var. lacryma-jobi, assembly GCA_009763385.1. Classification (NCBI taxonomy): domain Eukaryota; kingdom Viridiplantae; phylum Streptophyta; class Magnoliopsida; order Poales; family Poaceae; genus Coix; species Coix lacryma-jobi. The sequence goes on from CM019829.1 coordinate 75,037,036, forward strand.
CGGAGATTGTTTGCACGTAGGAGTCAAGGGCGTCGCCCAAGCAACCACTGCTGGCATCCCATAGCGCAGAGGGTAGACACTCATGCACGCGTAGGGAGGTACCACGGTCAGGATCTTTTCCAAGAGGCTCGATCGTGGCGTGACCTGGGCGAATGGAGACCGTTTGTCGAGCGCGTGGGTAGCGCGAATGCGGGCATTGAGCATGTAGCCTCAGAATTCTAAGCCCAAGTTAGCCTTTCCTTCGTAGCGCAGAGGGCAGACGCTCATGCACGCGTAGAGAGGTCAGGACGTCCCTTGGGAGAGCTGTTGGCCACCGTAGCGTAGAGGGCAGGCGCTCATGCATGCGTCTGATGGTGACAACAGCCCCAGCTCTAAGTTTTCTTCGGCTTCAATTTGGCTGCTTGGAGACCGTATGGAGAGCGAGCGCACAAATAGTGCATACATGCACTGGACGTATGGCCTCTGGAAGTTTCAGCCCAAGCTTAGCCCTCCCTTCGTAGCGCAGAGGGCAGACGCTCATGCACGCGTAGAGAGGTCGGGACGTCACTTGGGAGGGCTATTGGCCGCCATAGCGCAGAGGGCAGGCGCTCATGCACGCGTCCGGCGATGACAGTAACCCTGGCTCTAAAACTCCTTTAGCGTCAGCCAGGCTGTTTGGAGGGGTCGACGAATCATTTGGAGAGGTCGGCGAGTCGTCCGGAGATGAATTGGAGAGGTCGGCGAGTCATCTGGAGACGAGTTGGAGAGGTCGGCGAGTCATCCAGAGACGAGTTGGAGAGGTCGGCGAGTCATCCGGAGACAAATTGGAGAGGTCGGCGAGTCATCCGGAGACGAATTGGAGAGGAAAAAACATTGACGAGTCTTTATTCATCATTGAGTGTAGGCAGTATAAGCCATTTTAGGCGTAGAACCTTCGAAGATGCTCGATGCTCCAGGAGTTGGGCATGTTGAAAGCCCTAGTTTGGTTTTGGCTAATTGATGAAACCTATTTGGTCTAATCCTATTACTAAGCATGTGTGTAGCTTATGAGGAAGGATTAAGACCAAGCCAAGTGGTGGAGCTAGCAAGATGGCAACCACGGAGGAAGGTGTTGGCCATATGCATCTCAAGTGATCAAGTGCTCTACCTTTGGTGAATCACGAGAAGAAGAGAAAATATGGAGCAAAGAATCCCAAAGGCAAAGGTATAACCTATAGGGCTCTTTGTTTTAGCGATCAAGACACTTAGCGAGTGTGATCACATTTAGGATACATAGCCATACTATTAAGAGGAGATTATTCACGGCTTATGCGGTGTTCAAGTGCCACTAGGTGTTCTCTAACATATCGATGATATAGACCTAGTGAGTGACTAACAAAACCCTTGGAAAATGCTTTGCAAAATGCTAACACACGTGCACAAGTGTTGGAACACCTTGGTGTTAGCACATGGGAGCAAGGGTAGAAGTTATAAAGCGAAGGGTGCTGAGTTTTCAGCATCGGAAGCTGGCAGTGGGAGCATCGGACGCTGGTCGAGCGTCCGATGGTAAACCCTAGGTTCTGTCAAAAGCTGAAGGAGCATCAGACGCTGGCAACGGACGCTGAGTAAACACTATTGCAGAGTCCGATCCAGGTGACGTGGCGCGAGCATGCTTTCCAAGGAGCATCGGACGCTGGCCTGCGTCCGATGCAGAAGCATCAGACACGTCCGATGTGTTTTGGCCCTCTCTGGAACCTTTCTGTTGTGTCATCGGGCGCAGGGGTTGAGCGTCCGATGTGGAGGTCCCGGAGCGTCCGATGTAGCGAAGAAAAGAGCTAAAATGAGCAGCGACATCGGAGCGTCTGATGCTAGGCATCGGCGCGTCCGATGCCACTTTAACCAGTGCGTGAAGGGATACGACCGTTGGGATCTAACGAGCTGAATTGATAGCAGACGGACACGTGGTGCTCATCGGAGGATCGGACGCTAAGGGAGCGTCTGATGGCCCCGACACCGGCGCGTCTGATGCATCTGTTTCGGGCCCAACGGCTAGGCCATTTTGTGTGGCCTATTTAAGGGGCTTGGCCGGCTAACTTGGCATATCTCTTGCACATTTTGATTCCTAAGCATACTAGTGAGCATTGGCAAGCCTCCCAACTCATCTCCCAAGTTGATTTGATCAAACCAAGTGAGATTGAGTGATCTAGTGCGTGATTTGAAAAGAGTTCAATCTAGTGGCACTAGTTCTTCGCATCGACATTGAGTTCTCTTGTTACTCTTGGCATTTGCCGGTGCCTAGACGACTTGGAGGTGTTGAGGTGGTTGATTGGCAAGATTGGTGATTGTTCTCGGCCACCACCGTTTGATATTCTGAGAGGTTTTGGAGCCTCACCTCGCCGGAGCGGCAAGAGGCATCCTTAGTGGATTGCTCGTGTCATTAAGCTACCTCACTAGCGGTAGATTCTTGTGGCGCTCTTAGTGAGCTCGGCTTTGTGTCGATTAGCCACCGGGTCACCTAGTGTTGGTCGACACAACGGGGAGTAGCGTGCCGACAAGCACGTGAACCTCGGGATAAATCTTGGTGTCTTGTGTGCTCATTGTGATTGATTCTACATCTTGGTGATTGGTCTCCATATTCACATCTTGGTGATTGGCATCACGAGTGGATTTCACTGGTAATTGGCTCTCTACTAGGTGATCCCAAAGGCTCGGTGAAACCACCTCTATCTTGCTCATTTACTTTGTGTATTTACATTGAGCTATTTCTTTTGTGTAGATACTATCACTTGTTGTATATCTCTTGTTATATTCAATGTATAGCTAGTTGTGATTAGCTTGCTTAGTCTATCTATTGCACACACTTGTCTCATCTACATTTTGTATATCATACTTATACTAGAGCTAGTTAGTTTTATTCCGCATTAGATATTAGCTCTAATTGCTTGTGTGACATAGATATATTAGGTAGAATTGTTGGATAGGTGGCTTGCAACACACTATTAGGCTAGCACAAAAAGCTTCGCCATTTGTTATACTAATAGTGTTTGCCTAAGTAATTTTGTAGAGTTTTTAATTAGGCTATTCACCCCCCCCCCCCTCTAGCCAATTTGGACCTTTCAAGTGGTATCAGAGCCGTGGTCACCGTTTGTTTGAGGCTTGACATCCTCCGGTGTTAAAATGGCTCAAATCAACTATATGGGGAAGCCACCACATTTTGACGGCACCAACTTCGATTGTTGGAAGAGGAAGATGTGTGCATTCACAAGAGGAATGAATAGAAAGATTTGGGAAGTGATTGAGAATGATTTTGCGGTAATTGACCCCACAAGTACCACTCCAAGAGAAGAAGAGAAGCTTCAATGGAATGATGTGGCAATCAACTTATTTTATGAAGCATTTGACACAAAGGTGTTTGAGCAAATCAAGGACCTTGAAAGAGCAAATAAAATATGGGAAAGATTAGAAGAAACATATGAGGGCACCAAAGCGGTCAAGGGTGCCAAGCTATACATTCTCAAGGACAAACTCGCCATGTTCAAGATGCAAGATGATGAAAGCATACCGGAGATGTTTCACCGGTTGCAAGTCATTATCAATGACTTGAAGGCCTTGGGAGAGAAGGTAGAGGACAAGGACTTTTCTCACAAGTTCTTGAGATGCTTGCCACCAAGGTTTGATACTTTGGTGACTATCCTAGTAAGGGAAGGATTGGATACGGTAACCCCAAACCAAGTACTTGGTGATGTGGTAACACAAGACACATACCGTGTGGAAAGGGATGGGGGAGCCCAAGAAGAAGAGAAGAAGAAGAAGACCATGGCATTCAAAGCTTCATCCTCCAAAAGCAAGAGCAAGGGCAAAGCAAAGAAAGAAGAAAGTGATGATGAAGCAAACACTAGCTTGAGTGAGATGGATGATGAAGAGATGGCTCTATTTGTCAAGAGATTTGGCAAGTTCATGAAGAAGAAAGGCTATGGGCTAGAAAGAGAAGAGATACAACCAAGAGCACGACCAAGAGATGCTATAGATGCAAGAGCAAGGATCACTTCATTGCGGATTGTCCATATTCTAGTGATGAAGATGATGATGACCGCAAGAAGAGCAAGAAGAAGGACAAGAAAGAAAAGAAAGAAAAGAAAGAGAAGAAGAAGGAAAAGAAGAAGGGTGGTTCCTATATTGTCACATGGGATAGTGATGCTTCCTCAAGCGATGATGATGATTCTAGTGATGATGAGAGGAAGACCACCAAGAAGAAGGCTATGGCTAGTCTTGCTATATCAAGCAAGCCTTCTATCTTCAACACTCCATCGACATGCTTCATGGCTAAGGCCACTAAGGTGTCATCCGATGAGAGTGATAGTGAGAGTGATAGTGATGATGATGAGGAATACTCAAAGGAGGACCTCATGAGCATGCTACAAGATGCTCACTCTTACATTGAGACTAAGCGGAAGGAGTGCAAAGAATTGCGCAAGGCCAACAAGGATCTTGAGCAATCCTTTGATGAGCTCAAGTCTACTCATGAGAGGCTAGAGGAAGCCCATGAGAAGCTTGATCAAGCTCACACTAGGCTTAAGGAAGCCCACTCCTCCCTCCTTGATCAAAGTAAGATTGAGGATGTTGTAGAGACTTGCAATGTAGGAGTAACATGTGATATACTTGATAAATCTTTTTATGCTCCTATTATTGTTGCTCCCACCAATGCATCATCATCTTCTAGCTCAACTAAAATGCCTACTTATACTACATGTGATTCATCATTAATAGTAGAAAATGAGAACCTTAAGAACAAGGTGTATGAGCTCACTCATGCTTTAGGCAATGCCTATGGTGGAGATGCCCGCTTGCTTAAGTGCATCGGTAGCCAAAGATGTCCACTCAACAAGGAGGGACTTGGCTATACCCCCAAGAAGGGCAAAGCCGCTTTTGCTCCTCACAAGACTAGTTTTGTGAAGAGCAATGGTCGGTATTGCTACAATTGCAAGCAATCCGGGCACATAGAGCAAAATTGTTTTAACAAAAACAAGAACAAGAACAATGCTCATGTTTTATCTATTAGACTTGATTCTTGTTATATGCTTACAAAGGGCACTAATGGTGTGAAGGCTAAGTATATTGGTGCACCCATGGTTGGCCCAAAGAAGAAGGCAATTTGGGTGCCCAAGAGCTTGGTAACTAACCTTGGAGGACCCAAAAAGGTTTGGGTACCTAAAAAGAGTTGATCTCTTTTGTAGGTGAACTATAAAGCGGGAGGAAGGCATTGGGTGCTTGATAGTGGGTGCACTCAACACATGACCGGAGATTGTAGAATGTTCAAATCAATCAACACTAGTGGCAATGATCATGCGAATGCTATCACATTTGGTGACAACAAGAAAGGCAAGGTCAAAGGCTTGGGCAAGATTGCAATATCCAACGACCTAAGCATCTCCAATGTGCTATTAGTGGAATCTCTCAACTTCAACTTATTGTCCGTAGCACAATTGTGTGACTTGGGTTTCAAATGCATATTTGGGGTTGATGATGTGGAGATTGTTAGTGTTGATGGAAGTGACTTGGTGTTCAAAGGATTTAGATATGAGAACCTTTATTTGGTGGACTTTGATGCAAGTGAAGCTCAATTGACAACATGGTTATTCACCAAATCAAGTATGGGTTGGCTATGGCATAGGCGCTTGGGACATGTTGGAATGAAGCAACTAAAGAGGCTAGTGAAGCATGACATGGTTAGAGGACTAAAAGATGTTCACTTTGAGAAGGACAAGCTATGTAGTGCATGTCAAATGGGAAAGCAAGTTGGAAACACCCATCCAAGCAAAGGAATGATGAGCACTACACATGGACTTGAGTTGTTGCACATTGACTTGTTTGGACCAACTACATATGCAAGTATTGGGGGAAACAAGTATGGTTTTGTGATAGTGGATGAATATACAAGATACACATGGGTCTTCTTTCTCGTTGACAAGAGTGAAGTGTTTCGCATATTCAAAACCTTTGTCAAGAGAAGTCAAAATGAGTTTGATCTAAGAATCAAGAAAGTGAGAAGTGACAATGGGAGTGAGTTTAGAAACACAAGAGTTGATGAGCTATGTGATGAATTCGGAATCAAACATCAATTCTCGGTCAAGTATACACCTCAATCCATTGGGATAGTTGAAAGGAAGAATAGGACACTCATTGATATGTCAAGATCTATGCTTAGTGAATACAATGTGAGTGATTGTAAGGACCTGTGTGGCCTAGAGGGGGGGGTGAATAGGCCTGTCAAAAATCACAGCTCAAAACTTAATTAGATAAGCCCGGCACTACCGCTCTGTGCCCGGCACTGCCGCTGCCCGGCACTGCCGGCCCCAACGCGGTACTGCCGCGCAATGTGAGACCAGAAGCTGCAATTCGAAATCCAGCCACAACTAACTGATTCTATATGAATAGAAATGCTACAACAAGTTCTATGAACCAGCAGAACCAACTACTCCAAGCCAAATATGAAGAATAAAGTAGATCGGGCCAAACCCTAGAATCTATCACAAGCTCATGAATATGAAGAATGAAACTAAGCAAGCACAAGAGACAAGTGATTTATCCCGTGGTTCAGCTCGCCACCAAGGCTTGCCTACCTCCACGTTGTTGAGGTTGACCACTTAGGTCATGAGCTTTGCAACTCTACCTCGTTCTCAAGTCAAGGAACCAAATCCTTGAAGTGAGGGGTAATAATACTAGCTGCACAAGTGATTACAAACCTCCCTAGGCCGCCACACAAGTTGGCAAGGCTCTAGGGCGACGCCTAGCCGGCTAGGGTTCCAAGAACCCAAGAGTAATAGAAGCAAATCCACCGGCTATGGCTCAAATCAAGTGCTCTAGGAAGTAGATCTCAGCTAGGGCTTCTCTTTGATGAAGGTTTAAGCCTCTCAATCACTTGGAATCAATGGAAATCGAAGGATTGGTGAGAGGGGAGTTGAGAGCCTTCAATGGGGAAGAGAGAAGCTTGTCTGGAGGTAGGTGACGAGTTCTGGTTGTGGATAACCGTTGGGGTGGCAGGGAGATGGAGTAAATATCTCCTCCCTGCCAACGGTTACATCAAGTCGCGGCAGTGCCGGCCTAAGCCCGGCAGTGCCGCGGCCCGGCACTGCCGCGCTGGGAGCAGCACTGCCGCGCCTACCGAGCAGACAGACACAGATCTGAAATGGGTGCAGCTGTCTTTGGTTAGAAACATGGATGGTTTGGGTTGGTTTGAGCACATGTCATTCAGCCATAGCAATGTATTTGCATTCCCCCTTGATAGTACGGCATTCCTATAACTCAAATTCAATTGAAAAAAGCTTGACATATCACTTTGAGTCCGGATCCGATGAAGTATAGTATGAGGGGTCCACCAACGCATAAAACCATCCTTTCTTATTATTAACCTGCTTGTCATCTTCATAAATCTCATTAGTTCCCAATCATGTTGTCATAATACCAAAACCCACAATTAGGGCTTGATTGCACTTACAATCTCCCCTTTTTGGTGATTGATGACAACACAATTGAAGCTTACAATAAAAGGTACAATACTTGAGATTTAGAAGCTTAGGTGTGAAACCTCCCCCTAAATGTGTGAATGAGAAATGAAATCTCAAATTGGCATTAGAGGCCAATATTCACATATCATAAGTGAGAAATGGTTCAGTTTCACATCTATAGCTTTGTGGGGTGCAACTAAACTGTGTCAAGAATAATACGTGATGCGAATGACAGTTTAAGCACATCAGAGGTGTTTGCTGCCTTTCTGTCAGAGCGGCACTGCCGCCTGGGCGCGGCACTGCCGGAGCCAGGCACTGCCGGCCCTGGAGCGGCACTGCTGCTCAGCTACAGACAGCAAACGCAGCGGAATTAACACAAGCCACAAAGCATAATCATAACAGAACTAAACAATATAACACATGCCAGATAAGCAGGTAAGTACATGTCCACATCCAAGCCTAAGAGTAGTACCATGAGTAATATTACAAACATAGAGTTTTGAACGAATCAACTCCTCACAACTCACACTAACTACTAACATGATGGGGACAACAGAAAGAAAGTGTTGTACCCCCTTCCTTCGCTTCACCTAATCTCCCCCTTTGGCACAAGTCACCAAAAAGAGAGAAGTAGAGAAGAGAAGAGTGTCCAAACACTCACTCATCATCCGAAGCTATCTTGTCCCACTGAACTTCTTCTTCCTCCTCATCATCATCATCGTCATCATCGTCGTCGTCGGACTCTACCACGGCCTTCCCCTGACGGTGAGTGGAACTGGTGTAGCGAGTCGAGTCGAGGCACGTGTAGAACGACGGGTGGCACAGGCACTATCTCCTCCTGCTCCTCATCTCCATCTGAGTCTATGTCATCTGAGTCGAGACTGGAGAGGTCGAAGTGAGGTGGAGAGCGGGGTGGAGGTAACGGCGAACGTCCCGCCCGCTCTCGCTCTGCTCGCTGCTCAACGAGTGCCTGGTGAGCTGTCTGGGCTGCGTAGGTGCAAGTAGAGAAGATGGCCTTGATCCATTTGGCCAACTTGCTCTTCTTCTTCCTCTGATAGGAAGGGCGGGAGCTCTCTGGCCTGTCAGCTGCTGCTGCCCCTGCGGCTGCTCCTCTCTTTTCTCTGCACGGTACGGCTCATGCAACCCATCCTTAGCAAAGGTATAGCCGGAAACCATCTCAATCATAAACATGATGTAGGGGCATAAAGAACTCTGCCTTCCTAGCATCCTCGGCTGCAACCTGAAGCTCAGTCCATATAAAGCTGGATATGGAAAGCGATTAGCCCCTGGGGCCATCCTAGCCAACATGTTCCTGCCATATCCATACAAGTTAGAATGGGACCCACTCTTTGGGTTGAGAGTTTGCCTGAAGAGGTTGTTCAACATGTAATAAAAACCTTGTAGTCCCTTGACCAACCCATCTGCCTTCCGAGGGTCCTCATACATGAAAGCAATCTCAGAATCTGTCAAGTCCTCTCATCATGCAGATTATCAAGCTCTCTATCCTCGCTGCCCAAACCAAGGATCCTACTAAAGGTCTCATAAGTGACCTTGTAGTGACGACCCTCAGTCATCCAGTGCATCTCCTCAACCACATTGTCAACATATAGTGTTGCATGAAACTGATGGATGATCTCGGTGTTCCAATTATAGCTAAATCCCATCAAATCATACATGTTTCTTGCCTTGCATGCAGCCACCACCCTATTGATGTCACGGTCAGTCTTGCTCTCTAGATGCTCCCAATCAACATACTTCATGTTCAGAATCTTTTGCTTCTTAGCATTGTACAGACTGAGCGATAGAAATCTGAATGGAACTCGTTCCAGAACCTGTAATCAATGCCCATATCCTTTTGATGATTGTATGGGTTGTGCTGGCGCTGAGACTTGACCGAGCTGAACTGTTGATAGTATGACAGGGCTGCCTGTCCCTGGTGTCCTGAGGTGGCTTTCCTGCACATCCTCTGTGTAGGGCTGCAAGTGTGCTCTGCTGACCTCTGCCAGGTGCTCTGGGGTGTTGGGATAGAGGTCATCCTGAATCTGACGACCCTGCATCTGCAGGCGAGCCTCATCTCGGATTTGCTGCCTGCTCGCTGAAACATCTCCTTGGGAGCTAGAGCCACCTCGACGGGATGGCTGCTTGCTCCTCCCCCTGAGCGGATCCATCCTCTGCTTACCCTTCTCTCATCTCCTCTTCCGCCCGACATCTAAAACATGGAAACTGCGAATTAGAAGACTGCATAAGGGCTGGTAGGTTATAGTGAGGCGATAGATTTTGATGGATAAGGTGTTACTTGGATCAATCCCCTCATCCCTGCTCATGGTCCCGGCACTGCCGCGGCAGGGCGCGGCACTGCCGCGCAGGCAGGCCAGATCTGAGCCAAGGAACACCACATCCTTATCTCTACCACTTCCCTATCATCTACAAACCCTTCTACAACCTCTAAATACAATACCCATGGCGCATTTTAAAATCGGGAAAAACTTAGGGTTAGGGATTTTGAACTTTCACCTTGAGAGGAAGGAGGGAAGGAGACCCTTGGAGAAGAGGACAACGGAGCAGCACCGAAGGAGATCCCGAGCAGCACCTCCGGAGGCCGGAGCTGCCGGGAGCACGGTCGGTGAGAGGGAGAGTGCGGTCGCCCGGTCGCCCGTGAGAGAGAGGTGAAAAGGAGAGCACGGGTGCGGTGAATGGATGAGGGAGAGAGAGAGAGGGGGCCGTCGGGTAAGATAGGAAAGTTTTCCCTTGGCCCCACTCGGTAACAAACCGATTCAGGCTGAATCGGTAAGTCGCGGCACTACCGCGCCTGTCGCGGCACTGCCGGGGCCCGGCACTACCGCGCCTGCCCGGCACTGCCGGACAGTTACCTAAGACAGGTTTATTCTCTACACACTATATCTTATTCTTGGAGTGGACAAGTACTACTTTGCATGTTATGACCAGAGACAATCAGTCAATACAGAACAATGGTCATACCAAGCAAGTTTCTTTCAAAGATTTTGAAACACAATATGAAAGTTTTGAAATTTGTTTTGCCTAGGTCATCTAGTTGTCAATCAAGCATGCTAGGTTTCAAACTACGTTACGAGAGTCAAGTATATTTAGTTCACTCCTTAAGGCACAAAACCTTGACTCATCTAGAGGCTTAGTGAAGATATCGGCTAGTTGTTGGTCGGTGCTCACATGACGAATTGCGATATCTCCTTTGATTTCGTGATCTCTCAAGAAATGATGTCGGATGTCTATATGTTTGGTTCTTGAGTGACTCACTGGGTTGTTTGCAAGTTTTATGGCACTTTCATTGTCACACAAGAGTGGAATATGGTAAAATGACATCCGAAATCACAAAGGGTTTGCCTCATCCAAAGTAGTTGCGCACAACATGCACAACCTGCTGCAACATACTCGGCCTCGGCCGTGGAAAGGGCTACACAATTTTGCTTTTAGAACTCCAAGACACTAGGAGCGTCCAAGGAATTGACATGTCCCCGAAGTGCTTTTTCGATCCACCTTGCAACCGGCGTAATCGGATCCGAATAGCCAAGTAGATCAAACTTGGAGCCCTTAGGATACCACAAGCCAAGGTTTGGAGTGTGAACTAGATATCCCAAGATTCTCTTAACGGCCACTAGTGACACTCTTTCGGTTTAGCTTTAAATCTAGCACACATGCACACACTAAGCATAATATCGGGCCTAGATGCGCATAAGTAGAGTAGTGAGCCGATCATGGAGCGATATACCTTAATGTCCACGGCTTTCCCTTCTATGTTGAGATCAAGATGCCCATTGGTTGGCATGGGAGTTTTTGATAGGCTTGGCGTTTACCATGTCAAACTTCCTTAACATATCATGGGTGTACTTGGTTTGACAAAGGAAAGTCCCTTCCTTTAATTGCTTGATTGAAAACCAGGAAGAACTTGAGCTCACCCATCATAGACTCTCAAATCTCTTAGTCATGATCCTACTAAACTCATCACAAAAAGATTTGTTAGTACTACCAATATTATTCATCGACATATTTTGGCACCAAAATATCTCCATTGACTTTATGTTAAGAGATGGATCGGCTTTTTTGGCTTGGCCTATTTCAAAGCCTTGTTTGAGCAAGAATTCCTTAAGCATTCATGCCATGCTCTAGGTGCTTGTTTAAGCCCATAGAGTGCCTTATGGAGTTTGAAGACGTGGTTGGGAACTTGGGATCTTCAAAGCCCGGTGGTTGCTCGGACATACACCAACTCTTGTATAGGCCATTGAGAAATGCACTCTTCACATCCATTTGATATAGCTTGAAGTTGTGATGGGCTGCATAGGCTAGAAGATCCGAATGGCTTCAAGCCTTGCAACCGGTGCATATGTTTCTTCAAAGTCCAAGCCCTCTACTTGAGTGAACCCTTGAGCTACCAATCTTGCCTTGTTCCTTGTCACCCACACCTTCTTCATCTTGCTTGTTGCGGAAAACCCATTTGGTTCCAATAACATTGGTATTTGGTCTTTCCACAAGTGACCATACTTGATTGCGCTCGAAGTTGTTGAGCTCTTCTTGCATGGCCATCACCCAATCCGGATCATCCAGGGCTTCTTCTACCTTGATAGGTTCCAAACAGGAGACAAACGAGTAATATTGACAGAATTTGCTAAATGAGAGCGGTCGTTACCCCCCTTTCGAAGACTCCCAAGAATATGTCAACGGGATGATCCCGTTGAATAGTTTGCTTGAGCCTTGGATGATCAATGGGTTCTGGTTCATCTTCTGCATTCTCTTCTTCATCTTGCTCGAAGATGGGTTGTAGATTCACTCCACGAGTGGAGTGGCTGCAGCTGCCCTGGGTGTGCCCGGCCACTGCTGGGCTTCGCCCGGCACTGCCGCCGTCCAGCACTGCCGGGGTCAGGCCTGGCACTTCCGGGGACTATATCTGATCAATCCCAGCAGGAGCTTCCGCTTGAGGACCATCTCGACCAGTAGCCTGCTGTTCTTGTGGTCTAATATCACCAATGGCTAATTGCTTGATTGCTTCACAAGGTGGTTCCTCATTACCTACAACAACTTCATCAACTTGCTCTACTTGAGAGCCATTAGTTTCATCAAACGTCCGTCTATCGCTATTTCAACCTTGCCGGAGGCCTTGTTGAAAACACGATAGGCATGCTCGTTTGATCCATAACCGAGAAGAAAACCTTCATCAACCTTGGATGCGAACTTAGAGGCTTTGGGCTTCTTGTTCAATATGAAACATTTGCACCCAAATACTCTAAAGTACGACACCTTTGGTTTGTTACCGGTGAGCAACTCATAGGAGGTCTTCTTTCTTCTCTTGTGGAGGTAGAGGCGTTTGATTGCATGACAGCGGTATTGACGGCTTCGGCCCAAAAGATGTCCGGCGTCTTGTATTCATCTAGCATCGTTCTTGCCATGTCAATGAGTGTTCTATTCTTCCTCTCCCCACACCATTTTGTTGAGGGGTGTATGGAACTGAAAATTCATGTTTAATGCCCTCTTCATCAAGAAACTCATCCACTTTGGGTGTTTCGGAATTCGGTTCCGTTGTCGCTACGAACTTTCTTGATGTTGAAACTGAATTCCCTTTGAGCTCTTCGTATGAACATCTTCAGCTTCTCTTGCACTACACTTTTGTCATGCATAAAGAATACCCAAGTGAAACGAGAAAAATCATCAACAATAACAAGACCATGTTTGTTACCGCCGATGCTAAGGTAGGCAACCGGTCCAAAGAGGTCCATGTGGATCAACTCCAATGGATGAGTAGTAGTGTCGTAGCTCTTCGGTGTGAGGTACGCCTACTTGTTTTCCGGCTTGGCAAGCTCCACATACTCTGTCTTTCTCAAAATCAACATTGGTTAGTCCTAGGATGTGGTTGTCCTTTTGAAGTTTGGCCAAGTTCCTCACCCAACATGAGCTAGTCGGCGATGCCATAACCAACCCATGCTAGATTTTGCCACTAAACAAGTCTCAAGTTTGGCTTCACTTTTGTTGAAATCAACTAAGTAAAGCTTCCCTTTCAAACACGACCCGTAAAGACAATAAAGGAATCCTCCCTTCTAAAGACTTCCACACCCTCATTCGTAAAGAGACAATTGAAACCCATTCCACATAATTGTGAACGGATAGCAGTTGTAACTCAACGAATCAACATGTAAGACATTAGTAATTGAATGCTCAGTGTAATAGCAACTTTACCAAGACCTAACACATCCCCCTTGGAGTTATCACCGAAAATGATGTTTTCGCTTGCATTTGAAGTTGGGGAATATGATGAGAACATACTCCTTTCTCCGTCATATGATTTGTACATCCGCTATCGGCACCCAACTTTATCCACCGGAGGAGTATGCCTGCAAGACAAGTTTAGTTCCTAGGTTTAGGTCCCCAATTGATATTGGGGCCTTGCAAGTTAGTCACAAGTATCTTAGGAACCAAATACACTTGTCGGCTGTCCCTTGTTATCACCAACATACTTTGCAACAACTTTACCACTGTTGTTGTGTCCTAAAATGTAACAAGATGACATGCTCTTCCTTGGGGCTTCTATCTTGGGTTGATGTGCAAACTTGTTCTTGGTCACCCAAATAGATTCCTTTGGTTTCTGAGATTTTGCTTTGGGTTGGGTACCTGCTTGTGCTGTGTGTGAGACTGAGCAGAAGGCAAACTAGTAGCCTTCCCTTTCTTGGGTCGCGGCACTGCCGGCCTGGGGGCAGCACTGCCGGGGTCCGACACTGCCGCCTTATGGCGCGGCACTGCCGCGGTTTGTGCAGGCTGAACTGTACCAATCTGACCCTTCTTCTCAAACCTCACACACTCATAGCCATTCACTGTCCTTCTTCCATTAGTCTTGCCTCCTTTTTTCGTGCCCCAACCCATCTTTTATGGAAGGACGCCGTCCATTCTTGAACTGGGCTTGCTCTTCTCTTGAGTCTTCTCATTAGCACTTGTGGTAGACTTGACACAACCATTTACAATGATATTTGTCAATCTTGCTATCTCCTTTCTCATGGCCTCCATGTTCACAAGGTTAGTGGAATAGACATTCAAATCAACATTATAGCATTTTCCACAACCTTCACTAGTGGAGGGAATAGAGGTGACATTTGCTTTAGGAAGAGTTGAGTTGCTTTCCCCAAGAAGATTATATTGCAACTCAAGTTCTTTGTGCTTTTCATCTAAGCCACAACTTTTCCTTGAGTGCAATATGGGCCTTCTTTAGGGAAGCATGTTCATCTTGCTCTTTGGCCCAGGCCTCGTGCAAGACGTCCAACTCACTTCTCTCTAATGCAAGAGCTTCCTTGCAAGCAATGTAGAGGTCCTCTTGTTTGATGAGAGCATCCTCACTTATTGCTAGCTCTCGGCTTGTACACTTTCTAGTTCCTCATTAGTTTAGTGATAAAGAGTTTGGTTTTCTTGTCCAACCTTTTAGTTATCATGTTTATTTCTTCATCACTAGAATCATCATCACTAGAGGAATCACTAAGTTCACTACTAGAGATGTCACTAGGTGGAAGAGAGGTTTTAGAAGTGTGAGCCTTTTTCACCTTCTCTTTCTTGGCCATGAGACAAGTGTGGGAGTTGCAATCATCATCATCGGACAAGTTGTTGAATAGTCTTGGTGAAGGAGATGACTTTTGAAATGCTATTGTTGCTATCTTCTCATCTTCTTCACTTGAGGTTTGTGCGGTTGAATCCCATTCATGTCCAATGTGAGCTTCTCCCATGTATCTCTTGTTGTGTTTCTTGTAAGTGCCTTTGTCATCTTTCTTGCCCTTGTTGAAGTTGTCCTTCTTCTCATGTGGACAATGTGCTATGAAATGATCGGTGCTTCCACAATTGTAGCAAGTTCTTTTCTTCTTGTTTGGAAACCTTCTCTTTACAAACTTATAACCTTCCTTCTTGAGCCCCTTGCGGTATCTTCTCATGAAAAGAGCTATATCACCATTTCTTCAAATTCTTCACCATCACTTTCACTTCCACAAGATGATGATGTGCTGTCCTCACTTCAATTTTCTTCTTTTGTTGCTTGGGCTTGCTTGTAGAGCCTTGCTTGCTTGATTTTGCCTTGCTTGATGTTGCTTGCCTTGATGCTTGCTAGCCTTAAGTGCCACATCCTTGATCTTCATCCCATCTAGCCTAGCTTGCAAACTCTCCAAGCTTCCTTCTCTCATTTGCCTCTTTCTCTTGCATATCAAATGTGATAATCCTTCCAAGCACATCACTAGGTGTGAATTGCTCAAACTCCTTCTTGTGCCTAATCAATGTTACTACGGTCTCATTTCTAGGTGAGTATGCCTCTAACATGATCTTCACAACCTTGTGATCATTGATTTCATTTCCACCTAGCCCTCTAATCTTACCACAATCACCATCAATCTATAAAACATCTCTTGTGACCTTCACCATCACAAATCACAAACCGGTTGAGCTTAGCCATCAACAAGTCAATCTTGGATTGCCTCACTTTGTCAACCCCTTCAGAGCTATATGCAATGTGTCCCAAATCTCCTTTGCAACCTCAACTCCCATGACCTTGTTGTACTCATCACCATCCAAGGCACTAAGCAACACACTAGTGGCTTGAGCATTGAGATGAATGTTGCGGAATTCATCTTGAGTGGGGCTCTTTGGATCAACCGGTGCGTCAAGTCCATTGTGCACTATCTCCCAAATACCTGGATGGAGACATATATAGGTTCTTCATAATGTGCTTCCACTTGGCAAGTTAGTCCCGTCGAAACGAGGTAACTTGCCCGCGGGCACATTGATGAGAGGCCTAGAGTCATGGTTAGTCATAGAAGAATAGTTAAAGGATACTTCTTTATATGACTTCTTCATGTCCTCCTTCTTCTTGTTGTCCTTATGTGTGTAGGAGAAGTGATCATCTCCATCTTCGGTGCTACTTGAGTCATCACTCAAGTTCACACTCTTCTTTGCTTGGAGCTCTTCCTCCTTCTTCTTTTCTTCTCTTCTCTTGGCTCTTTCTTCTCTTTCTAATCTTTCTCTCTTCTTTTCTTTGAGCCTTTTCTTCTTTTGCTTTGAGAATCGTTGCATCTTCTCTTGCTTTGGCTCTAGCTTCTCTTCTCAATCCTTCTTCTCCTTTTCTCTTGCTTGCGAGCTCTCCGGCCGACCACCACCCATTTGAGGAGGTGCCTTTTTCACTTGCTGTGGAGAGACTTTCATTGCTGCTAGCGGTGTGCATTTTCCACTTCAGGTGTGGGTTGCACAATGCTAACGTTACCCGTTCCTCCGTCGGTGGCCATTCTCTCGCACGGTGAAGTGCTGCTGAGAGACCAGGCTCTGATACCACTTGTAAGGACCTGTGTGGCCTAGAGGGGGGGGTGAATAGGCCTGTCAAAAATCACAGCTCAAAACTTAATTAGATAAGCCCGGCACTACCGCTCTGTGCCCGGCACTGCCGGCCCCAGCGCGGTACTGCCGCGCAATGTGAGACCAGAAGCTGCAATTCGAAATTCAGCCACAACTAACTGATTCTATATGAATAGAAATACTACAACAAGTTCTATGAACCAACAGAACCAAATACTCCAAGCCAAATATGAAGATAAAGTAGATCGGGCCAAACCCTAGAATCTATCCACAAGCTCATGAATATGAAGAATGAAACTAAGCAAGCACAAGAGACAAGTGATTTATCCCGTGGTTCAGCTCGCCACCAAGGCTTGCCTACCTCCATGTTGTTGAGGTTGACCACTTAGGTCATGAGCTTTGCAACTCTACCCTCGTTCTCAAGTCAAGGAACCAAATCCTTGAAGTGAGGGTAATATACTAGCTGCACAAGTGATTACAAACCTCCCTAGGCCGCCACACAAGTTGGCAAGGCTCTAGGGCGACGCCTAGCCGGCTAGGGTTCCAAGAACCCAAGAGTATAGAAGCAAATCCACCGGCTATGGCTCAAATCAAGTGCTCTAGGAAGTAAATCTCAGCTAGGGCTTCTCTCTGATGAAGGTTTAAGCCCTCTCAATCACTTGGAAATCAATGGAAATCGAAGGATTGGTGAGAGGGGAGTTGAGAGCCTTCATGGGAAGAGAGAAGCTTGTCTGGAGGTAGGTGACGAGTTCTGGTTGTGGATAACCGTTGGGGTGGCAGGGAGATGGAGTAAATATCTCCTCCCTGCCAACGGTTACATCAAGTCGCGGCAGTGCCGGCCTAAGCCGGCAGTGCCGCGGCCCGGCACTGCCGCGCTGGAGCAGCACTGCCCGCGACTACCGAGCAGACAGACACAGATCTGAAATGGGTGCAGCTGTCTTTGGGTTTAGAAACATGGATGGTTTGGGTTGGTTTGAGCACATGTCATTCAGCCATAGAATGTATTTGCATTCCCCCTTGATGTACGGCATTCTATAACTCAAATTCAATTGAAAAAACTTGACATATCACCTTGAGTCCGGATCCGATGAAGTATAGAATGAGGGGTCCACCAACGCATATAAACCATCCTTTCTTATTATTAACCTGCTTGTCATCTTCATAAATCTCATTAGTTCCCCAATCATATTGTCATTAATACCAAAACCCACAATTAGGGCTTGATTGCACTTACAGTGATTCCTTTTGGGCCGAAGCAATCAACACGGCATGCTATTATAGCAACCGACTCTATTGTCACCCTCTTTTAAAGAATACACCATATGAGCTCCTAAATGATAGAACGCCAACATTGCATACTTCCGGGTCTTTGGGTGCAAATGCTACATATTGAAGAAAGGCACAAGACTTGGCAAGTTTGAGAAGAAGAGTGATGAAGGGTTCCTACTTGGTTACTCCACTACAAGCAAAGCATATAGAGTGTGAACAACATATCAAGAATAGTTGAAGAAGTCCATGATGTTGAGTTTGATGAAACCAATGGCTCACATGAAGAACAAGGTAATCTAGATGATGTGAGAGGACACAATTGGTGGAAGCTATGAAGAACATGGACATTGGTGATATTAGGCCAAAGCAAGTGATTGACATAGAAGATAACAAAGATCAAGTGCTCTCCCCTCCAACCATGCATGGCAATGATGTTGCAAGCTCTAGTGGTTCTCAAGATCAACAGATGCTAGTGCAAGTGCTCAACCGCAACAAGTGCTCCAACCAACACATATTGCAAGAGATCATCCTTTGGATCAAATTGTTGGTGACATAAGAAGAGGTGTGCAAACAAGATCAAGATTGGCTTCATTTTGTGAACACTACTCATTTGTAGCATCTATTGAGCCAACCAAGATTGATGAAGCTTTGATGGATATTGATTGGGTGAATGCAATGCATGAAGAGTTAAACAACTTCACCCGCAATGATGTTTGGGAGTTAGTGGAAAGACCAAAGAACACAAATGTTATTGGTACAAGATGGTCTTCCGAAACAAGCAAGATGAAGATGGCATTGTTATAAGGAACAAAGCAAGATTGGTAGCACAAGGTTACACTCAAATGGAAGGCATTGACTTTGGAGAAACCTATGCACCGGTTGCTAGATTGGAGGCCATTAGAATTCTACTTGCATATGCTTGTGCTCATAACATCAAGCTCTATCAAATGGATGTGAAGAGTGCTTTTCTCAATGGATTCATCAATGAGCTAGTGTATGTTGAGCAACCCCCCGGATTTGAAGAATTGAAGAAACCCAACCATGTGTACAAGCTCAAGAAGGCATTATATGGGTTGAAGCAAGCACCTAGAGCATGGTATGAAAGATTGAGGGATTTTTGTTAGCTAAAGGGTTCAAGATTGGGAAGGTTGACACCACACTCTTCACCAAGAAGATTGGAAGTAACTTGTTTGTGTTGCAAATCTATGTGGATGATATTATCTTTGGATCAACCAACCAAGATTTTTGTGAAGAGTTTGGAGAGATGATGGCTAAAGAATTTGAGATGTCTATGATTGGAGAGCTTAGCTACTTTCTTGGACTACAAATCAAGCAAATGAAGAAAGGCACATTTGTTAGTCAAGGCAAGTACATCAAAGACATGCTCAAGAAGTTTGGGTTAGATGAAGCAAAAGCAATAACCACTCCAATGGGTACAAATGGACATTTGGATAGTGATTCTAGTGGTGACATGGTGGATCAAAAGCTATATCGGTCAATGATTGGAAGCCTACTCTATGTGACCGCATCAAGGCCAGATGTCATGTTTAGTGTGTGCATGTGTGCAAGGTTCCAAGCTTCACCAAGAGAAATTCATTAATTGAAGGCACCAAAAGAATATTGATATTTGAAGCACACTCCAAATGTGTTGGACTTTGGTATCCCAAGGGCTCTCAATTTGAATTAATTGGATACTCGGATTCCGATTATGCGGGATGTAAAGTGGATAGGAAGAGCACATCGGGCACTTGTCAATTGCTTGGAAGATCACTTGTCTCATGGCCATCAAAGAAGCAAAATAGTGTTGCACTCTCTACCACCGAAGCCGAATACATATCCGTGGGTAGTTGTTGTGCACAATTGCTATGGATGAAAACAACATTGCAAGATTATGGAGTCAAGTTTGGACAAGTAACATTGCTATGTGATAATGAGAGCGCCGTCAAAATAGCCACCAACCTGGTTCAACACTCAAGGACAAAGCACATTGATATAAGGCATCACTTCATTAGAGACATCAAGCCAAGAAAGATATATCTATTGAAAGTGTGGGCACCGATGATCAACTTGCCGATATCTTCACCAAGCCACTAGATGAGAGAAGGTTTTGCAAGCTAAGGAATGAATTGAATATCCTAGACTTCTCCAACGTGAGTTGAATGCACCCCAATTATGACATGCCTCTCCTCCAACAAAGCAAAGGTGAAATGAAATGTTTGGCATGTGGATTCATTCTTCTTAAGTTGTGATCTAGTTCATATAGCCATGACATTGCTTTTTAGGATCATTCATGGTAAATCAAATGAATTTGAAGTATATATGGTACCACTATTGCTTCTATGTTTGACTTAATCTAGTGGTAGCATATAACTTGTTTGTGAGCTTGTAACTCTAGTGTTTGATCTATTAGGTGAACAATAGGTGTTTAACCAACGTGAGTAAGATACCATTGAGAGATGTGTGAAGAAGCTTACTCTAGAGAAAACCGTGTTAAATATCCTATGTTCATGAGCTAGATTAAGCCATAACTTGACTTAGTTTGATCCCTACATATGCATTTCATGATAAAAGGATTGAATTTGCCCCACCTTTATGATAATTATTGACAAAGGGGGAGAAAAATAATGCACCAAAGATATGTTAGTGAAAGAGGGAGACAACAGATATGTTAGTGAAGAGGGAGACAACATGAGTAGATGACATGCTAAGTTAATTTCAAAGTTTCAAAGTGTTCAAGTGGGATCGAAGCATACATATAGGGGGAGCAAGCTCATAAACATGTATGTTGCATTTGAAATGTGCATATTCATAAGCTATTTATGTTAATATTCAGGCTTATGTGGGAATGCTAGTGTTAGAAACATGATTGATGATATGACTCACTAGCATGAATAGGTTTATAACTAGACATACTTGTATCTTCGTATTTCAAGTGGTTCAAGAGCCTTACTTTAATATTGATCTCACGGGGTTCTTGAGTTTTGATGTATGTCTAGTAACAAATGGTGCTAAGGATGATATAACATGTGCACTCCAATTGGTATCACGCTTCAGAGGTCCATTCTTATGCCTTAGCATCATCATTGGTAGTATTGCTCATCCACATTTTATATCTATACATATGTGCAAAATCTAGAACCAAACTTTATAGCACATATGTAGGGGGAGCTAATACTATCAATGAGGTTACTCAAATTTAAATCACATATCTTTGTATAGGTTGTCATCAATTACCAAAAGGGGGAGATTGAAAGCCCTAGTTGGTTTTTTGGCTAATTGATGAAACCTATTTGGTCTAATCCTATTACTAAGCATGTGTGTAGCTTATGAGGAAGGATTAAGACAAGCCAAGTGGTGGAGCTAGCAAGATGGCAACCATGGATGAAGGTGTTGGCCATATGCATCTCAAGCGATCAAGTGCTCTACCTTTGGTGAATCAGAGAAGAAGAGAAAAGATGGAGCAAAAGAAGCCCAAAGGCAAAGGTATAACCTATAGGGCTCTTTGTTTAAGTGATCAAGACACTTAGCGAGTGTGATCACATTTAGGATACATAGTTGTACTATTAAGAGGAGATTATTCACGGCTTATGCGGTGTTCAAGTGCCACTAGGTGTTCTATAATATCGATGATATAGACCTAGTGAGTGACTAACAAAACCCTTGGAAAATGCTTTGCAAAATGCTAACACACGTGCACAAGTGTTGGAACACCTTGGTGTTAGCACATGGGAGCAAGGGTAGAAGTTATAAAGCGAAGGGTGCTGAGTTTTCAGCATCGGACGCTGGCAGTGGGAGCATCGGACGCTGGTTGAGCGTCCGATGGTAAACCCTAGGTTCTGTCAAAAGCTGAAGGAGCATCGGACGCTGGCAGCGAACGCTGAGTAAACACTATTGCGGAGTCCGATGCAGGTGACGTGGCGCGAGCATGCTTTCCAGGGAGCATCGGACGTTGGCCTGCGTCCGATGCAGAACCATCGGACGCGTCCGATGTGTTTTGGCCCTCTCTGGAACCTTTCTGTTGTGTCATCGGACGCAGGGGTTGAGCGTCCGATGTGGAGGTCCCGGAGCGTCCGATGTAGCGAAGAAAAGAGCTAAAATGAATAGCGACATCGGAGCGTCTGATGCTAGGCATCGGCGCGTCCGATGCCACTTTCACCAGCGCGCGAAGGGATATGACCATTGGGATCTAACGGGCTGAATTCATAGCAGAGGGACACGTGGTGCTCATCAGAGCATCGGACGCTGAGGGAGCGTCCGATGGCCCCGACACCAGCGCGTCCGATGCATCTGTTTCGGGCCCAACAGCTAGGCCATTTTGTGTGGCCTATTTAAGGGGCTTGGCCGGCTCACTTGGCATATCTCTTGCACATTTTGATTCCTAAGCATACTAGTGAGCATTGGCAAGCCTCCCAAGTCATCTCCCAAGTTGATTTGATCAAACCAAGTGAGATTGAGTGATCTAGTGCGTGGTTTGAAAAGAGTTCAATCTAGTGGCACTAGTTCTTCGCATCGGCATTGAGTTCTCTTGTTACTCTTGGCATTTGTCGGTGCCTAGACGGCTTGGAGGTGTTGAGGTGGTTGATTGGCAAGATTGGTGATTGTTCTTGGCCACCAACGTTTGAGATTGTGAGAGGTTTTGGAGCCTCACCTCGCCGCGGCAAGAGGCATCCTTAGTGGATTGCTCGTGTCATTGAGCTACCTCACTAGCGATAGATTCTTGTGGCGCTCTTAGTGAGCTCGGCTTTGCGCCGATTAGCCACCGGGTCACCTAGTGTTGGTCGACACAACGGGGAGTAGCGTGTCGGCAAGCACGTGAACCTCGGGATAAATCTTGGTGTCCCGTGTGCTCATTGTGATTGATTCTACATCTTGGTGATTGGTCTCCATATTCACATCTTGGTGATTGGCATCAGGAGTGGATTTCACCGGTGATTGGCTCTCTACTAGGCGATCCCAAAGGCTCGGTGAAACCACCTCTATCTAGCTCATTTACTTTGTGTATTTACATTGAGCTATTTCTTTTGTGTAGATACTATCACTTGTTGTATATCTCTTGTTATATTCATTGTATAGCTAGTTGTGAATAGCTTGCTTAGTCTATCTATTGCACACACTTGTCTCATCTACATTTTGTATATCATACTTATACTAGAGCTAGTTAGTTTTATTCTGCATTAGATATTAGCTCTAATTGCTTGTGTGACATAGATATATTAGGTAGAATTGTTGGATAGGTGGCTTGCAACACACTATTAGGCTAGCGCAAAAAGCTTCGTCATTTGTTATACTAATAGTGTTTGCCTAAGTAATTTTGTAGAGTTTTTAATTAGGCTATTCACCCCCCTCTAGCCAATTTGGATCTTTCACACGTTGATGCCTTCGAGGTTGGCGAGGCGATAGGCACCTGGTCGGGTGACCTCTTTCACTGTGTAGGGGCCATCCCAATGCGAGGAGAGCTTGTGTAGGTCGTCGGTCTTGAGTTTCCGCTTGAGGACGACGTCGCCGACGACGAAGGGTCGATCCTTAATGTTGCGGTTGTAGTAGCAGCGAACTCCTTCGAGGTACTTGGTGGTGCGGACGCAGGATGCCAACCGTTCTTCTTCGAGACAGTCGAGGTCGTCGCAGCGTGCCTGGTCGGAGGCCTCTTCATCATAGTTCTCAACGCGCGGGGAATGGAAGGCGACGTCGGCAGGGATGATGGCTTCGGAGTTGAAGACCATGAAGTAGAGTGAAATACCGGTTTTTCGGCTGGGTTGAGTGCGGAGGCCCCAGAGTACGGAGGGGAGCTCGCGCATCCAGCTTCCAGGGTGCTTCTCGTCCTTCTGGTAGAGGCGCTTCTTTAAGGCATCGAGAATCATGCCGTTGGTGCGTTCGGCTTGGTCGTTGGCTCGAGGATGGGCGACGGAGACATACTTGACAAGCATGCCCCGTCCTTCGCAGAAGTCCCAGAAGACATTGCCGGTGAAGTTGGAGCCGACGTCGGTGATGATAGAGTTCGGGAGACCGAAGCCGTGAATTATCTCGTCGATGAAGGAGACGGTGTTTTTGGCGGTCGCCTTGTTGTTTGGCTTCGCTTTGATCCATTTGGAGAACTTGTCGACGGCGACGTAGATCCACTTGAAGCTGCCCTGAGCTGGTCAGAAAGGGCCGATCATGTCGAGCCCCCAGCAGGCGAAGGGCCATGAGGCCGGTATTGCTTGGAGCTCTTGCGCAGGGACGTGTGTTCGCTTGGTGAAGAATTGGCACCCCTCGCAGGTGCGTACGAGCTGCTCGGCGTCGGTGACCGCTGATGGCCAGTAGAATCTCGTGTGGAAGGCCTTGCGTACCAATGTCTTTGCGGCGGCGTGGTTCCCGCATTCGCCAGCGTGGATGTCAAAGAGGATCTCGAGGCCGTCTACCCTGGAGACGCATTTTTGGAGCACTTTGTCTCTAGAGTTTTTGCACATGAGCGCACCATGGACCAAGACATAGTTGTTGACGCGACCAACGAGACGCTCATCTTCGGTCTTGTCATCAGGAACGAGGTTTTTTGAGAGATACTTGATGAAGTCCTCCCGCTAGTCAGATGGTGGTGTAGGGATGACGCTAACCAACTGTCCTGCCATCGAGGGTGGAGACGCGGAGTTTGTCGATGATGCGGAGATTGCAACGTCATCAATAAAGGGGAAGGTTAGGTCATGAACAAATATGCCAGCTGGTATCGGAGATCGTGACGACGCTAGTTTGGACAACTCGTCGGCCGCCTGGTTCTGATCACGCGGAACGTGATGGTATTCGACATCGAAGAACTTGTCTTCCAGCTTCCGGATGGCCGCGCAGTAAGCGCTCGTCTTGTCGCTAGAGCAGCTCCAATTCTTATTGAGCTGGTTGATGACGAGGGCAGAGTCGTCGTAGACCATGAGGCGTTTGACACCTAGCTCGCTGGCGATTTGTAGGCCGTGGAGAGCAGCTTTGTATTTAGCAGCATTGTTTGAGGCTGGGAACAGTAGTCGGAGCACGTAGCGTAGCTTTTCGCCGGTTGGAGATGTGAAGAGGAGACTAGCGCTAGCGCCGTGCAAGGTGAGGGATCCGTCGAAGAAGAGGACCTAGTGTTCTGGCGCCTCTGTCGGCACTGGGGTCTGGATGTCCGTCCATTCTGCGATGAAGTTGGAGAGTGTTGATGGTCCTTAAACACTTGTTTTACCATCAACATTTTATCCAAAAATTCACCAAAAAGGCATGAAAAGTAGTCAAATAGGTTTCAATCTAACCAAATTCCACATGTCCATAGATTTTTAATTGAATGCAGGATTTGGACCAAATTTCGAGCATGGACCCACCAGGGGCCGAGACCACTCACCAGAGCCCATTTGGGCCCTAGTGGGGTGGCGCCCGCCACCTAGGTGGCGCCCAAATGTGACGGAACTGTCCTGATTATAAGAACTCAAGTACCGTCTTAGTCAAATTCGTCTGACATCGACCCGTACTTGAATCCATATAACCCAGGTAGTCCAGAAATCTCGAAGGATTTCAAACATCGTACAACATACAGGATCGCATCGTTCAAGTATTGCATTCGTAAGGATACATCACTGATAAACGAAACCAAATTTAAACATCAGAGTGCGGAAATAAAGAGTTATTACAATACTGAGTTTTAAAGTGCGGAAGCTGAAATAAGTTTTGGAACATGACCACCACACATGTGGCCCAAATAAACATTGTTTTTGATAACTCACTCCTCCTTTTTCAAATAATGTGCCCCTAGAAGTCTTAGTCCAGCAAGAGAAAAGGAGAAGCTTCTGGATGGCCCTGCCCTGGGCCTACTCCTCATCACCCTCCACGGGGTAGAGACAGTGCTTACAATAGTCGTAGTACACCTGGCCATCTGCAACAAACGGGATAAACCCTGAGTACGGGAATGTACTCAACTGGACTTACCCATCCAACTGAAAATAAAGACACCAAGGGTATGCAAGGCTTTCTGGTGGAGCTGGGATCTTTAGTTGCGGAAAGCTCAATTAAGAGAAGGAACATTTAATGTCAGTGGTGAGCAGTCAAATTTTAGACCTACCTCTTAATCTAGATTTGCACCTGAACTATTACATACACTTGAGTCTAACAAACAATAATATAACCATATCCAGTTGACTTTAATCGCATTTTAGTTGAACCTTTAACATCACATGGAGTTATATCGTGGTGAAGCTCGCCATAGTTTCCCACTAACCAGGGGAGACGGCGACTCGAATCGAATTCCAAACCAGCTGGTGAAAGACCTTTAATACCAACCCACACTTTCCCCTTCGGGTCCATGCATTCGGTAACCGCTCGATGCTTGTTCGTGGTGGTAATCGTCGCGGTACAAGCACGGACCACCCAATTAGAACTATACGATGGCCATTCCGAGGCAGATCGTGTTTCCATACTAGAGGGTGCGACACGGGTTGAGACCGGCCCAAACAGCGTCTAACCGGCTTTGGGGTCGATGATTACGGCACCGACATATCCCTAAGTAAAAGGGCGCGTTCAAAAATGAACGAGGGCCAACATCGATACAAACCTACACGATCCAACGGACAGACTGCCCCCAAGTTCCAACTTGGTGCCTTGCCTTCGAATTGACCGTATTTCATTACTACTCAGGTTCTTTTCCACGATAGCAAATATAGCCAACCGTGATCCGGTAAATACCCACCAGGGGTATTACGGGAACGTCCTTTCTTTACTACTTTATTAAGCAGGCTAAGCAATTCTACATTATAATTAAGTACAGGATAACAAGGCAGGTATAATCAATAATCAAGGAATGATAACGCAGCAAGTAGGATTCAATCAACTCCTATACCTAATGCATCACAATATAAAATACTCAAATAGATTAATTGTAAATACTGGGAGACTTAGAATGCTCCGGGGCTTGCCTTGGGAGAAGACTGAGGCCTCGTGAGCGGGGCACTCAGGCAGGTTAGCTTCCGGCGCAGGGTTGACCTCCTCGGTTCTAGGCAGTTTCGGGATCTCCTGCTCGACGTTTCCCTCCGGCTCTTGGTCGGGCTCCGGGACTGTCGATCCTATTGCAATGCGATGGATAATAAATAGATAAATAGATAATGTGTGGTGTGAGATATGGTGGTATGAAATGTAAACACTTCTTGCAAACCAACAAAACCAACTTGTTGAACCACTTTTGACATTGAGGAAAAACACTTAATCACCACATAAAACAAAACCATTAATTCAACTATTTCTTATTTATAATTCAAAGAAATCTAGGTTTGAACTGCAAGTGCATTTTTCTGAACTCATAAAAATCCACAAAAATTCTAGAAGGTAACTAACACTAACTAGACTTCACTGCCCAAATTCCAGCAAGAGATAAATTACAGAATCAGCAGATACAAAAAGATGATATAAACTGCTCAAAAGTACTTTGAACTAACTTTTCTTATAAAAAGTGTCAAACAGCAGATTTCATATTTTTCCTAGCTTCATCTATTCATAAACACTCTACTGTAGAAAATTTGCTATCAGAGCATAAACACATCACTCTATAAAATAAACAAATTTACTGCAGATTAAACTATTTGAACTACAACTCTATAGGAAAAGGGTGACATACTCATTTCTATATTTTTCCCAGATTCTATTCCACATTTCATATTTATCAAGGAAGTTCCATGAACAGAAACATTATATTATTTTCTACAAGAATTGTCTAAGAAAAATACAGAAAAGCACCTTTGTACAACAACTCCTTATTTTTCCATATAACAACCCATAGTTAGCATTTTCCCAGCTTACTCATAACATACAGAGACTACATAAATTTTCCCATATTTTATTTTCACACATAAAACATCTTAACAATTATTCTAAGAAAACAGCTAAAAAGGAATTTAAACCTAAACAGATACTTTTTCTACATAAATAGTACCTCATAAATTTTTCACAGTCACATAACATGATAAGAAACCTACACAAATTTTTCCATGAATTATCTCAATAAGGAACATATAAACTCATTTATCCAAACAAAAGCACATAAACTGGATTAAATAAAAACAGTATAATAAACTTCCACCAAAAATACTTTCATATTTTTCCATGACTGATCTGCTCATGAGCAAGCTACCAAAACTGAAAGCACCTCCTTTGGGTTAATAAAACGTGCTATACAAAGTAAACAAGCTTTTCTAGAACGTCCGGCCCAACTTCCACAGACCCGGTCCATGGACCGTGAGCGGCTGACGCGTGGGGCCCGTGGGTCAACGGTCCCACCTGCCAGTGAGAGCAGAGCAGAGGCAGTGTTTGACCGCGCGGTTCTCGCCGGCAGTGAGGTCGCCGGCGGTGCGGTGGTGCTCGGCGTGTTCCCCTTGGCTAGGCGGTTCGGGTGGTGGTGTTGGTTGGGCCAGCGCACGGCCGTAGCTCGCCGACGGTGAGCGATGGCGGACGGCGGCGGCGGGGGTGCTCGGCTAGGTCATCTCCGGTCGTCACCGGCCAAATCAAGGTGTGCGCTGTGCTTAGTGAACCCTAGGGAGCAAGGCTAGCGGGTTGGATTGGCTCGAAAGGCTCCAGAGGAGCTTGGCCTCGAGTGGAGGTCACGGCGGCGCCCATGGCGCTCGGCCGGGTGAGAGAGAGAGGTGGGGAACGGTAGCGTTGAGACGGGTGGGTGTTCTCACCTTGCTTTGGTGTGACGGGGCTCGACGAGGAAGATGGGGCTCGGCGAAGGCTTAGGTGGCGTGGAACAACGGCTTGCACTCCCGGTCGTTGATGGTGGCCGAGAGGTGGCACTTCTTGTTCCGGCGGTGGTGGGGCTCCGGCGAAAGTGAAAGCGGGAGCACCACGTGGTCTAGATGATGGCTGAGTGGTAGCCGGAGTTAATCGGCCGGCGGTGGCTTGGCTAGGGCGGAACGGCGGTGCGAGCTTTCAGTGCCGAACGGTGGCGAGCAGTAGAGTGCTCGGCGCGTTCGCGGGAGAGGAGAGGGAGAGAGAGCAGGCGGATGTGTGCGAATGGAGAGTGAGGGAGTGGAGAGAGGGAGTGTGGTGCGCGGGGCTTTGGCTCGGCCGACGGGTGACCGATGGTGGTGGCGGGTCCCGCGGCGGCGAGCGGCGAGTGGCGGGCGATTGGCGCGGCAGGCGAGGCAGCGCACGACGGCTGCGGCTGATTGCTTGCCTGACCGAGCGGGGAAGATCGGGAGGTGATAGGCCGGAGCGGATACGCGGCAGGGAGGAGCGGCCACGCGGTGGCTCGGCCGGCGTACAGCGCGTCGTGCGCGGCGAGCGCGCGCGTGCGCGGGGGGGTGCGCGGGCCGGCGCTGGCGCTGGCTGGGCCGTAAGGACAGATGGGCCGAAAGGTGGGCGCGGAAGAAAATCATTTTCCTTTTTCTTTTTCCAAAACTTTTTCAAACTTTGACCATTTAAATCAGTTTCAAAAACTCAAAACTAGGCTTTGACCCAAAAATAAAAGTTGCTCAAATAATTTTCTCTACAACTTTCATATAAGACATTTTTGCTGAAAGTCATTTTTGCAACCTCCACATAAATAAAGCCATTTTTGAACCATAAATCATTTTGTTTCCTCATTTTAGTTATCAAACCACTTTGAACTAGGTCAAGGTGTCAATATAAAAAGTATTGTACTCAATATTCTCTATTTTATAAAACTATTTGTCAAGACAGAAATCCACTTAAACAATCAAGTCTAAGAGAACCGAAAATCCAATAAACAAACAAAAGGCAAAAAGCACTTTCATGCACATGAAATGATGCAATGCATTGCTCATGGATTTTAGTAGCTAAATGTACTTCCTAATGCAGTGCTTGACACTAGAGTGTCACACCAAACATCTCCCCTGCCACGTCACTGATCCGTGTGACCACCCCAGGGCCAAATCTTAGCCCTCGGTCACTAGGTCGGTGGCATCAGAGGGCTCAGGAGGGAGTGGCGTGGATCATGCATGCCGCCATGCAAAGAAGCACATGTTGAATTAAAGAAGTACATGCTTAATTCTTCTCCACCATTGATCTAAAGGAGGTTACGATCCAAGGGCTCTCATCCATCATCACGCGGATCGATGATGTGGCGGTGGAGTAGCCCCTACTCTACCTCTCTACTATAAATACCCCCTGGAGGCGTCACTTCATTTCAAGCAAGGAAGAAAAGGAAGCAAACAAAGCAAGGCTAGAGCTAGAGAGCTAATAGCTTAGGATTTAGCCAAACTTAGGCAAGTAGGTAGCTAGTAGCGCAAGGCATCCTTGCCTCATTGCCCTCGCGGAAGTGCTGCTCAAGGCTTAGCTCAAGAGTAGAAGCGTGCGAGTGATCAGTCCTGGATTTGGGAAGAGTCTTCATCTCCAGTTCAGGTTTTGCTCTTGTTACTTGAAGGACCGAGAATGCACTAGCAAGGCGACCAGAGGGGGGGTGAATGGGAGCTCAAAAATTTCTTTCGAAATTTTGACCGATTGTCCCAAAATCAACCCCCAAAAGCTACGACCGAGAACGTGATGCCCACGACCCATGGAAGAGGGTGGATGATCCCTTGGATCACAGCGAGGCACCACAAAGCGATAGCGAACCAAATGCCAAAAGAGCCGGCACAAGTTTGACCCTCAAAAACCAAGTCCCGAACGTAGACAGACGGCTACGCACGTCGAGAAACTCCTAAATACCTATGCTAACAAGTAGCAAAGATACCTAGAGAGGTTTCTTGATCAACTCTAGGGCCAAACGGAAAGTCCGGAAACCAAGCGAACAAGCCAGGAGAGCAAACGCACTAAAACGCACCCTTCAGGCAAATCCCGGACTGTCCGGCCCTGGGGTCCCGGACTGTCCGCGGTACTCCCGGACTGTCCGCGAGCGAGGGGCGGACTGTCCGCCGGCAAAACTCGCCAAACAGCAAACCTGATGAAGTCCCCTGGACTGATCCCGGACTGTCCGCGACTCACAACTGCGGACTGTCCGCCGGTCACGAAAAAGCAAATCGGCCGAAGAACACAGCCACTGACTCAGCTGATCCCCGACGCGCGGACTGTCCGTGGTAGCACTGGCGGACTGTCCGCGAGTGCCCAGAAAGGGCGATTTCGATCGCCCTCAACTCAAATATTCACCAAATTGATTCAAACCAAAATCCCTTGATCCCAAACTTGGAGAGGATGATCACGAGGTAGTTAGGAGACTATCCCCAGGAAATCATCCGCTCAAAACAACTCAATCAACGGGAAATCGAAGGGGAAGGTGTATGAACGAAAAAGCGACACGAAAACGAAATCAAGCCGATCTACTTGTTCGTGAGGAGTTAGATGAATTCCTTCAGTGGAAATGATCTCCTCACAATAAAGAACAAGATGATTCAAACGGATTTTGCAAAGACGCACTAGAGAGGGAGATCGAGTGACGGGAAAATCGTGGAGAAACGAAAAACGCGAAGAACACGAACAAAACGCGAATCAAGTCATCGATCTGCAACCGTGTGACTACCACACGCTACAACAGTGAGGTTACGGCCTCACTTCCTCAAAATCTCCAGTACACAGAGGTATGGTTCTCTGCGGATCTCAGCTAGCTATAGCAGGGGATTGGGAGAGCAGGAAACCCTAGAAGCAAAGAGCAAATGATTGAGATTTATGGGGAGGTGGGTGTCTCCCCCTACTTATCCTAATTCTAACGATTCCTAATTCCCACTCTACCCCTAACTACTGACAGAGCGAACCAGCTAAACCCTAAGGTTATTCTGGACCAACTCGATGGTAGGTGGATCCGACGGCCACGCCCGCACAACTCGTAGTGTTGCCTCGACGCAACCTCCCGATTGCCGCCACGTGCCGCCACGCGCTCTGCGTCCTTTTCCGGACTCCGCCCCCGTTTTGTGGCCCAAACGGGAAACAGCCTTCACGATCAACCCCCGTTTTGAGGCCCAAACCGGGAAACCAGCCCACCGAAGCCTGAGTTTTGTGGCTCAAACTCAGCAAACCCGCAACAACCAGGTTTTGAGGCCCAAACCTAGAAACCGTCCTCAGCCCGAGTTTTGTGGCCAAACTCGGAAACCATCAGCACCCAGGTTTTGAGGCCCAAACCTGGAAACCGTCCACCCGATGGTTTTTCTCTGGCTCTACCACCAAACCGACGCTGTAGAGGGGATGCACCGCCCATGCACCCCGTCCACCGACACGTGTCCCCAGGTCCTCGACCCAAGCAACACCGTGCCCGCAAGTCTTCGCTCGTCGTTGTCCCAGGCTGTCAGCCACCACAGCTGATCCTCGGCCACCGGTCCCTCAGTCCAGCCTCACGTCCGCCCTTCGCCACTCTCGGCCCATCGGCACGGCACGTCTCTACTTGACCTTCACCTTGCCTCTGATCACTGTATCCGTGCTCGACACCTTCACAACACAAGCCAAAGAACATGTGCATTATCCCAGTTGACAATCACTCGTCACTCAGAGACTCAGCATACACCCATGTATCCGCAATCTCCCCCTTGATGAGTGCATTGTCAACTACCAACACAAATCATAATTGAATAGAAGAGGAAGAAGGAAGAAGGAGAAGAGAGAACTCGACCAAATGACCCAAAAGCATAGCAAAGCCGAAGAAGGTCAAGTGGAAAGAGCAAAACAACTTGGTTCCCAAAGACATGGGCAACGGCTCGACGCAACAAGCAAAGCAAAGCTAGCCCTCAAGAAGAGGTAGAACAGGCTCAACACCGCTAGCAAATGCCAAATGAAAAATCAAAGCAAAATGCTAGTCCCTCAAGGCAGAGGCACAGAAGCTCAACACAACTAGCAAGAAAGCTCGACATCGACTGAAAAGCTCGATACCAACTGAACCCAACTGAAACAAAGATGCGACTGCTAGTCCCTCAAGATAGAGGCAAAGGCTCAACAAAACTAGCAAAGCGCTCCGAACCAATTGGAAATTCCAAAAATTCAGCATGAGCAAACTCCAAACTCCCCCTTGCATGGTGCACACAACCGATTCCTCTCCCCTTAGCGAAACATGGGAGCATGATTTGTCCAAATTTTCTCCCCTTAGTTGAAAATGCACCATCAAGCAAAGGAACTGAAAGCGATTTCTCCCCCTTAGAAAATGCACCACCAAAAAGTGCCAACAAAAGAAGATCTCCCCCTTCCAAAATGCATATGAGTCAAGATGCAACTAGCAGCAGCTTCAGGAATATAGTCAAGAAAATGCAAAGATGCTCTAAACAGTATAGCTCCAACGACTCACTGGAAAGCTTACAAGCTAGCGAAGGCTCAAACTGATCACCAAATATGAAATATGAACAAATGAGCAAAGTAAGCAGTTTTTAGCCAAAAAGGTATTCACCATCAAAATAGCACTACACATGTATAGACAGGAAAACAGACGAGTGCTAACCATGTATGCAAGTGAACTACCCCTATAGCAAAGTTCAACATCAGCTATAGAATGAAGCAAAGACTTGTGTATCCAAAATTTTATCGGAGTTTCAGCGGTAAAGAAAGCAAGTTACACAAGTTCAATTTAGCATGTGATTGCGAGAGGTTGAAAGCTTGTCATTGCCTAACTTTTCAACTTTGCGAAGCCTATGCAGAAGCAATCAGAAGCTTAAAGCAACAGTTTTGGTCATACACTACATAGCTCAAGTTTAACTCAAAGTGCAATGAGAAACAGTCTCGAAACTGTGATGTGTTGACAAGCAATCCCATCTCGATCTTTACAATTCACTTATCTTGGTTCAAGTTTTATCTCAGAATATGAACAGACCAAGCAAGTGACAGACTCAGAACTAGATACATAGCAACCTAGCATATATGAAAAGCACGAGTGTATTCAACACATCCTACACATGCTAGTTGCATATCTCAATGGTAAACATTTTCAAGTTTTATGTTTGTTAAGCAGGTTCACCATTCAAAAGTAGCTCAGCTCACAACATGTATTAGTGATCAGAAAGAGCATAAGCTACTAGCAGCAGCATATAGCATCGGAGCACACTAAACAGAGCATAATTACATTTTAAAGATTATATACATGAAGCTCAGAGTAAAAGCGTATGCTGAATATGCAAATGAAAAACAAAGCAAACGAGAAAATAGTCAGTCTATGATACAAGATCAAAAATGTTTCCCCCATCTAAAAGGGAAACACACACCAAGCTCACCCCTCAACCGATTAAAGGTTGATTCGTCCAAAGGCTTGTGAAATATCAGCCAACTGATGATGAGTATCGACATGGCGAAGGTCGATATCACCCTTCTCATAATGGTCTCGCAAAAAGTGAAAGCGCACATCAATGTGTTTGGTCTTCGAGTGAAGCACGGTTCTTAGCAACGCTAATCGCACTCGTGCTGTCACAAAGCAAAGGAACTCGAGAAAGCTCAGACCAAAATCACGCAAAGTGGCCATCATCCAAAGCAACTGGGAACAGCAGCTAGCCGCAGCACATACTCAGCCTCCGTGGTAGACTGGGCGACACTAGACTGCTTGCGAGAAGACCACGATACAAGAGAAGAACCAATAAATTGGCAAGTCCTAGAAGTGGACTTGCGCTCAATGCGACAACCAGCAAAATCGGCATCGGAATAACCACAAAGGGAGAGGGTGGAGGAAGCTGAATACCAAATCCTGAGCTCAGGTGTGAAACGAAGGTACCTGAAAATGCGCTTGACCGCCTGATGGTGAGAAGTGTGCGGCAACGCCTGAAAGCGCGCACACAGACACACCGCAAATTGGATGTCCGGGTGTGTCGCCGTCAGGTAGAGCAGCGACCCGATCATGCTTCAGTACTCCTTCTGGTCCCACAGCTTCTCCATCCTTGTGCGCGCATCCAGGGCATCGTGGTCGACATGGGTTTGGAAGAGGCTGGCCTCACCCATATCGAACCTCTTCAGCAAGTCCATGGTATACTTGCCTGGTGCACAAACGTCCCTTCTCGGGATTGCTTAATTTGCAATCTGAGAAAGAAAGTCAGCTCGCCCATCATACTCATCTCGAACTCCCTGCTCATAGTATCTGCAAACTTGGCAACCAAAACGTGAGAAGAACCATCGAAAATGATATCATCCACGTCAATCTGGACCAAGAGAGTGTCTTTGCCTTCCTTGAGGAGAAAGAGCATTTTATCCACACATCCCATTTTAAAACCCTTAGCAAGCAAAAAGGTTTTCAACCTATCATACCAGGCTCTAGGGGCTTGTTTCAAACCATATAAAGCTTTGTGGAGTTTGAAAACATGGTTTGGAAACTTGGGATTTTCAAAACCGGGGGTTTGTTCAACATAAACTCTTCTTCTATTAGCCGTTTAAGAAGGCACTCTGACATCCATTGAAAAAGTTGAAACCTTTGGATGTTGCAAAAGCCAAGAGTATCCTAATAGCCTCCAAATGAGCTATAGGAGCAAAAGTCTCCTCATAGTCTATCCCCTCTTCAGACTATAACACTTCGCTACAAGCCTGGCCTTGTTCCTAACAACGTGGCCATCCTCCCTTGCTTGTTTTTGAAAACCCATTTTGTCCCAATAGGCTTACAGTCTGGAGGAGGTGGAACTAAAACCCAAACCCGATTTCGCTCAAAGTTCCTAACTCCTCATGCATGGCATTGACCCAATCCGGATCCGTCAAGCGTGTCCAACATCTCGGGGCTCAAAATCAGCAACAAAAGTAGAATGAGCAAAGTGAGAGATTTGAGACCTGGACCGAGTGACACATTCGTCGATGCTGTCGATCATCTGCTGAGGGGGGTGTTGGCGCTGGATGTGTCGTGGTGCCTCCCGTGCAGAAGTGATCTCCCCCTCAACAGCAGCTGGTGCCTCCCCGGGTACAAAAGGTACCGCTCAGGGTGGTGGATCCCACGGCCCCCAGGAAGAAGACGTGTCGGGGCCGTGAGTCATCGTAGAAGCCGCTCTTTGCGGCAAAGCAGGTGGAGGGGGTGCTGGATCATCCATACCTTCAGCACCCTCGTCCTCGTCATCAAAAAGAGGCTCACCAACCTCATGATCACCTGCACGCTCAAAACAAGAAGAAGACAAACCATGGTCTCGTCGAAGGTGACATCGGATGTCTCCATGACTCGGTTAGTGTCAAGGTTAAGTACACGATAAGCTCGAGTGTGAGTGCCGTAACCCAAAAACACACCGTCAGAAGAACGAGACTCAAATTTGTCCAAGTAGCCCTTTTTGAGTATAAAACAATGGCAACAAAAACTCAAAATAACTCACCTTGGTCAGTTTTCCAAAACGCAACTCATAAGAGGTCTTTTTCAAGAAGCTCGGAGAAAATGTGATTTGAAATGTAGCATGCAGTGCTCATAGCTTCGGCTCAATATCCCCTAAGAGTCCTATGCTCATCGAGCATCGTCGTGGCCATCTCTACAAGGGTCCGATTCTTCCTCTCTACAACACCATTCTGTGGCGGTGTGTAGGGGGAAGAAAACTGATGCTCTAAACCCAAAGAGTTACAAAACTTCTCAAAATCTGAATTCTTGAATTCGGAACCATTATCACTCCTAATAGCTCGCATCGAGTTCAAGGGATCGTTCTGAAGACGCAAAATCAGATTGCGAGCAAAGGAGAAAGTCTCGGTCTTCTCAGCTAAAAGAAGACCACGAATATCTCGAAAAGTCGTCAACAACAACAAGCACATACCACTTCCCCCCAACCGAGCTCACCCGAGCCGGACCAACAAGGTCCATGGCAAAAGCTCTCTAGGGTGCTTGGTCATGACCTGAGTCACTAGATGGTTGGGAGCGGCAACCATCTTCCCATGTCTACAAGAGTGGCAAACAAGATCCTACTCCATATGCAACTTGGGCAATCCTCGATTAGGCCAAGTGAACTAAGCATTGCAAGCAAGTCGAAGCTCAAATGTCCAAGTCTCCTATGCCACTTCCAAAGATCAGAGGAGGAAGGTCCAGCCACAAGACAACGAGAAGTGCCAAAAGACTCTGAGAAATTCGCACGAAAGACTTTCCAAAGGGCGAAATCATACAAACAAGATTGCCCTGAGGATCCAAAATACGACTGAGATTCGGTTTAAACGAATCTCATAGTCATCATCAAAAAGTTGCGAAACAGAAAGAAGGTTAAAATGCAAGTTAGAAACAAGAGCAACATCGCGCAACACAAAGTGCTCATTAACTCGCACCGACCCACGAGACAAAACCTTACCTTTGCTATTGTCGCCGAAGGTGATAAACTCCTTTCCGGCGACTGGACTAAGACTGGAGAACCACTTGGCGTTTTCGGTCATGTGCCTCGAGCAACCAGAATCCACCAACCAAACGTTCTCCAATCGTTTTACCTACATCAATAAAAAGACATAGGGTGAGCATACGGTCCAACACTGGGGTTAGTGAAGTAGGAAGAATACCAGTGTTGGACTGGCTGCTCAAAAGAACGGTTAGTAGAAAAACCATTCCTAGCACGCCTACGGGGGGAGCGATCACCACGTTGAGGAAAACGTGGACCGCTAAGGGAAGAGCGTCCATCGCGATACTCAAAACGCGGTGGGGGAAAACGCTCAATTACAAAGCCACCGCCACGGGGTCCATAGCCTACAACTACAGGCTCTTGCCGGGCACGACCTCCTCTCTGCTGCCTAGGCCTGGGAACTTGAGGTTCTGGACCTCTAGGCCTAGCAGCTCTCCTTGGAACTCTCCTCTGAACATTCGGTACATGTACATCATGGAAAGGATGGTACATGTCCGGATTGTCCATCTCCCTAGCACGGCGCGCCTCTCTCTTGCACCAAAAGCAAAACTCACTCAAGTGTTCATCTCGCCCACAATGCTCACAATGGTACCTCACCGCTCTCAAAGGGGGTTGTTGGTACTCACGGTAGTCGGTGTGGATCACTTTGCCCTTCTGTGGCATAAGCTCCTCCTGGATTGGTGGCATGGTGTCAAGCTTGTTCTTGAGGTGGTTTGGTTTTGGAGCCCATGATTGTTTCTTGGTGGAGCTCTCGGAGGCTCAACAAAGACCCCATCCTTGGTGTTAGGCTTGAGAGGCTCTTTGGGTGGAATCTTGGTAAGCTTGGGAGTAGTGGTGGAGTTGGGCTTCTCACATGGGTTAGACCACTCGATTCTCCAATCTTCCCAAAAGATGACACATCAACACCCAGAGCAAAACCTACACCAGGACCTCCAGTAGCTCGCTTGAATTAGGAGATCATCATCCCAAGCTGTGGCTCACCACTAGACACCCATGACAAGACGGTCCGAAGGTATGTGTTTTCCTCCTCGGTTTGCATCTTGTCATGCTTCACGTTCGCAATCTCCATCTCCAAACCCTCACAAAGAACACCTAGCCACACATGTGCTACCTGAGTTGGCCTCTTCAGAGACACAATCTTGGCATCTTCTCTGCCAACTCAGATTGCAAGACAGGACAAGTCTTGCACGCACCCAACAGCAAGGGTCTAGCCTTCAGCTCATCCACCTCTCCCACCAACGCCACATACTTACCTCTCAATGTGAGAAGTCAGTCATGTGCGTGGTGCACATCTCACACTCCTCCTCCTCAGTGACAACAACGGTGGACTTGATAGACTCAAGTTCCTTCACCGTATCCTCCCACTTCTGCCTAAACTCCTTGCGCTCTCTAGCGCACGCCTAAGCAACTTGTCTTGACTAAGGAGAGCGGCAGTAAGTTTCTCGACCTCTGCAGAAAGTTCGTCGGGGGTCAGAGATACTTGGGAGGTGTCGTCATCGTCGTCGTCGTTCCGAGGAGTCTCCTCCAGCTCGCCGTCGACCTCCTTGCCGAGGGCCATGGTGTAGAAGCCCTCGTCGTCGGTGAAGAAGCAGAGGCCATTGAACTTGTCCTCGATCCTCTTCTTCTTCTCGGACTCGTCGTCGCTTGAGGAAGCGGAGTAGTCATCCGAATCGTCGACGTCACTGAGCGTGGCGAAGAACGCACGCTGCTCAGCCTGGGCCTTCTCCAATTACTTCGTCTTGATGTACTCCTTGTTGAAGCCGCCCTTCCGCTTGTGCCTTGCGGGGACGTACTTCTCCTTGCGCTTGCCGGAGTCGTACTTGTGCCCATGATCGCCCTTGCCGAAGACTTGCTTGTTCTTCTTCGGGCAACTGGTGATGAAGTGTTGGGGTCGCCGCACTCGTAGCATCCCGAGCATCCTCCTCCGCGGCGACGGTTCATGCGGTTGTTGTGAAACCGCGAGAACCGGTTGGCGAGCACGCAAACTCGTCATCCCCCAAAGACTCTAGCTGCTCCTCTGTGACAGAAAAGAGAGAAGAGAGTGCAAATCCTCCAGAGGGGATAGCAGAAGAGCCGAAACCAAAGCCATAGTCGGGCCAGAAGGATTCTCATAAGAAGCCCTCACCATGGCATCAATCTCACTGGACTTGATCTTACTAAAGAGCTCGTCGCACGTGAGGGTCTCATAGTTAGGCGTTCGATGATCGCCTGAACCTTCGAATCCCACACCGACCGATCAGGGTATGCAAAGCTTGAGAGCCCTCTCATGATCGTCGAAAGGCAATAGCTCCTTGTTAGCCCTCATCCTGTTGACAATCACCTGAAAGCGAGTGAATAAACTTTCTATGCTCTTGCCAGGCAAATGTCGAAAGTTCTCATTCTCTCACTTGAACGACTCGTAGAGACGGGTTTCGACTTGAGAGGTTCCATCATGGAAACGCATGAGGGTGGCCCAAATCTCCAGAGCCGTAGCAAGGTGAGAAACGCGATCAAACTCACTCATGCTCAAGCATGACAAAAGAGCATTACGGGCTCGGCTATTGGCATCGTGCTCATCGATCTGACTGAGAGACACGAGCAGCCAAGGTCACGTAATCGGCAGAGTTGCAAATATGCCAGATGGAAGCACCCAAACTCTGCAGATAGGCCGACATGCGTATCTTCCAATACGCATAGTTCGTCCCATCGAAAAACGCCGGTTTGCCCACGCCGCGATCCATGTCGCCTTCTGTGGATCTGGAACCAGCTAAGGTGGAAGATCCTTAACCCGCTCCGATACCAATTGAAGGACCGAGAATGCACTAGCAAGGCGACCAGAGGGAGGTGAATGGGAGCTCAAAAATTTCTTTCGAAACTTTGACCGATTGTCCCAAAATCAACCCCCAAAAGCTACGATCGAGAACGTGATGCCCACGACCCTTGGAAGAGGGTGGATGATCCCTTGGATCACAGCGAGGCACCACAAAGCGATAGCGAACCAAATGCTAGAAGAGCCGGCACAAGTTTGACCCTCAAAAACCAAGTCCCGAACGTAGATAGACGGCTACGTCGAGAAACTCCTAAATACCTATGCTAACAAGTAGCAAAGATACCTAGAGAGGTTTCTTGATCAACTCTACGGCGAAACGGAAAGTCCGGAAACCAAGCGAACAAGCCAGGAGAGCAAACGCACTAAAACGCACCATTCAGGCAAATCCCGGACTGTCCGGCCCAGGGGTCCCGGACTGTCCGCGATACTCCCGGACTATCCGCGAGCGAGGGGCGGACTGTCCGCCGGCAAAACTCGCCAAACAGCAAAGCTGCTGAAGTCCCCTGGACTGATCCCGGACTATCTGTGACTCACAACTGCGGATTGTCCGCCGGTCACGAAAAAGCAAATCAGCCGAAGAACACAGCCACTGACTCAGCTGATCCCCGACGCGTGGACTGTCCCAGAAAGGGCGATTTCGGTCGCCCTCAACTCAAATCTTCTCCAAATCGATTCAAACCAAAATCCCTAGATCCCAAACTTGGAGAGGATGATCCCGAGGTAGTTAGGAGACTATCCCCAGGAAATCATCCGCTCAAATCAACTCAATCAACGGGAAATTGAAGGGGAAGGTGTATGAACGAAAAAGCACCACGAAAACAAAATCAAGCCGATCTACTTGTTCGTGAGGAGTTAGATGAATTCCTTCGGTGGAAATGATCTCCTCACAATAAAGAACAAGATGATTCAAACGGATTTCGCAAAGACGCTCTAGAGAGGGAGATTGAGTGACGGGAAAATTGCGGAGAAACGAAGAACGCGAAGAACACGAACAAAACGCGAATCAAGTCATCGATCTGCAACTGTGTGACTACCACACGCTACAACAGGGAGGTTACGGCCTCACTTCCTCAAAATCTCCAATACACAGAGGTATGGTTCTCTGCGGATCTCAGCTAGCTACAGCAGGGGATTGGGAGAGCAGGAAACCCAAGAAGCAAAGAGCAAATGACTGAGATTTATGGGGAGGTGGGTGTCTCCCCCTACTTATCCTAATTCTAACTATTCCTAATTCCCACTCTACCCCTAACTACTTACCGAGCGAACCAGCTAAACCCTAAGGTTATTCTGGACCAACTCGATGGTAGATGGATCCGACGGCCACGCCCGCACAACTCGTAGTGTTGCCTCGACGCAACCTCCCGATTGCCGCCACGTGCCGCCACCGCTCTGCGTCCTTTTCCGGGACTCTGCCCCCGGTTTTGTGGCCCAAACCGGGAAACCAGCCTTCACGATCAACCCCCAGTTTTGAGGCCCAAACCGGGAAACCAGCCCACCGAAGCCTGAGTTTTGTGGCTCAAACTCAGCAAACCCGCAACACCCAGGTTTTGAGGCCCAAACCTGGAAACCGTCCTCAGCCCGAGTTTTGTGGCCAAACTCGGAAACCATCAGCACCCAAGTTTTGAGGCCCAAACCTGGAAACCGTCCACCCGATGGTTTTTCTCTGGCTCTACCACCAAACCGACGCTGTAGAGGGGATGCACCGCCCGTGCACCCCGTCCACCGACACGTGTCCCCAGGTCCTTGACCCAAGCAACACAATGCCCGCAAGTCTTCGCTCGTCGCTGTCCCAGTCTGTCAGCCACCACAGCTGATCCTCGGGCCACCAGTCCCTTAGTCCAAGCCTCACGTCCGCCCTTCGCCACTCTCGGCCCATCGGCACGGCACGTCTCTACTTGACCTTCACCTTGCCTCTGATCACTGTATCCGTGCTCGACACCTGCACAACACAAGCCAAAGAACATGCGCATTATCCTAGTTGACAATCACTCATCACTCAGAGACTCGGCATACACCCATGTATCTGCATTACTCAAGCACTTTACTATATTCTAGTTCATCATTTCAAGTATTACTTTATTCTACTTACCAGTATTGAGTAGTATAATTGATTGATTGCTTGAGTACCTAGTCATCCTACATTTCAATTCACTTAGCCATAGTAGTTAATCTCTAGTGTGCTTAGTGTTTGATCTTTGCCAATAGGTTGCTTAGTTAGTTTAGTGTTTATCTTATTAAGTCAAGTATTTGCTCTGACGTCCGCAAGGGTGTCTCTATTCTAGGCCAGGATAGAGATAGTTAGAATATAATTAGGCGTGGTGCTTAGTTATAGGCTTACCTTCAGATACGGCTAGACCCCCGGATAGCTGTGGTAGCAAGCAGGTGGTGACAGCCCTGTGCGCCTTGAATTCCACCACGTAGTTGGTCTAGTTTAACAGTAAGGCTCGTTGTGCTAGCGTTCAACCTAAGTCAGTGGTAAAGGCTAGTACGCCTCGGTACTTGACAAGATAGGAATAA
This sequence comes from Coix lacryma-jobi var. lacryma-jobi, assembly GCA_009763385.1. Taxonomy (NCBI): domain Eukaryota; kingdom Viridiplantae; phylum Streptophyta; class Magnoliopsida; order Poales; family Poaceae; genus Coix; species Coix lacryma-jobi. The sequence goes on from CM019829.1 coordinate 75,079,590, forward strand.
AACTATACTTAATTTGGTTGCTTATTTGGCATTTGCCTATCTTGCTTCGTAGTTATCTAGGAGTAGTTATTAGTTATTAGTTAGTTATCTTAGTTACCCTTAGTTATCTTATTCCCCTTATCTACCTATCCATCCACCTTACCTTAACCATTCATTTCATCCTTACCTATCCACTCATAAATTCATTCTAGTCTTTCATCTCCTCTCTTCTCTTCTCTCCTTTTTCCTTTCTTATTCTTCGACTCTCATCCCCTCCTTCACTCCACTCATACACCACCCTAGCCTTCCTTTGGGATCAAATAAATCGACACCTGGTACTCCCAGGCGAAGTGCTACTACGATAGTTCTGTGCGCTTGCAGAATCTCCTCTAAGTAGATTGCAATCTCTCTAGCTAGCTCCTACTAGTGTCGGGATTGACAACCCCATTTGACATTAGTAGATAGCTCCTTTAGCTTCACTCCTTTAGGTATAGTGACTGGACTTGCTACAAGCATTTCTGGCGCCGTTACCAGGGATAGATTCCATAGTCTTCTCCTAGTAACGACGTTAGCAAGTGTCAACAAGCATTTCTAGGCCATTACCGGGGATAGTTGCCTAGCTCTATCTTTAGTGAAGTTAAGAACTACCAACAAGCATTTCTGGCGCCGTTGCCGGGGAAGGCAATCGGTGTATCCTTCGAGTCCTTGTCGAATTTATCTTCACTTAAGCTCCCGCTTAGCGAATCCCATCTTTTCCCATTTTTTCTTTCCTTAGTCCTTCTTATCTTTTTCCTTCATCTTCTCCAACTTCTTTCTTTCTTATCTTGTTCTACCTTCACGATGGCCAACAAGACCATTCGTGAGTTTTCTGCTCCTTCTGCCGCCAATATAGCGACAGGACCAGCCGTGATCGATGCCAACCTCAATTTCGAGTTGAAACCAGCCCTGATCACGATGGTCCAAGCTAGCCCGTTCTGTGGCAAAGCTCATGAGGATGCCAATGCTTACCTCTAACAATTTTTGGAGATTTGCGGCACCTTCGCCATTAAGGGGATAACCCAAGAAGCCATTCGTCTTCATCTCTTTCCCATTTCTCTCCTAGGAAAAGCGAACCAATGGTTCTATACCAATCGCAATGTTGTAGACACATGGGACAAGTGTTCCAATGCTTTTCTCACCAAATTCTTTCCGATGGGCAAGACGAACGCTCTTCACAACAAAATCTCCAGCTTTACGCAACAATCCGAGGAATCTATTCCCGAGGCTTGGGAGAGAATGCAAGAGTGCGTCACTGCTTCTCCACACCATGGTATGGAGGACTGGTTGTTGATCCAGAACTTCTACCATGGCCTAACCCCACTCTCTAGAAGCCATTTGGATGCCGCCGTCGGTGGTGCATTCTTTTCTCTGAATGTTGCAGATGCTAAGGCTCTCATAGAGAAGATGGTGTCGAACCAAGGATGGAATGACGAGAGACTGCAGCCCCGTAAGCGAGGTATGCATTCCCTTAAGGAGGCCGACATGATCGTGGCCAAGATGGACCTGCTGGCAAAGAAGCTGGACAGCTATGAGAAGATGAACCAACAAGAGAGTGTCCAATCTCTGGAATCCTACATGACTTGTGAAGTCTGTGGAGAAACCTGAAGGACCGAAAATGCTATAGCAAGGCGACCAGAGGGGGCGTGAATGGGAGCCTAAAATTTCTTCTCAGAAATTAAGGTCTCTGTCCCAACAAAATCAACCCCAAAAGCTTCGGACTCAAACACGATGCCCACGACCCTAGAAAGAGGGTGGATGATCCCTAGGATCACAGCGAGGCACCACACAAGAGAGCAAACCAAAACTCCCAAAACTCCGAGACAAGTTCGCCCTCAAAAACTGACTCCCGAATGCAGATAGAGGGCTACGTCAGGATTCCTCCAAATACCGATGCTAACGCGTAGCAAAGATATGTAGAGAGGTTCCTAGGTGAACTCTAGAAGCAAACGAGAAGTCCGGAAACAAAATGGAAAAGCCGGGAGAGCAAAAGTACTAAGCCTTACCCTACAGCCGATTCGCGGACTGTCCGGGCTGCTGGTGCCGGACTGTCCGCGCCAGGGGCGGACTGTCCACGAAACCCTGGCGGACTGTCCGCAGGTCAAAAGGCAAAATCAGCACGGCTGCTGAACCCTCCCTGCGAGACTCCCGGACTGTCTGAGCCTTTGCACGGCGGACTGTCCGCCGGCCAAGTTACAAAGACAGCAACGCTGCTGGACTCACCCTGCGCGACTTGCGGACTGTCCGCGCCTGACACTGGCGGACTGTCCGCCGGTCACCCGAGGGGAAAAGACCCGAGGCCAACAGCTACTGCTCAGCTGAAGCCGCGATGCGCGGACTGTCCACGGCCAATATGGCGGACTGTCCGCGACCTCCCAGAAAGCCCAAAAACAGCTCGGGACAAAACCAAAATCGATTGGATCTTCACCAAATCGAACGGGGCTGCAACCAAACTTCTCCCAAGTGTTCTTCTACGTGTTGGGAAGCTAATTCTAGGATATCATTGCTTCAATCCAACTAATCCATGAGAAATCCGAAGAACACTAGAAAAGGGGAAGAACGAAGAACAAAAACGATTTCGACCCGATCTACTTGTTCGTGAGGGTAGAGATAAATTCCTTCGGTGGAAATGTTCTCCTCACATCAAAGAACAAGTTGATTCAAACGGAATCGCAAAAGATGCAGCGTAGAGGGAGATCGGGGGAGGAGAAAATCGTGGTGAAAAGAAGAACGCGAAGAACAAATTCAAAACGCGAATTCAACCACGAATTTGATCCTTGGATTCAGAGGAATGGATGTTTCATTAAGCACTCGGTGTCGGGCTACAAGCCACTCCAAGCAACACAAAGCTCGGATGGCGAAAAGCTCAAGAACAAGAGCCAACTCTCCCTAACCCTAGCCTTCTCTCACAGGAACAAAATGAGAGAGACACCGTCCCAGAATTCCCCAAGGATGGCTGCCCTAGCAGCCCCTTCACATATATATATAGGCGCACATCCGAAGACCAAAACGCCCTCACATGAAGCATTCAACCCAAATACCCCCAGGGGAAAAACTGTCCAACCCTAGCAGTTTTCATCCGACGGCCGCGCCCGCACATCCGGTAGCTTCGCCTCAACGCGACCTCCCTGATGCCGCCACGTCCCGTCATGTCGACCACCGCGCCTTCCTCGTGGATAGCTTTGCCGCCACACGTCGACCGTCCTTTTGGACCTTCCCCCGGTTTTGAGGCCCAAACCGGGAAACCTGCCAGCCCAGGTTTTGAGGCCCAAACCTGGAAACCATCCACCCCGAGTTTTGAGGCCCAAACTCGGAAACCCGCAAGCCCAGGTTTTGAGGCCCAAACGTGGAAACCGTCCAACCCGAGTTTGGAGGCCCAAACTCGGAAACCGGCCACCTGAGTTTTGAGGCCCAAACTCGGAAACCGTCGATGGTAGCTTTTTGAGGCTCAGCTACCGAACCCGCACCGTAGATGGGATGTGGTTCGCACACCCCGACCACCGGCACCGATGCCGATGCATGTCCAGCCTCCACGCCGGGCACAACACCTTCGCCTTCCTTCTTGACTCGGCCGACGGCACTTGCGCCGCACGCAAGCCCGTGTCCGACCTCCCGCCAAGTGCCACGACGCCATCGTCTTCCTCCCGACTCGGCCGATGCATCGCACATCCCCATGTGCTCCTGCTCGTCGATGCCACGTGCCAGCTACCACAGCTGGTCCTCTAGCCCTCCGGTCCGTCGGTCCAAGCCTCACGTCCGCCCTTCACCGCTCTGGGTACATCGGCATGGAACGTCCGCCGCACGGCACGCCCATCCTTCACCGCTCCCGGTCCGTCGGCACGACACGTCTCTACTTGACCTTCACCTCGCCATAGACCACTGTATCTGAGCTCAACACTTGCACATCAACACAGCCAAGAGACACATGTTGCACACGCACACCAACACAGAAACACCACAACTCAACGCCACCGGTTAGTCATAAACAACAAGCGCATAGCTAGATATAGACTCAACCGGGTAAAAGCCTCAAACCTTCCTCATCAAAGTCAATCATTCATCATATATGTTCTCAATCTCCCCCTTGATGAATGCATTGACTAAAAATAAAACCACAAAGGAAGGGTTTGAAGGCAAGCCTCATTCAAGTGCCCAAAAGCCAAGCGAAAGCAAACACAAGGCCACTTGAGATGAGGAAGGATCATGAAGACTCCAAATAAAAGATCTCGGTCCCAAAAGAAACGGGAAAAGCGGGCAAAGCCTCCACTTAACCGAAGAGTCAAGAGAAATAAGAGTTTCATGAAATCCCAAAAGGTACTCGAAAACCAATCTCAAATAAATTGTCAAACAATCATCACAAAAGAAACCAAGGTACTTATCCACTTGGATTCACTTGGGTCGAGATTTCTCCCCCTTTTTTTCTTTCTCTTTCTCCTTCTCCCCCTTGATGATTGAATTGATAGAAACTAGGCACAAGAGATGGTTTGAGATACCAAAACCAAAAATCTCATTCAAGTGATCAAAAGCCATAGAAGGGCAAAGAACAAAGTCACTTGACATGAGAAGATTATCCATTCAAATGCCCAAAAGCCAAAGAAATGCTAAAGAGGGGGCAATTTGAAATGAACATAACTTGGTCCCCAAAGACATGGGCAACGGCTCAACGCAACCAAGCAAGGGATCGGAGCAATAACTCATCAAAGAGCAAAACTCAATCACATAGAGCAAAAGACTTGGTTCCCAAAGACATGGGCAACGGCTCGATGCAACCAAGTCAAAAATGAGCTAGCCCTCAAGAAGAGACAGAAAATGGCTCAACACCACTAGTTCAAGGCTCGACACCAATTGAGGCTGAAACAACGCATGAGAATGCAAAACTGCTAGTCCCTCAAGATAGAGGCACAGAGGCTCAACACAACTAGCAGACGATTTGATACCAATCACAAACAGCCAACACTTGGTGAAGACAGCTAGTTCCTCAAGATAGAGGAAAAAATGGCTCGACACAACTAGCTGAAGGGTCCATACCAATCGAAAATACCAAGAAAAAACTACTAGTCCTTCAAAAGAGAAGCAAAAATAGCTCAACACGACTAGCAGGCTCGATACTGACTAAGAAAAACCACAAGAGAAGCTCAACACTAAAAGGAGCACAATCACTCGGAGCACGCGGAGAAGCAGCAAGACAAAAGCGACTCCCCCTGAAATCAAGCCTATACACAAAAGCTATGAAACAAGGCTCATGACACCAATTGCATTCCATACCGAACGATGGATACCAATTGAAACACATAAAAGAGCTATACCGAGTGAAGAAGAACATAAAAAGGCTAAACTCCCCCTTGCTCAAAGCTCTCCCCAAGATGCATGACTCTCCCCTTTGTACCAACACTCAAGCTCCCCCTTGCAAACAGCTACTCCCCCTTGACAAAAGGGAACATGCTGAGGGGTTTTGACATTTTTCACAATGTTGACACAAACAGAAGACAAGTCATCAACCAAAAGCATATGGGAGCCAGAGAAAAGCATTGAAAGTGACCATGAAATGTATCGGAGCTGGGGGTATGTACACTAAGCTAAAAATGCATGATATGCACAATGCAACAGCTTCGAGTGTATAGCAATCAGAATGAAAGGATGCTCAAAAGGGTGCTGCCCTGAAACTTCAGCAACCAAAACAAATGCTAGCAAAGGCTCAAACTGATCAAATGAATACGAAATATGAATACTTAAGCATATGAGCAGTTTTAAGCCATTTGAAAATGAGTTCACCACTAAAATAGCACTTAGCATGAATAGACAGGAAATCAAACAAGTGCTAACTCAAGTATAAAAGGTGAACTACCCCTAGCAAAGTTCAATCATCATGCAATAGAATGAAGCATAAACTTGTGTTATTTTCAAATTTTATCAGAATTTGCAGCGGTATTAACACAAGTTCAAGTTAAAGCATGTGATTGCGAGAGGTTGAAAGCATGGTCATTGCCTAACTTTTCAACCGGGCTAAGCCTATGCAAGAAAAGCAATCGGAAGCTTAAAGCGCCGGTTTCGGTCTTACACTACACGGCTCAAGTTTAACTCAAAAGTGCAATGAGAAACAGTCTCGATGCCGTGATGTGCTGACACATGCAATCTCATCTCGATCTTTTCATTTCACTTAGACTTGGATCAAATTTTAAGCACAAGATAAACATGAACAAACCAAGCAAATGAATGACTCAATGCAAGAGACATAGCAACCTAGCATACAAAAGATAGCACAAGTGATCTCAACACATCCTACCCATGCTAGTTGCCACTCTCAATGGTGAACAAATTAAAGGTTTCATAGTTGAATAATCAAGCTCACCATTTGCAAAAAATAGCTTAGCTCATAACATGTATCAAGTGATCAAAAAGAGCCCAAGCTACAAGCATCATCATGAATAAACAGGGTATACCAAAAAGAGCATAATCTCATTCTCATTTCTATATTCATGAAGCTCTAAAATGCACGATATACATGATGAAATGCATGCAAAAACTAGTTTATCAAAGACAAAGCAAAACTAGCCTAAAAAGGAAAACCCAAAACAAAAGGGTATCAGAGAAGTCAAACTAAGATACAACAGGCAAAATGCTTCCCCAACTAAAAGGGAAACACGCACCAAAGACACAAATAAAGGGCTAAGAAATGTTCAAGCGATAGCCAGCAAAATCCACACCGAAAAGACCACACAGCAGAAAGGGGTCGGAGAAGAAGAGTACCAGAAACCGAACTCAGAAGTGTGTCGGAGTACCTCATGATACGCATGACCGCCTGCTGGTGTGATACTCGAGGGGACGCCTGAATCTGCTGAAATCTTCGGGGCACCTGCCTCGCCGAAGTCGTCTCCCCCTCGCCTGATGCTGTCGCTCCCACAGGTGCAGCTAGTGCTCGCTGGAGAACTGCTCGAATGGAACCCCAAGTCGTGGAAGAAGAGGGATCGGGTCCATGAGCCGAAATGCTCTCTCCAGGCTCCTGTTCTCCTGCACACTCAAAAGCAGAAGAAACACAAGGCATTGTCTCGTCCAGTGTGACCTCAAGGTCTCCACGAAAACGGTTAGACACATAATAAGCATAAGGTGAACTCTCAACAAAAGGAGATCTACCTATGAATGATACCGCAAGGGGATCTGAACTCAAACTAGTCAAGACTACCATGCAATAGGATAAAGCACTGTATAGCAAAATGCAGCCTAAAGACATGATCAACCCAAACATAGCCTAAGCCTCAACACATGCTACAATGCAAGATAATGATAGCAATAGATCCAAAAGCATGTAACCTGATAAAATTGTGGAAAGGCTAGTGCTCAAACTAATCATATCAACAGGATACATGTAGCTACACAAAACTAGCACCTGACAAGTGACACCTAATGAACATCACAGCTCCACAAGTAAATCTCATGGAGAAGTATGGTAAAGCATGGCCTAATGTTCATGAGGATCACAAACTAGCATGAAAAGTGGATTAACCACCAAAGCTGTACACAAGACTAGCATGACATGATATACAAGATAGCACATGCTAGACTAAAGCAAAACATGATACAAAAGAAAATGTACATGCCAGAACTATACAAGTGAGCACATGACAGTCCATCTCATACCACAAGAAATAGGACATGGATGTACAAGGTATGAGTGTAAAAGAAAGCTCACCAAACTGCAAAAGCCACTTTGGAGGCAAATCTAAGCGGGGTGTAGAGAACCATCAACTCTTGATCACATCTAAAAGATCAAGCTCCATCAGGCGCATGTTCTCCACCCCGCGTCCTCATATCTACACACAAGAGGACAAAGCAGCCCGAGTCTTGGATCTCGAAGGGTTAGCAAGCATGTACTTGGGAACCCAAGACTTGGTCACAGATCTCAACTTATCTTGTGGGTTAGCATGATGCAAATGTTGGTTCAAATGCAATTGTGAAACACCCTTGGAAGCATTCCTCAAAAGGACAACTCCAGGAGAAGAACGAGTCGTACCACGGGAAAAGAGGCAAACATCTTCCAAGGTTTTTGTAGAAGAACAAATAGAAGCATTATGAAAAGCATGACGTGGACCAAGAGAACAAGCACCAGAAGCATGTCCTTGACCATGACCTATCCCACTAGAGAAGGAGTCATAAAACCCATCAACAAAGAGGGGCTTCTTACTAGGAGCACAAGCTTTCATGCCATGAGAAGGGCTATGAACCACCAAGTTCCTAGAAGAGAGAGCTTGGCGCAAGCGTTTGGCACGCCGATAGCAAAAGCTTTCTTGATGCCCATCTTTCTCACAAAAAGAGCAATGGTACAAAGGCCTATTGGTAGGCACACCATTCTCCGACAAGTGAGAAGTCCCTTGGGACTTTGAACAAGAAGCATCAACATTCAACTTGGTGCCAACGCTAGGAGCACACGTGCCATGGGAAAGGCCACGCGGCTTCCTAAAAGCCTTAGCTCGAATACGTCGCTCGTGCTTGACACGGCGAAAACAAAAATCGAATGAATGTCCATCCTTCTTGCAAAAGGTGCAATGGAAAATCGGATTGGGAGCACGAGTCCCAAAAATGTGAGAAGCACCCTTGTCAAGAGAAGTCCCTTGGACGTCATTCGAAGAGACAGCAAGGTTGGTAGTAGCTATGAAAGAGCTATCCAAAACCTTGACACTAATGCTATCGTCAAAAGACTCACGCGCAGCACAAGAACTCAACTCCGGTTGCAAAGATGCAAACATGGAAATATCAACATCGGAGTTGCAAGAATTGTGTGAATCAAAAGACTTAGCACAAAGACTCTTGCATCTTTTGGCTAAAACCTCATTTTCAAACATGAGGCGATCACAAGTACCACAAGGAATGTTTTTCAAATTTTCCATCTCCTCCCTAATGCACTCGGCATATGTGGTACGCAAGAGTTCATTTTCTTTTTCAAGGTTGGCACTCATATCATTGTGCTCAACCAACTTGGCGCTCATATCATCGCGCAAAACCTTCAAAGCCAAAACTTCTTTTTCCAAATCAATGCATGATGTGCAAATGAAATCGGTGGAAGAAACATCACCATTCACATTAAACAAAGAATCATGATTAGCACAAGTATGGCAAGCATCTTTATTCAAAGAGCACAAGCTACAAGGCCTAGCATTTATCTCAATAATTTCAGCCCTAGCATGCTCAAGTTCATCTACACATGTGGTGTGAGTCAATTTTAGTTTATCAATTTCAGCATGCAAAAACTCACAAGAACCACATGCAAAGAAGCTTTTGACCTAAGCAAGGCTATTTCAGATTTAGCATAAACAAGGTCCTTGCGCAAGTCAAAGCAAACAAGACATGGTATGGAAGCATTTGATTTCAATATTTCATTTTCAGATTCTAAGCTAGCAAGCGAAAAGCATAGCTCATTATTCTTCCTAACCATGTCACTACAAGAGGTGCAAGGTAAAGATGCACTAGACTTCCAATGAAAAAGGCCACATTTTAACCTAGCAATGGAGCATTTCAACTTCTTGATCTTTCTATGCAAGGTATCACAAAGCTCATCATATCTCAAGTTATCATCACAACAAGCTTCAAATTGTTGGGATAAAATCCCAAGACAAGCAGCGAGAATACCTTTCTTGGCCTTGCCAAGTTCGCGTATACGATCCTCCGTTGAATGCTCATCATCTCCTAGGAAGCCCAACAAAGCATCCACCTCACGTTCCGCCTCTAGAGCTGTACTCCTTCTTCTTGCCACAGTGTCGTCCTCAATCGCATGTCCAAGACTCAAACCTAAGGACAAAGACACACTGGAAGAAGAACTTGGTGCCATTTCCAAAAGCACCGTTAGTGTTAGCCAAAACACAAACTCAACACCTCGACAAGCAAGGTCGGAAACACAACCGCTCTCAAAAGGTTGCCTTCGCGGATCCAGAACCGGTTAAGGTAGAGAGATCCTTAACTGGCTCTGATACCAATTGAAGAACCGAAAATGATATAGCAAGGTGACCAGAGGGGGGTGAATGGGAGCCTAAAATTTCTTCTCAGAAATTAAGGCCTCTGTCCCAACAAAATCAACCCCAAAAGCTTCGGACTCAAACGTGATGCCCACGACCCTAGAAAGAGGGTGGATGATCCCTAGGATCACAGCGAGGCACCACACAAGAGAGCAAACCAAAACTCCCAAAACTCCGAGACAAGTTCGCCCTCAAAAACCGACTCCCGAATGTAGATAGAGGGCTAAGTCGGGATTCCTCCAACTACCGATGCTAACGCGTAGCAAAGATATGTAGAGAGGTTCCTAGGTGAACTCTAGAAGCAAACGAGAAGTCCGGAAACAAAACGGAAAAGCCGGGAGAGCAAAAGTACTAAGCCTCACCCTATAGCCGATTCGCGGACTGTCCGGGCTGCTGGTGCCAGACTGTCCGCGCCAGGGGCGAACTGTCCGCGAAACCCTGGCGGACTGTCCGCAGGTCAAAAGGCAAAATCAGCACGGCTGCTGAACCCTCCCTGCGAGACTCCCGGACTGTCCGAGCCTTTGTACGGCGGACTGTCCGCCGGCCAAGTTACAAAGACAGCAACGCTGCTGGACTCACCCTGTGCGACTTGCGGACTATCCGCGCCTGACACTGGCGGACTGTCCGCCGGTCACCCGAGGGGAAAAGACCCGAGGCCAACAGCTACTGCTCAGCTGAAGCCGCGATGCGCGGACTGTCCGCGGCCAATATGGCGGACTGTCCGCGACCTCCCAGAAAGCCCAAAAACAGCTCGGGACAAAACCAAAATCGATTGGATCTTCACCAAATCGAACGGGGCTGCAACCAAACTTCTCCCAAGAGTTCTTCTACGTGTTGGGAAGCTAATCCTAGGATATCATCGCTTCAATCCAACTAATCCATGAGAAATCCGAAGAACACTAGAAAAGGGGAAGAACGAAGAACAAAAACGATTTTGACCCGATCTACTTGTTCGTGAGGGTAGAGATAAATTCCTTCAGTGGAAATGTTCTCCACACATCAAAGAACAAGTTGATTCAAACGGAATCGCAAAAGATGCAGCGTAGAGGGAGATCGAGGGAGGAGAAAATCGTGGAGAAAAGAAGAACGCGAAGAACAAATTCAAAACGCGAATTCAACCACGAATTTGATCCTTGGATTCAGAGGAATGGATGATTGATTAAGCACTCGGTGTCAGGCTACAAACCACTCCTAGCAACACAAAGCTCGGATGGCGAAAATCTCAAGAACAAGAGCCAACTCTCCCTAACCCTAGCCTTCTCTCACAGGAACAAAATGAGAGAGACACCATCCCAGAATTCCCCAAGGATGGCGGCCCTAGCAGCCCCTTCACATATATATATAGGCGCACGTCCGAAGACCAAAACGCCCTTACATGAAGCATTCAACCCAAATACCCCCCAGGGGTAAAACTGTCCAACCCTAGCAGTTTTCATCCGACGGCCACGCCCGCACATCCGGTAGCTTCGCCTCAACGCGACCTCCCTGATGCCGCCACGTGCCGTCATGTCGACCACCGCGCCTTCCTTGTGGATAGCTTCGCCACCACGCTAGCCTCTCCACGCCGCCACGCGTCAACCGTCCTTTTGGACCTTCCCCCGGTTTTGAGGCCCAAACCGGGAAATCTGCCAGCCCAGGTTTTGAGGCCCAAACCTGGAAACCATCCACTCCGAGTTTTGAGGCCCAAACTCGGAAACCCGCAAGCCCAGGTTTTGAGGCCCAAACCTGGAAACCGTCCAACCCGAGTTTTGAGGCCCAAACTCGGCAACCGGCCACCCGAGTTTTGAGGCCCAAACTCGGAAACTGTCGATGGTAGCTTTTTGAGGCTCAGCTACCGAACCCGCACCGTAGACGGGATGTGGTTCGCACACCCCGACCACCGGCACCGATGCCGATGCATGTCCAGCCTCCACGCCGGGCACAACGCCTTCGCCTTCCTTCTTGACTCGGCCGACGGCACTTGCGCCGCACGCAAGCCCGTGTCCGACCTCCCGCCAAGTGCCACGACGCCATCGTCTTCCTCCCGACTCGGCTGATGCATCGCACATCCCCATGTGCTCCTGCTCGTCCATGCCACGTGCCAGCTACCACAGCTAGTCCTCTGGCCCTCCGGTCCATCGGTCCAAGCCTCACGTCCGCCCTTCACCGCTCTGGGTACATCGTCATGGCACGTCCATCGCACGGCACGCCCATCCTTCACCGCTCCCGGTGCGTCGGCATGACACGTCTCTACTTGACCTTCACCTCGCCATAGACCACTGTATCTGAGCTCAACACCTACACATCAACACAGCCAAGAGACACATGTTGCACACGCACACCAACACAGAAATACCACAACTCAACGCCACCGGTTAGTCATAAACAACAAGCGCATAGCTAGATATAGACTCAACCGGGTAAAAGCCTCAAACCTTCCTCATCAAAGTCAATCATTCATCATATATGTTCTCAAAACCAGACATTCTGGGAACCACTGCCCCGAGTTACATGAAGATTTGAACTTTATCATCAACAACGACAACAACAACGGTTTCCATCAACAAAATCAAGGATGGAATCAGCACTCCAACTCTCAAGGTAATAATTCATTCCCTCGCTCTAATTTCCAAAGTACTGATAATTTCTCATTCTTAAAGAATCTAGTCTACTCTCAAGGTAGAACTACTGAATTTTTGAATAAGAAATTAATGTCTAATGATAAAATGCTTGAGAACATAAATGCTAAATTGGAAGATTTCTCATCTGCTCTGAAAAATCAACTTAGCTTTAATAAGATGTTATAAACTCAATTAGCTCAACTTGCTGTGATCATACCATCTTTTGAAACTGGCAAAATTCCGGCTAAACCTAACATGGAAATTGCAAATATGGTTGAAATAAAATATTTTAACTATTATGAAGATCAAACCATGACTGTTAAAAAGGGTGATCCTGGTAGTCCCATAATTAAATGCTCAATCTTTGGTGAATTCTTTAAAAATGCCATGTGTGATTTAGGATCAAGTGTGAACATTTTATCTAAGGATTTCTATGAAAACTCGTTCTTTCCACCCATGTCATCCACATCTGCCTATGCCGTGCTAGCTGATCAATCAACATGCTATGTAGAAGGAATAATCACGGATTTACCTGTTCATATTAGAGGTTCATATGTTCCTGTTGATTTCATAATACTAGATATGGGAAATAGGAAAGATGTGCCTCTAATCTTAGGTAGACCTTTCTTGAACACCGTTGATGCTTGCATATATGTGGGGAGTGGTAAAATGCAAATGACATTAGGAGGGAGGAAGGAAATATTCTTCTTTTCCCGTGGTCCCGCATATGCCGCTAACATGCAGGAAGCAAAACCCGTTCGTACCAAGAAGAGGCGCCTAAGAACAAGGTGGAACAGAAAGATAGAACCACCTTCTACTGAGTTGTGTAATTCACATAACAAAGGAGAGGTGCCAAAAGAAGAAGAACCCGATGAAGTACTTAAAGAAGAAGCACCCAAGGAAGAAGATCCACCCAATAAGGATGAAATTCCATGGATCTAAGGTATGGATTTACTTTTTAATTTTTCCCTTCAAATTTCCCTTTTTGAAATAAATAACATATGTCATGCATGTAACTAAAAAAAATCAGTTATCATTAGTTATATGCATAAGTATATGTTAACTTAGCTAGAATAATAAAATATCATAATAGGATAGTTTCCCTTTTTCACAACAGTAGATAGTTTCCTTTTTAATAAAATAAGAACAAGAGCTCCGACCGAGAAAGATGAAGACCCTTCACCAAGCAAGAAGCCAGCTTGGGGGAGATCCTCGCGCCAATAAGGTATGTTTCAACCTTACTCTTTATGTTCGGTTCTTAAATTCTATATCTTTTGAAAATTTTTGAATGTTATATACTTGCCTAAGGGCATGTTTAGATCCCAAAACTTTACAAGATTCTCCATGACATCGAATCTTTAGACGCATGCATGGAGTATTAAATGTAGGTAAAAAGAATAACTAATTGCACAGTTTGACTGTAAATGTCGAGATGAATCTTTTGAGTCTACTTGGTCCATGTTTGGACAAAGTTTGTCAAATAACAACGAAAGTGCTACAGAAACTTTACATCCAAAATTCTTCCAACTAAACACCCCCTAAGTAATTATCCCATGAGTAAAAATGATAAAATCTGCTTAAAAATGTTGGAACCTGAATAAGAAATAAAATATGCCATGCAAATGCTATTGTTATAGTTAGAATAACTAGTTTTATCTAAGTTGTAGCTTTTGTGGGTTGCACATGTTTTAACTAAAATCATTCTTAGTGAATAAAGTTAGATGGAAATGGAGTAATTCTTTAAACTTGCTAAGATGAAATTAGGACTTAATCTGGAGGATTTCTTTTAAAAATCATGAAAACCTTGCTAAAAGTTCCCCCTGGATTTTATCTCATCCCACCACTAGCCAAATATTTGTTAGTCAAAACCACAGAGAGCTTTGTTTGTGTTGAGCTTTGTTAGACCTCATAGATCTTAGTAGAGAAGCTTATCATATCTTTTGATCAAGATACACACACCCACCATAAATTGCTTACTCTCCACATTGGAAGTTTGCAACCACCAAATAAATTGCTCATTCTCTACACTGGAGATATGCAATACCTTGCCAAACGTTCCATTGCTAGCCTTATGCTATTCCTACACTGGGAATAAGCATTTCTCTCTCTTCCCCCTTTTCATTTCTAAAATCCTTTCCTATAGACAATCTGGGGAAATCTAGAGCTAAAAAAGAGAGATATGAAAAAAAAAGTGAGCAAAGTAGCTCAAGAGAGGACTATGTCCTAAGAAAATGTGAGGACACATTTTTGTCTACTCACTATGTATCGAGTAAAAAAAAGAGAGAGAGAGAGTTATCATTAGCTCTAGACCCCAGAAATTAACTAGGAAGGATTATGAAATATCTATCTATACACTTCCACATAACCACACATGCACATCTTGATCAATATTTATGATTGGTTGCTCCTTATGATCTAGAGTGTCTAGCTTAGCAATAAACATTATGCAATTTGCTCATGATTCTTAGCCTACCTATAACTCCACATATCATTCTTTAGAAATAGGAGAGGCTACATTTTGGCCTAAGTGAGGATTTAAACACCATTGAGTGATTGAGTGAATCTTGGAGGACTGGAGCATGTTTTTATCTTTTGAAAACCTTAAAAAACCTCCAGACAGAATCCTAGTCAAACCTAAGCAAGATAAAAGTTTCGTATCTACTGCTTTATTTCACTCTTGCATGTTTGAAGTGAAAAGCTATAAGCCCCGCATTGCTATGATTAATGATATACACTAAGTTATTTCTCACTATACAATATGCACTTATATACATCTTAAGTGCTATCTATTTCAAGCTCTATGCTTAAACCGCATTGTTGCTCGAGGACGAGCAACAGGTTAGCTTGGGGGAGCTTGTTGATGGTCCTTAAAGACTTGTTTTACCATCAACATTTTACCCAAAAATTCACCAAAAAGGCATGAAAAGTAGTCAAATAGGTTTCAAAATAACCAAATTCCACATGTCCATAGATTTTTATTTGAATGCAGGATTTAGATCAAATTTGGAGAATGGACCCACCAAGGGCCGAGACCACTCACCAGGGCCCATTTGGGCCCTAGTGGGGTGGCGCCTGCCACCCCTAGGTGGCACCCAAACATCTCCCCTGCCACGTCACTGATCCGTGTGACCACCCCAGGGCCAAATCTTAGCCCTCGGTCACTAGGTCGGTGGCATCGGAGGGCTCAGGAGGGAGTGGCGTGGATCATGCATGCCACCATGCAAAGAAGCACATGTTGAATTAAAGAAGCACATGCTTAATTCTTCTCCACCATTGATCTGAAGGAGGTTTGATCCAAGGGCTCTCATCCATCATCACACGGATCGATGATGCGGCGGTGGAGTAGCCCTTACTCCACCTCTCTACTATAAATACCCCCCTGGAGGCGTCACTTCATTGCAAGCAAGCAAGGAAAGGAAGCAAAGAAAGCAAGGCTAGAGCTAGAGAGCTAATAGCTTAGGATTTAGCCAAGCTTAGGCAAGTAGGTAGCTAGTAGAGCAAGGCATCCTTGCCTCATTGCCCCCGCGGAAGCGCTGCTCAAGGCTTAGCTCAAGAGTAGAAGCGTGCGAGTGATCAGTCCTGGAGTTGGGAAGAGTCTTCCTTCATCTCCAGTTCAGGTTTTGCTCTTGTTACTCAAGCACTTTACTATATTCTAGTTCATCATTTCAAGTATTACTTTATTCTACTTACCAGTATTGAGTAGTATACTTGATTGATTGCTTGAGTACCTAGCTATCCTACATTTCAATTCACTTAGCCATAGTAGTTAATCTCTAGTGTGCTTAGTGTTTGATCTTTGCCAATAGGTTGCTTAGTTAGTTTAGTGTTTATCTTATTAAGTCAAGTATCTGCTCTCTCCTTCTCTCGATCTCTCTCTCGGATGGTGGCAGTTGCTACTCATCTTCATGTATATAGCCCAAGTGAGTGAGGGGGGTACTTATAGGGGGTATTTATAGCCCAAGTGAGTGAGGGGGGTACTTATAGGGGGCAGCCAACCGACCTAGGGCAAACCCTAGTTGCGGTCGCCACCCCCCTGGCCGTTGGATGCACTGTCATTGATCCTACGGTCTCCAGGGACTCCTCCAAGGTGGTTGCATGTCGGTTGCATGTCAGATAACCGGTTGGCGTCTCCTCCAAGGCGGTTCCATGGCGGTTGCATGAAGGCTCGACGTTATTAAGGGAACCGGCTTGGGGGAGACGCACCCTCGTTATCTTCGTGATCCAGGTATGTCTTATTCATTATCTTAGTTATTTATAATAATGTGTGTTAGGTTAAATAAATAGTGTGCTATGTTTGCTTATATTGGTTTAAGAAGTTAATAATAAAAGAACTCTCTCTTTAATCTTTTACATGGAAATGATGAATTGTCGCTCTATCTAATTTCATTCAAGTACCTAGCCTTCAAAGCATGAGTTCTCCTGATTAATAATGAAATTAAATTTATGGGTAGTAAATGCTTGATCCAGAGTCTAGGTAATTGACAGATATGATATGTGATGATCTGAGCTAATGTTATCTTGTTTTAAAACAACACTAGAGTTCCGGAGAGTTTCCAATATTAATATGACTAATAATTGCATTGAGTTAAATTAAGCTTTGTTGATCCTATGAGAAGTTATCATGCTATTGAATTGAGATCACTTAAACATTTCATCCATATTCCGCATAAATGCTCATGATTATCTGTTGCTATCCTCTCAAAAGTTTGGAAGCACATGACTACTAAAAAAGCGAGAAAATCCGAGGAAATAAAAAGGGACAAGTGTCCGAAACCTCAAAAAGAAAAATCCCGAGGAAATAAAAAGGGACAAGTGTCCGGAACCTCAAAAAAAGAGAAAAAAAACAAAAAAAATGAATATCATAAAAAAAAAGACGGGCATGTGCCCGCTAGTAGAATTAGCTTGATAGCCATGTGTCTCTGATAAACAGAAGAGAGTGATATATTCAAAAGAGCATCCGCCTCCATTTTCCATACACATGCACTTCTCGATTCAATGGTGTGGTTGACTTTCTCTTTGGATTCATTGTTTAATTTGACAACATAAGTTTTTAAGCTTTCTGAAAATTCATAAAAACTCCGGGATAATAGTGAAGTAAAAGAGCAAGAGATATTTGCTTGATTTGATCGTTCTATCTTTCAATTACTCAGGATTCAAGGTAAAGTACTAAGCCCATGATGAATAATATGATACTTTTTTCTATTCCATATGAGAACTTCTGTTTGAATACATGTGTACTTGTTGTAAGTGAAGATATTGCAGCAACTCCTGATCCATTGTTGAGATTGGCTTTGCTAAGGGACTAGCAAAGAGTAAGCTTGGGGGAACTTGTTGACGGTCCTTATAGTCAATATTATACCATCAACTATTGCATGAAATGACACTAAATGAATCACAAAGCATAGTTGTAGGGTTTAAAACTAACAAGTTCCACGAGTTTTGGTGCTTGTTTTGTAGGATATTGAATTTTTCACCGAATAAAACTATCTCAGATGGCGAATTGGAGTATACCATTGCGTAGAGCTCGTCACGCTGATCTAAATGGATATATTATTTGCTACTTTTGGACTATGGAATAAAAAGATATGGAATTTTCAACTTAAAAAGGAGTGCTAACGTCATCGCTGACGTCAGCATCCCGCTACAGTACCATGCATACCATCAAGGTCGCGGCACGTGGCAGCAGCACCACACACACAGGCGATATGCAGTGTTTACCTCATATTGTATAGGTGATAGAAAATCACTACTAAGATCACTGTGTACAATAATTATTGCCAAAAATAGTCTCAATCATTATGTATTAGCATATTGGCACATTGGAGGTGCAAACCAAATTGGTGACCTTGCAGTAGAGGAGCATAATCTGCAAATATGTGTATGTGCAGTACTTGTGCGTTGCTAATAATAATATAGGTTGATCACACTTTGAAGGTAATCAAATGTTATGAACATGACATAAACCTTATTGGGTAATTCAATTCAAAGGTAGTCACTGTGTTTATAGAAACACGGTGTAGACCTTAAATGGTGAGACCATTGCTTAAAAGTAAACACTCACGGTGTAAACTTTATGCACATGCAGATAATCACTATGTGATAACATAGTGTAGATCCTGCACTAGTATTAGGATACTAGCTTGTGCATAACCAATCTAAAAGATTAATTTTGGCAATCACCTGTAGGTGTAGACCTCTTTTGTAGTTCATATTCAAAGTCGATATGCACATGGAGGATGAAAATCCCATGGCAGTACTGTGGTACACCTTGTGCATAACCATTTTTGAAAAATAAACAGAAGTTGTCACCGTGAAGGTGAAGGTCATTTGTTCTAAAATACGATATTGGTACACATGTTGATGATAGTCACTATGTGTAGCATAGTGTAGATCCTGCAGTAGTACTATAGTACTACCTTGTGTATGACCAATATGCAAATTTTAGAACATTATACACAAATAATGAGGTAATCACATAATTATTTGTATGAAATAAATTAAGTGCTTGTGCCTACAGAAATAGGGCCAAGATTTGTTAAAAATCTTTGGCAAAGTTGAATAAGCAAATGCAAAGTAAGTTGAATAAGCAAATGCAAAGTGCAAATAATCAAGGTAAACTTGAATAAGTGGGATATTCTCATGTTGAATAATACTGTTAACCACCTGATGGTGTCAACTTTGGACTCATTTTTCAACATTGGGTACGCATGTTGAGGATAAAATCCCACAGTAGTACTATGGTACTACCTTGTGTATGGCTAATGTGAAAAAGAATCATGGTAATCACTCAAGTGTCCCTTGTATAATTTATTTATCAAATTGGGTACGCACGTTAAGGATTAAAATCCCTCAGTAGTACTAGAGTACTACCTTGTGTATGGCCAATTTGAAAATAAATAAAGGTAGGCACTCCAAAGTGTAGACCAAATGTTTCAAAAATTTGATATTGGGTACGCACGTTGAGGATGAAAATCCCGCAGTAGTACTAGGGTACTACCTTGTGTATGGCCAATATCAAAATTGAGAAACATAGTGTTATTTAAAACATGAAAATTAATCAACCTTAAGCATTTGCATCTGGAAATTCCAGAAGTGGAATGGATGAATTTATTGTAGTAAACCCATCTAAAACAGTATATATTATGATTCAATATTTTTGAAGACCGGTGGCCTAAAAATATTATTTACAAAAAGTAAATATTATGCATCATAAAGTATTATTTACATGAGGTAAATAACAGTACACCGTAGATATGTTAAAATCTGAGGATTAAATCATAAATTTGGAATATATTAATAATCCATTTGGATTATCACAAAATTCGTAGAAAAGAAGGGGATCTGTGCAAAATGCACAAATCTTATCCATCCCACAGACGGTTCCTCGCGGGCAGAGGAAATCTTATCGCGGCTCCTCGCCCGGCCGCCGGAGCCGTCCGCCGCCGGAGTCGGCCACCGCTGGCGCAAGAGCCAGGCCGGGACTGCCCGGTCCGCCCACCGCGCTAGCGCTTGCCGGCCGTCGCGAGTAGCCAACACGGGCTGCTGGCCGCCGGGCCGTGGCGGAGTTACCCGCCGAGGCCGCAGGGACCATGGCCGCCGAAGGCCAGCCACCGTCGGCTCGCCGCAGCGTCGGCCAACACGGGCATGAAGCCGGTCGCGGCGTAGGCCAAATTGCTGGGCCGACCGGGGCGCGGGCTCAGGCGCTTGGCCACACCGCTGGCTCGCCGCAGGCGCGAAGCAAGTCGCGATAGGGGCCAAGGTGCGGGGCCGGACGAGGCACGGGCGCTTGGCCACGCCGGGCGCAAAGCCGTGACGCCACTGGACGTCACCGGGCTGCAAGAGCGCTCACGCCACCACAGAAGCTGTGCTCGCCGGCCATGAAGCCGGTGGTCCCTGGTGCTCAACGGCAATGGTTATCGCACATGGCGAAGAACTCCGTGACCGTGAGCGTGACAGAGATGTTTGGAAGAAAGTATCGTTGTGTCAATCAAGGTAAGACTAACATCAATAGATGGCTTACAGTAGTTTTTGATTGTTGCAGAAAATAAGACGCCGATGACTATCTTCTTGCCCATCCCCCGATCTTCTCCATCCGAAAGTATTTCTGAATCTTCCTGTCGATGAAGGCACGGAAGGAGAGCATCTGCATCTTCCCTTTCGAGAGATGACCAATGCCGATTAGCATCTATCTCCAGTGAAGAACACTCGTTCTTGGTTGGAACTGCCTCTGCGTCTTCTCTTTCGAGAGAAAGCAGAGAAGGCATTCGTGCTGATAACGTGTTTAGCGTAGAGTATCTTTGATGTAAAGCAAGAGACTCGGGAGACAAAATGAGAGTAAGAACTGTGTATTTCATTGATCCATGGTTGTACATATATATACATGAAGATGAGTAGCAACTGCCACCATCCGAGAGAGAGATCGAGAGAAGGAGAGAGCAAATACTTGACTTAATAAGATAAACACTAAACTTACTAAGCAACCTATTGGCAAAGATCAAACACTAAGCACACTAGAGATTAACTACTATGGCTAAGTGAATTGAACAGTAGGATAGCTAGGTACTCAAGCAATCAATAAAGTATACTACTCAATACTGATAAGTAGAATAAAGTAATACTTGAAATGACGAACTAGAATATAGTAAAGTGCTTGAGTTACAAGAGCAAAACCAGAACCGGATATGAAGGAAGACTCTTCCCAACTCCAGGACTGATTACTCGCACGCCTCTACTCTTGAGCTAAGCCTGGAGCAGCGCTTCGGCGAGGGCAGTGAGGCAAGGATGTCTTGCTCTGCTAGCTACCTACTTGCCTAAGCTTGGCTAAATCCTAAGATATTAGCCTTGCTTTCTTCTTTCCTTGCTTTCCTTGCTTCAAATGAAGTGACGCCTCCAGGGGTATTTATAGCCCAAGTGAGTGAGGGGGTACTTATAAGGGGCAGCCAACCGACCTAGGGCAAACCCTAGTTGCGGCCGCCACCCCCCTGGCCGTTGGATGCACTGTCATTGATCCTACGGTCTCCAGGGACTCCTCCAAGGCGGTTGCATGTCGGTTGCATGTCAGATAACCGTCATTAGGTCATGATCCACGCCACTCCCCTCCTGAGCCCTCCGATGCCACTGACCTAGTGACCAAGGGCAAAGATTTGGCCCTGGGGTGGTCACACGGATCAGTGACATGGCAGGGGGAGTTTAGGCCTCTCCCTGGTGGCGGGCGCCACCTAGGGGTGGCGGGCGCCACCCCACTAGGGCCCAAATGGGCTCTGGTGAGTGGTCTCGGCCCCTGGTGGGTCCATGCTCCAAATTTGGTCCAAATCCTGCATTCAAATAAAAATCTATGGACATGTGGAATTTGGTTAGATTGAAACCTATTTGACTACATTTCATGCCTTTTTGGTGAATTTTTGGGTAAAGTGTTGATGGTAAAACAGGTGTTTAAGGACCATCAACAAGCTCCCCCAAGCTAACTTGTTGCTCGTCCTCGAGCAACAATGCGGTTTAAGCATAGAGCATAAAAAAGATAGCAACTTAAGATGTATACAAGTGCATATTGTATAGTGAGAAATAACTTAGTGTATATCATTAATCATAGCAATGTGGGGCTTATAGCTTTTCACTTCAAACATGCAAGAGTGAAATAAAGTAGTAGATAGGAAACTTTTATCTTGCTTAGGTTTGACTAGCATTCTATCTGGAGGTTTTTAAGGTTTTCAAAAGATAAAAACTTGCTTAAGTCCTCCAAGATTCACTCAATCACTCAATGGTGTTTAAATCCTCACTTAGGCCAAAATGTAGCCTCTCCTATTTCTAAAGAATGATATGTGGAGTTATAGGTAGGCTAAGAATCATGAGCAAATTGCATAATGTTTATTGCTAAGCTAGACACTCAGATCATAAGGAGCAGCAAATCATAAAAATTGATCAAGATGTGCATGTGTGGTTATGTGGAAGTGTATAGAGAGATATTTCATAATCCTTCCTAGTTAATTTCTGGGGTCTAGAGCTAATGATAACTCTCTCTCTCTCTCTTTTCGATACATAGTGAGTAGACAAAAATGTGTCCTCACATTTTCTTAGGACATAGTCCTCTCTTGAGCTACTTTGCTCACTTTTTTTCATATCTCTCTTTTTTAGCTCTAGATTTCCCCAGATTGTCTATAGGAAAGGATTTTAGAAATGAAAAGGGGGAAGAGGGAGAAATGCTTATTCCCAGTGTAGGAATAGCATAAGCCTAGCAATGGAAAGTTTGGCAAGGTATTGCATATCTCCAGTGTAGAGAATGAGCAATTTATTTGGTGGCTGCAAACTTCCAAAGTGGAGAGTAAGCAATTTATGGTGGGTGTGTGTATCTTGATCAAAAGATATGATAAGCTTCTCTACTAAGATCTATGAGGTCTAACAAAGCTCAACACAAACAAAGCTCTTTGTGGTTTTGACTAACAAATATTTGGCTAGTGGTGGGATGGGATAAAATCCAGGAGGAACTTTTAGCAAGGTTTTCATGATTTTTAAAAGAAATCCTCCAGATTAGGTCCTAATTTCACCTTAGCAAGTTTAAAGAATTACTCCATTTCTAACTAACGTTATTCACTAAGCATGATTTTAGTTAAAACATGTGCAACCCACAAAAGCTACAACTTAGATAAAACTAGTTATTCTAACTATAACAATAGCATTTGCATGGCATATTTTATTTCTTATTAAGGTTCCAACATTTTTAAGCAGATCTTATAATTTTTATTCATGGGATAATTACTTAGGCAAGCATATAACATTCAAAAGATATAGAATTTAAGAACCGAACATAAAGAGTATGGTTGAAACATACCTTATTGGCGCGAGGATCTCCCCCAAGCTGGTTTCTTGCTTGGTGAAGGGTCTTCATCTTTCTCGGTCGGAGCTCTTGTTTTTATTTTATTAAAAAGGAAACTATCTAATGTTGTGAAAAAGGGAAACTATCCTATTATGATATTTTATTATTCTAGCTAAGTTAACATATACTTATGCATATAACTAATGATAACTGATTTTTTTAGTTACATGCATGACATATGTTATTTATTTGAAAAAAGGGAAATTTAAAAGTAAATCCATACCTTAGATCCATGGAATTTCATCCTTATTGGGTGGATCTTCTTCCTTGGGTGCTTCTGCTTTAAGTACTTCATCGGGTTCTTCTTCTTTTGGCACCTCTCCCTTGTTATGTGAATTACACAACTCAGGAGAAGGTAGTTCTTTCTTTCTGTTCCACCTTGTTCTTAGGCGCCTCTTCTTGGTACGAACGGGTTTTGCTTCCTGCATGTTAGCGGCATATGCGGGACAACGGGAAAAGGAGAATATTTCCTTCCTCCCTAGCTCCTAATGTCATTTGCATTTTACCACTCCCCACATATATGCAAGCATCAACAGTGTTCAAGAAAGGTCTACCTAAGATTAGAGGCACATCTTTCCTATTTCCCATATCTAGTATTATGAAATCAGCAGGAACATATGAACCTCTAATATGAATAGGTAAATCAGTGATTATTCCTTCTACATAGCATGTTGATTGATCAGCTAGCACGACATAGGCAGATGTGGATGACATGGGTGGAAAGTACGAGTTTTCATAGAAATCCTTAGATAAAATGTTCACGCTCGATCCTAAATCACACATGGCATTTTTAAAGACTTCACCAAAGATTGAGCATCTAATTATGGGACTACCAGGATCACTCTTTTTAACAGTCATGGTTTGATCTTCATAATAGTTAAAATATTTTATTTCAACCATATTTGCAGTTTCCATGTTAGGTTTAGCCGCAATTTTGCCAGTTTCAAAAGATGGTATGATCGCAGCAAGTTGAGCTAATTGGGTTTCTAACATCTTATTAAAGCTATGTTGATTTTTCAGAGCAGATGAGAAATCTTCCAATTTAGCATTTATGTTCTCAAGCATTTTATCATTTGACATTAATTTCTTATTCAAAAATTCAGTAGTTCTACCTTGAGAGTATACTAGATTCTTTAAGAACGAGAAATTATCAGTACTTTGGAAATTAGAAAATTAGAGCGAGGGAATGAATTATTACCTTGAGAGTTGGAGTGCTGATTCCATCCTTGATTTTGTTGACGGAAAACGTTGTTGTTGTTGTTGTTGATGAAGCTCAAATCTTCATGTAACTCGGGGCAGTGGTTCCCAGAATGCCCGGTTTCTCCACAGACTTCACAAGTCATGTAGGATTCCAGAGATTGGTCACTCTCTTGTTGGTTCATCTTCTCACAGCTGTCCAGCTTCTTTGCCAGCAGGTCCATCTTGGCCACGATCATGTCGGCCTCCTTAAGGGAATGCATACCTCGCTTACGGGGCTGCAGTCTCTCGTCATTCCATCCTTGGTTCGACACCATCTTATCTATGAGAGCCTTAGCTTCTGCAACATTCAGAGAAAAGAATGCACCGCTGGCGACGGCATCCAAATGGCTTCTAGAGAGTGGGGTTAGGCCATGGTTCCTTTTGGCAAGGAATCTGGGTCTATCTATCTAGTTCTTTCTTGTTGAGCAAGTCATGACGGTTGCAACGGCCTGGTTGCGAGCCGTAAGGCCTTCTGGTTGGGCTGTATTTGCAGAGCAGCCCAAGTAGTGTCATGGGGGTATACGGGTGTAATATCCCAGGAACGCCAACTCCTACGACAGGCCGGAGCTCCTTCTAATCCTCCTTTTCTACCTCTCTCTCTCTCTCTCTCTTCTTGTTCTAATCTTGGGATAACTCTTTACAACTAGATGAACTAGAACTAGAACTAGAACTAGAACTAGAACTAGAACTAGAAGAAGTAGAACTAGAATTAGAACTAGAACTAGAACTAGAACTAGAACTAAATCAACTAGATGGATCTCTACTTCTACTTGAAACCCTAGGTTTTGATATGTAGATGAATAATGAAGACGAAGATGGAGATGCCTCCCCAGGGGGGTCTGGGTCTGGTTTTATAGCCCCTAAGGATGAACCGCAGCCCTCGGATCAAACCGACCTTGAACAAGGGTTGAGATGCGTCGAGGAGGTCGATTAGGGCATGCTCCACGAAGATGGGCGGAGGTGGGACCTAGCCTAGGTGGGCCAGCCCCACTTGGTGGCCACCTCGCCCCTCCTTCAACGTGGTGTCTTCTGGAACCTCTCTTGTTGCCCTAACGCGACTTTCCATTTGTTTGCGTGATTCATCGTGTTGGAGTAGGACTCTACCTCTTTCCATCTGCTGGAAAACTCCATGGAAAACAGTAATTCACCAAAGTTGTGGAATCTCTCAGTTTAGCCCCTGAATTATGTTGCTTGGTGATCACTCCAGGTTGTTCTAGAAGCTTCCAAGTTGTATCCAGCAAGGACTCTCTCGTTGGGACTCCAAATGTAGCAAACCATATGTATGTTTCAATCGTCTCGATGAGCTATTCGCAATGGTGTGCTCTGTTTCATCACTTGAGATACTTTTATATGGTGAAATATTGTTAACCCTGCAAAACAACTGAGAACAAGACAACTCATGGAACTTGTTAGAATCAAACCCTACAACTATGCTTTATGGTTCATTTCATATCATTCTATGCATTAGTTAATGGTATAATATTGACTGTAACGACCGTCAACATGTTCCCCCAAGCTTACCCTTTGCTAGTCCCTTAGCAAAACCAAAACTTAACAATGGATCAGGAGTTGCTGCAATATCTTCACTTCCAACAAGTATTCTTGTTGTTAAACAAAAGTTCTCCAAAATATATCATGTTATTCTTCATGGGGCTTATTACTTTTACCTTAGATCTTGAGTAATTGAAAGATAGAATGATCAGATCAAACACTATGTCTCTAACTCTTTCACTTCCAACAAGTATTCTTGTTGTTAAACAAAAGTTCTCCAAAATATATCATGTTATTCTTCATGGGGTTTATTACTTTTAGCTTAGATCTTGAGTAATTGAAAGATAGAATGATCAGATCAAGCACTATGTCTCTAACTCTTTCACTTCACCTTTATCCCAAAGTTTTAATACCTGTGTTGTCAAATTAAACAATGGATCCAAAGAGAAAGTCAACTAACCATTGAATCAAGAAGTGCATGTGTATGGAAAATGGAGTCAGATGCTCCATATGGCTATCAGGCTAATTCTACTATCGGGCATGTGCCCATTTTTTCTGACATTTTTTCGAGGTTCCAGACACTTGTCCCTTTTTATTTCCTCGAATTTTCTCTATTCTTCCTTTTTTTTAATAGCCACATGCTTCCAACACACTTCTGAGAGGATAGCAACAGATAATTATGAGCATTTATACGGAAGATGGATGGAATGTGTAAGTAATCTTGATTCAATAGCATGATAGCATCTCACAGGGTCACAAAGCTTAATTTAACTCAATGTAATTATTAGTCATATTCATATTGGAAAATCTCTGGAATTCTAGTGTTGTTTAGAATAAGATAATAGCAGCTTAGATCATCACATGTCATATCCCAATTACCTAGAACTTGGATCAAGTATTTGCCATCTATGCATTTAATTTTATTTTAAGGCATCATTTTTAATTAGGAGAACTCATGCTTTGAAGGCTAGGTACTTGAAAGAAATTAGATAGAGCAACTATTCATCATTCCATGTAATAGATTAGAGAGAGAGAGTTCTTCCTTGGTTATGAACTTCTTAAAACAAACTAGACACACTATTTTATTTATTTAATCTAACACACTTTAACTTACTACTTAAAATACTAAGAGAGAAATAAACACATACCTGAATCACGAAGATAACGGGGGTGCGTCTCCCCAAGCCGGTTCCCTTAATAGCGTTGAGCCTTCATGTGCCCATATATTTTTGTCTCTTCTTTTTTAATTAATGGTGAGTCTTCATGTGCTCATATTTTTTTTCTTTTTCTTTTTAAGGGTGAGCCTTCATGTGCTCATATTTTTTTTCTTTTTCAATTTATTTATAGAATAACTTAAGAGGATAAAGATACTTGCGTGGATACATGGGGATGCCTTCCCCCAAGCTGAATGTTGACGTAGTCGTTCGATCTTGCAATGTAGCAGACTGGCGGTGGATATGTCCTTCCTCAGTCAGAGCTTTGATTGATGTTGATGGTTGTTGAAACAGTGCTCCAACAGTGGATGGAACATTCACTTGCTGGTCCGCTTTTCTTGGCCTTTCAAATCCTGTGAAACTCAAATAGACAACAAAACTTGTGGAATAGATTAAGCATTAGTGGTTGGCCACTCAAGCCTTAGTTGTCAAGAATTTCAGTAAGATCTCTTTCTCAATATTTTTGTAATTTAATATTTTTACGATGCAAGAGAAAATGCAACAGGATGGATGCATGCATATTTTTTTTATTTTTTATTTTTTTATGCCACCACGGTGAACATTCCTGTGGGTTTTTACACACAATAGAATTATTCACATGGGGCTTCATAGTTTATGATGTAGTACAATAAGTAAAATATTTTTATTTTCTTTTCTGATACAATACAGAAATTAAAATGTTTGTGAATTAAATATGATGATGCAAGATATGATTATGGAT
Organism: Coix lacryma-jobi var. lacryma-jobi; assembly: GCA_009763385.1. Classification (NCBI taxonomy): domain Eukaryota; kingdom Viridiplantae; phylum Streptophyta; class Magnoliopsida; order Poales; family Poaceae; genus Coix; species Coix lacryma-jobi. Next base: position 75,107,744 of record CM019829.1, read on the forward strand.
TAAATATGAGAAATTTGCAGAAAAATAAATATGAGGCTAACTACCGATTTTTACCTTTTGGCGAAGGTTTGGATATTGGTCCGACGAACCGGAACTTCCCTTGGTTCAGTCCTCCCAAGGTATGTCAGATGTTTAGAAAGTTGTTATTGATTGTACCTCTTAGGTGCAGACTTTTTCTTCTATACTTTCTTGGTCTGAGTCTTCACTTCGTGTGATTCACTGTCTTGAGGTTTCTCTTCTTTCTTTTATGGGACAACGTCGACAGCTTCTTCTTCATGATTGACCTCTCTATTCTTGATGGCTTGTCTTCTTTGGCGTTGAGAGTGGCGTCTTTCACTTCTATTCTTCTTGGGTGCTTCATTGGCTATGTAATTGATGAAGTAGCATCGTACCTTTTCTTCAGGAAAGTCAAAATGGATTTCCTCTTGCTTCATGTAGATGATTGCACTTGTAGTGTAGATGAACGGTCTTCCTAAGATGAGGTGGACATCATCGTCTTCTCCCATGCTGAGGACCAAGAAGTCTGTGGGGACTTCATGACCTCTAATTCTGACTACGACATCTTCCATCATTCCTTCTTATTTATGCCTCTTGATATGGTGTCACCCATGTTCTTCGTTCACCCAGTAGTTTGATGTGAAGTGTTAATTGTGGAAGCTGGCAGCATCTTGCTCAGTGTGCATGTTCTTGTAGATCTAGGACCTTCACTCTGTAGAATTTTGGAGTGAAAAACTTCTCCATGTTCTGCTCAAGAGTGTGTCGTGCTCATAAAGACAAGGTAGAGATCAAGTGCATGGCACTACTACGTTTTCACCCTTTAGCAACGTCCAAATTATGTTGCAATATCCTTGTTTCCGTTACAATAGCCGCAATTTCACCCAAAAATTTTTGTAAACAGATGTTGCAATAAGCCCGGTGGTATTAACCTTCAGCCACGACTGTATTTTTGTGGTTTCAGAAGTTTAGATATTGCAACACAGTGAGGCATCAGAACAATCATCTACGGCCTCGCTCGAGTTGGTTGCCTTGTATCCTATCGCGACACATTAGTTGATGCCAGAGGTTTCAATTGCATCATCCAAAAAATGTTGCAATGTGTAAAATGAGGCGTTGCAAAGCATTGTATTGCTACACTCTAGTTGTGGTTGCTACAGAGAAAGACTCTCTATTGCCATTAACGTGATTTGGTTGTTATATGTAATTTCCTATTTTACCACGAAATGGGTTTCGGTGCAATAGGTGGTGTCCTCTATTGCTACCAGGTGTATTTGGGCGCTAGAGGGCGATAGCCCTAATGCCACCCAAAAGGGTTGGTCGTTATAGGTTGGACATGTTATTCCAACCAAATAAGGTTTGGAGGCTTGATGTGGGACACTATTACCACACAGTGTGGTTGGTTGTTAGATGTGATGTCCTCTAGTGCTTCGAAAACGTTTTGGTTGGGTAAAGTTCATGTCTCTATTAGCACCATAATAATCGGTTGCAACATGTGTACCTCTCTCTATTGCCACGACCCTTTGTGACATCGAAATATCTAGGTTGCGATAGGATGAATTATCTTTTGGAACGAATGGTATTCTTTTCCCTATTTTTTGTAGAAATTGCCACGCTCATTTAGTTGGACCACCAACAATTTAAAATAATAATATAATACAGGATCATAACAAATATACATTTAACAAGCATCAAAACACAATTTAACCACAAAATAAGTATTACTAAAATTAAACCACAATTGTACTAAAATACAAAAATGTTTCCCACTCCTCCACACCACACACATGTAGCACTAACTCAAAGTTTGGAACGACACTCCACACTGCTACATTGTTACGATCGAAATTAATCATCCTAGGCTAATTGATACAAAATAAAGCACTTGATCAGCAATCCCATCACTTGAACAGCAAAGGATGATGGCTCCAAGACGATCTCATCACTTGTCGCTTCATCGAATTGCCTTTTTATTTTGGAAAGAATTAATGACATTTCTTTTATCATCAAGTGTAGACTAAAATTATCATTAAGGGTACACAGCAGCAAACACTAAACCAAAGTTTCATTGGTCCTCATAAACTTATCAGAATTGCTCATCATAAAATTATCAGAATGACAACATATAATGAACTCAACTATATAAATACTTTGACAGATGAAACAGAAACATTCACAACATCAGACACTAAACCAAAGTTTCATTGCTCATCATAAACTTATCAAAATTGTTCATCATAAAGTTATCAGAATGACAGCATATAATGAACTCAACTATATAAAAACTTTTGACAAATGAAAGAGAAACATTCACAACAGCAGACACTAAACCAAAGTTTCATTGCTCAACATAAAATTATCAAAATTGCTCTTTATAAAATTATAATGAACTCAACTATAAACACTTTGACAGCTTAAACAGAAACATTCACGACAGGTAGTGGAGTTACCATTTTTGACCTGCTGGCTTCTTGTTGCCGGTAGCGATTCGTTTCTTCTGTGTCTTCAATTGTTCTAAAGTAACGTATTTGGTCGATGCTGCCTTAAGTGCTTCATTGGTTGCACTTCTAGTAGTTCTTGTATTACGACCGGTGCCTATCCTTTGTGTATCAACGAGTTGAGATTCCTCCAGGTTGCCTTCAGGCTGCGTGTCCTGGGAACAAATAAGGTGGAAGGATAAAATTGATCAAGCGCCATTTTGTGCAGTATCAGATGATAGCACTAAAAAGTTGTCAATTCAGACAACCTGATCTGAGGAGACCAAAAGCTATGGGCTAGGCTCAACAACTTGAGTACTCATGTTTGTTGCCGCCACCGCCACCTCTGCAATTGCACTGACATTGTTGTTTGGCTGGACACATACAGACAGTTAGTTATAGAACCTAAGGAAAGAAAACCATTCAATAACTAGCTTTCACAAATTAACATTTTCCATTACTAGTACCGGATGTAAGGCTGCCTGTGCTTGTCCTCCTAGCAACATTGCTTGGATCTCTTTCCTAAACCATTCTTTATCAGCCTCCCTTGCCTTCATAAACGCTTCTTTATCATCCTCCTTTGCCTTCATAAGTTCTTCAATCTGTCGTGCATAATTTGACCTGTCAGCTTCCCATTCATTCATTTGTTGGTGTAGCTCCCCAAGTTCCTTCATGAGGTCGACGTGTTCCTGATGCATTCGCTCCTCCCTACGAATTTGTTCATCGCGCGCCGCATTTAGGAGCTGCCTTCTAGTTGGGTTTCTTGCAAGGTACCCATTACTATGCAACTTCGTAGATTTGCACTTTGTGACATCCTGGTATGCCTTCTGAAAAATCTCGTTCCTCACCTTTAGGGAAAGGAAGTTTTCCTCTGCATTTGATACCTTACAAAAATAAGGCTGCCTACTTTCTCATAACATTTACAAACAATGATGAAGGAGTTAGTTGAAGATGAAATTGTAGGCATTCTCTACTTGCATGCACTAGTAAGATAAGCACAAATTCAATAAGAACTCACATAGACATCTTGAGATACTTGGTCTTTCCATTGCCCATTCTTAGTATGAGTAATATACTAAAGTTCTAAGTCATTGGGATCCTCACCAGTTTCTAGGTCTCTCTAGATATGCCAAGAACAAAACAAATTAGAAATTCATGCAGCAAGAAAGCTTGTAGATGTGCTTCTTAGTTATTACCTTCTTATAGCTACCTGAGAAAAAGGCTTACAGCCTAACAAATGTGTGGTCTTTTTAAGGGATCAATTGCCAGAGTTCTTTATGCTCTTTTTCTACAGATAATAATTTGAACAATGAGCTTAATGATTGAGACACAGCCATTTTTCAGAAATTGGTATTGTTAAGAATAGTAACAATGTGGAACAAACCTAGAATTTTGCACTCCTAAAATATTTCAACAGATAGTGTCATTCAACAATGTCTAATTCTTCAGGCTTATGGCTCATTCTCTCGTGGTAGGTGTTGTATGCCTTGGTCGTAGCACTTAAAGTAGAACGTCATCCTTTGTAGCGCTCTTTAGCAATGGCCCATATCTTCATCTTTGTATCATAATTATCCTCAATGTCCCACCTAGCCTGTTACATAATTACAAGACCATGCAAATACTAGGTCAGTCAATAGGTTCTTTTATAATTAAAATTTATACACAAGCAAAGATTCTTACCAATATATCAGATGTTATTGACTATTTTACATCATCATGGATATCTTTCCATGTTCTCACTCCAATGAGTGGCGCCCTTTTCCTTGTAAACAGTACTATTTCATCAGTGAACGTGAGGGAGTTCTCACCTACCACTCCTCCAAGTATTAAGAACTCAACCTGGAGCTTTTGATTGCCAGACTTCTGTCTCTTGGAGAGTGCCTTCAAGCACTTCAGGGTACCACGTCCTTTTTTCTTCCTATTTTCTGGGCCTTTTCTATGGAAATAATATGTTACAAAATTGAAACACAACATTAATTCATAATAAACACAAGTTACCATTTCCTTGATCTGGTCTCCAACGCCGAGCATGAGATGGTGACTGCGCTGCTGGTGATCGGTTGTTGTCTTGACTCGAATGTATCTGATTGTTTTGATCTTTAAAAGCATCTGCAGACAATATTGTCACATGATCAGCTAGCATAATTCGTAATTTGTTTGACAATTAGGAGAGGGATATTACTGATTTCATCAAGTTTTCCTTCAACCCTCAACCATTCTCTAAATGTAATGATTGTGTCATCCCTGTATATATCTTTTAACTCTAAAAAAGAACAATACTATGAGTCATGAGTGTGCATTGCATAATTGATATATATATATATATATATATATAATGGCTTCATCGTAATTCACTCAAGGCTTCCTTCTTGGAATGTAGATAATATAGCCAATCTTTGTACGCATCTAAATCAAAATATTCCACTTCTTCATCTTGTTCATCACCAAAGCAACCTCTCTAGCTTCCTTTTAATGGGTGTTATGGCAACACATAGGTCTGCTATTGGATTCTTTGAGAAAACTAATCTAACCTCCCTCTCATGCTCGTTACTATCTATCATGTTTGATACATAAATATCATATTCAATTTCATGTAGTGTTGCTGACGCATGATCATCAACACTTCTCTTCTTGTAGTACACGTAGTCCCTGGACCCATACCCTAGTTTTGATTTCAATGTTGTTAAGCTTCCTAGCGAGATTTTACTCCTGTCAACAGCAAATATCCTAAGAAACTGTTCTTCCTCTTCTATCCCCTTGCAAACGATATATATTAACCAATTTTCTTCCATTCTGCATATTAAGCGATGACACTTTAATTAATTCGCTAGCATAGAATGATGCACTAGCAGAGAAGGATAAGAAAACTACTGAAAATATTAATAGGTACCTTATTACACAAATATTCCTATAGACCCGGTTCATGATAATTAATAACAACAACACGATAATGCATAAGTGTTGATGAGACGCGTATACCTACATGTTCTCGGTCTCATCCTGAGACGGAGGTAGGAAATGTTGTGGATCTTGGCTGTCGTCGCTTTCGTCGTCGTTGGCCGAACTCTGTGACCTAAAGAGCGAAACCGTCAACCGACATCTGCTGGCCGCGACCATTACTTGTGCAGTCGCCCTCCCAGCTGTCGATGTGACCATTGTTGTAGGCAGCAACACCGAAGCAGGTGTGTGCAGCGTTGTCGATGACGAAGGGGTCCCCCTTGCCGCCTTGCTCGTCATCGGCATCCTCGGCTGCGTGGTGGAAGACGAGAACCAACTCGCGGCGGTGGCGGTGGCGGCGTTTGTGGAACCCTAAGCGAGCGAGAGGGGATGAATTAATGAGGGTGGATATAAGAACGCGGTGTTTAGTAGGCTCAAACCTGGGCAGTGGCGCGTTAGTTTGGCGCTCTTGCTAAAAAAATTCGGATGGAAAAAACGGCGCCACTTTTAATTATTTTTGTTTCCAGTTGCTGGCTACAAAATTTTGGGAACACGAACATCAGGCGCTCACGCGTTTTCGTGCTGTCGTGCACGTACCTAGGGCACACCTCTGTCCTTCCACGTAGTCTGTTTATAGGCTAATGAACCGATGTTGTGCTGCAATTAGCGTCATCGCGAGATATCCGAGCAATCTATTATTTAGTCGTGATCTTACATGAAAATGAGCTCAACTATATATATATATATATATATATATATATATATATATATATATATATATATATATATATGGCGCTAATTAGTACGCAGAGTATTTAATAATATTTAGTACCCGACCTCCTCTGCTCCGCCGACCGCAGCCACCACGAGCAGCCCGATCGCTTGCACCATGTTTTTTTATTTTTTTTCACATGCGCAGGTTTTACAACCGGACCGTATCTGTTTTTTTTTTCATTTTTCACACCGTCGTTGTTTTTTCTTTGCAAATAGGTTTGCAACAGGTTTTTTTGTCTCTAGTTTTTTTTATTTTCCCTATTTTTCTTTCTTTTTTCACGCAAACTGTTTGGCGAACTTTTTTTATTTTCTCTTAAACTGGATTTGCAAATATCAAAATGTAGGATTGAACATCCCGTTTACCTCAGTTTATGTTTTTTTTAAGTCATTAAGATTATTTATTCTTTTCTTTTGACAAGGATTAGGAAAACTATATACTTTCTATAATAGCTGCAACTAATCAATGATATTAAAAACAGACTTTCCTTTTGATCGACACAAACCATAAACACTAATTTAACTGGAGTATTGCCTCGCTAATCCATAAGACAAATAAATTTATTTAGACATTATGCAGACCACAAATATTTCCTCTCCAGACTATTAGAAAACATGACGATGTTGGTCATGAGCAGCACCATCGTAAGATGTTAGATCACAACTTTCTAAAGTGACCTTGTTAAGCATAACTTTCTAAAAAAATGAAACTCCTTGGCAGAATTAAAGAAATTCGTCGGTGTCTAGTGAGCATGGTTCTCTTGATTGAAAGGTAGGTAATATAGCAGCTCAGCCTTCATATCTGTAAAGAGATCTTGCAACAAAAGTATCATTGATATAAATCGTGCATCTTCCATAATCAATTGATAGTAGGATACACTTGCATATCGAATTAATAGTAGAATCGGTTAGTGAAATACAAGTGAAAAGTAATGTACCTGTATATTACTCCAACAATGTAGATTCTATTGGGTGTCATTGTGCAGAATGGAATGTCGTCAGTCCTCGCACACTGCAATTGCGCACTTGCACCATACAACATAGCCCTCTGGAAATTCTTTGGATTCCTCAAATTAGTTCTTAACAAGAATCATTTTATCACTTCCGAGACAGAAATAAAACCCCAAACATTTTTCTTGAACCATGCAGACGCTTGGCTCGAGCAGCCCAATGAATCCAATCGGCATCATCGCTACCCCATGGTGATCGAGCAAAGGGTGACGCTCGTCGATCTTGGCTTTGACCAAACAAACTGTATCAATAAAGTTACCAACCGAACGAGTAACAGGTGGCCTGGCTAAAACCGTCCTCTTCCTTCCATATAAATTACCAGCTGTAGGACACTCATCCCTCATCTAGCTGCATAGAAAAAATTATCAAATAGATTCAGATCAACGAACTACTGTTCAGAATTACAAACTGTGTTAGATTGTTAGGAAGGTTTGTCATCTGTTCTCTAAAATTAAAAAGTATTTTATGCCTTTCACAAATAAACATTGGAAAGTGATTAAAGTGACTGCTATTTTATCAAACAATGTTAACATGATATGAATCATTCTTACTGTTGTATCTATAGAATGGATTTTTTTAACAAATTACCTCGAATAAGAAGAAACAAAAACAATGGTGGAAATTATTATAATCTTGTATCTCCTGGTTATGAGAAGCAGTATGAGCAAATTATGGTGATAGCATAACTTAGGTCACAGTAAATTCCAGATTTTTTTCATTGAAGTAATCCTAAATTTATACAATAAAAAGTGGAGCAATTTGTAATGATCTTAAATTCAATCAGGCCCATAAGCAATGTGTAGTCCATAAACAGTGCAATCACAAGCGATTCCGAGGTGTAGACAAGAAAAAATTGATAGTACAGATGAACTACTGGTCACTAAAGTTATTGCCGAATTAAGGATCAAGATTTTTGACTATATGTAACACGATCCAACAACAGGAGCACCCTAAAAACCATTGTTTTTTTGAATGAATGGGTACCATTTTACTAGCTCCCCCAAACAAACAGGTAAACTTCCAACTGAAATAGGAAAACAGACGAGCTCAAGGTACCAACTTTCCATCAACAGGACAAGACAGCTCACCTCTATGCTTGCTAAGCTCGAGTTCCATGAGCACGTGGAGGTGCAGCAGAAAATTCTTACGGACAGTGTCACCATGGCAATAGCCCTAGCCATTACAAGACACCACATAAGCTCAGGTCAGAATTGACATGCACTTGTGCTGCAGGCCCTTATCACCTTTGATTGTGCACAGTGAAAGAGAGAAACTGAGACCAGAGAAAACAATGTGAAAATGTCTTCTACAAAAAATAATTACTAGGAATGCAGTTGATGATGCTGACAAGACTCTGAAAGTCAAGAGATCGAGCATCCTAAACTACTGCATATAACAGAGATAATACATATAGGAGCGTAAGAGGATCCAATTACATGAGCACACATAAAAATTATATGAACAGCTGAATCCAGCCTTTTTACCTTGTTTAGGTGGCTCCTCCAAATCCTTCACCATAGTAACATGCCCCAACATTAGCCTTCTTCAGATGCAAGTTCATGAGTACTATATATGTTCTAGTGCAGTACGCTCAAGGCAAAAAATGGAATACCACGCAGTCACCATTTAATGTCATACATTTCATCTAGCCTTAAACAATTTCATTAATCTTGAAGCCAAACCTACAAAACAAATTGGACAATCTTACGAATAAGACTCAATTGTTTTTTAATAGAATGTATCAGTTATAGCTACGAAATTAGGTGTAGAATTCAATAGTCAGGCCTTCTCATAAATCCCAAAATTGAACTTGGTGACAACAATACATAAGTGTATGATCTGAACAATAAAAAATCAAGCTAAGCTAAGTCAATATGTGCGTAAGAAACCAATTACATAAGTGCAAAGTTCAAAGGGATTTCAAAGCATTATGTGCGTATAATGCTTATCAAAACTAAAATAGAAGAAAAAAATAGAAAATGAAATCAAAATAGAGGAATCATTCTTTAAGCATAAAAACAATACCCATATCATGGAAATGAAACCTAACAGTGAAACCAATGTGATATAACCTTACTAGTTTGTATGGAATAATGGAACATCAAAATGAGATGCAAAGTAAGGATATAGAAGGTTAAGGATGCCTGAGGGACCGGATGAGTCCATCTAAATGAGGCAAGCTCGACATTCGACATGTATGCACCAAGACGTGGTAGTCCCACACCCGACAACTGTACATCCACAAACAGAGCATAAAAGAAGAAAATAGAGGATAACTTAAAATCTATCATGAGTACTATTGGTATAAATTAACGCACACTCTACTTTATCCGCAAGCGCACAGATAAAATCTATCGATGTAGCACTTCACCGGAGTAACCCAGTTTTAATATCGAACCCAAAGGAACGGATAGTGTTAAGCCTTAAATTCTAACCCCTGAGTAGCTAACAAGGACGGAGAATCTAGAAGTATAGAGGGGATCACTAAGGTTGTCTAATTCCAATTTAAGAGTGATATGTTTATATTATTCTTAGTGGGGAAGTTGCCATAAAAGGTCACAAACAGAGTATGAGTCTTTTATGCAAATGTATACTCCTACCGAGCTTACACATGGGTAAGTGGACTATAGAAGAATCAACAAGGCTATAAGAGTCAACCTTGCGAGCAACCACTACTACCGGCATTATAGGAGGCATTTATGAGCTATCAAGTCTAAGCACCACGCTTACACTATCCAACTACTCTAACACTAGAATGACTAGAATTAAAGTACTCAAAAGAGAGTCATAAACCTTAAGAATAATAAGAACAATGGCTCAAACTTAAATATAGACGTTGATTACCGAAACAATCGCTGAAGCAAGTTGAAGATAAACTTGAATCCGCAGGTACAAGATGAAGAAGTTGATCCGACAGGCCGGAGCTCCTTCTTGATCTCTTCCCCTCTCTCTCTCTCTTCTAGTTCTAGTATAAGACTAGGTTCTAAACCTAAACTAGAGGGGTAACTAGTCTTCTACTTGAAAGCTGGCTCTTGATGTCTCTTCTAGGGTTTCTGAATGAGGCGTAGTCTTTTCTGAAGAGGGGCTTGTTCTACCCTTGGGCCTAGGGGCCTGTTTATATAGCCCTAAGGGATCAACCGCGGCCGTTAGATCAAACTAACTTCACGTAGGGCTGAGATGGATCCTCAAAGGCGGTGGAAGAAGCTTGCAGAAGACGGAAGCCAGCGGGGCCGGGGGGAGACCGGTCGGTCTCATGGTGGGACCGGTCGGTCCCACCTGGCAGGGTCCCGCGGTGCCCGACCTCCTGGTGTCTTCTGGTGTCCTCTGGAGTCTTCTAGAAACTTCCTGACGTGGCAGTTGCGTTATCTACCGTCGGTTTCCTTCTAGGGGAAGCAATCAGCGCTGGTTTCCTGGTTTCGTCCCTGCAGAATCACAATTCACCAAAACTCATGGAATATTGTCTATTAAAACCCTAAACCTTTGTTGGGGATTGAATTCATGCTCTTTTCATATTTATTTATCCTTTAATTTTGATAGATAACCAATGTCAACAATTCCTCCAAGCTTACCTTTTGCTAGTCCCTTAGCAAAACCAAAATTAACAATGGATCAGGAGTTGCTACAGTATCTTCACTTCCAACAAGTATACCTGCTGTTAAGCAAGAATTCTCCAAAATATATTATGTCATTCTTCATGGGGCTTATTACTTTTACCTTAGATCTTGAGTAATTGAAACATTGAACGATCAAATCAAGCACTATGTCTCTAGTTCCTTCACTTCACCTTTGTCTCGGAGTTTTAATTAATTTTAAAAAGCTTTAATACATGTGTTGTCAAATTAAACAATGGATCTAAAGAGAAAGTCAACCAACCATTGAATCAAGAAGTGCATATGTATGGAAAAATGGAATCAGATGCTCTTTTAAATATATTCACTCTCTTCTGTTCATCAAAGACATATGGCTATCGGGCTAATTCTACTATCGGGCACGTGCCCATTTTTTTCTGATATTTTTTTTCTTTGAGCTTCCGGACACTTGTCCCTTTTTATTTCCTCGGGATCTATCTTTTCGAGGTTTCGGACACTTGTCCCTTTTTATTTCCTCGAATCTTTCTCTTTTTTAAAAAAAATAGCCACATGCTTCCAACGAACTTCTGAGAGGGTAGCAACATATAATTATGAGCATTTATGCGAAAGATGGATGAAATGTGTAAGTGATCTCAATTCAATGGCAAGATAACATCTCACAGGGTCACAAAGCTTAATTTAACTCAATGCAATTATTAGTCATATTCATATTTAGAAATCTCCGGAACTTTAGTGTTGTTTAGAACAAGATAATAGCAGCTCGGATCATCACATGTCATATCCCAAATACCTAGACCTTAGATTAAGTATTTGCCAACCATGCATTTAATTTTATTTTAAGGCATCATTATTAATGAGGAGAACTCATGCTTTGAAGAATTGGTACTAGAAAGAAATTAGATAGAGCAACTATTCATCATTTCCATGCAAAAGATTAGAGAGAGGGTTCTTCTTTAGTCATCAACTTCTTAAAACAAACTAGACACACTATTTTATTTATTTAATCTAACACACTTTAAGATATAATATAAAAGTCAATAACAATAGTAGTAGTAATAATAATAAAGACATACCTGAATCGCGAAGATAACGAGGGTGCGTCTCCCCCAAGCTGGTTCCCTTAATAGTGTTGAGCCTTCATGTGCTCATATATTTTTGTCTCTTTTCTTTTTAAGGGTGAGCCTTCATGTGCTCACATATTTTTGTTGTTTTCATTTTTAAGAGTGAACCTTTTTGTGCTCACATATTTTTGGTGTTTTGAATTTGTTTATAAAATGAAAAACTTAAGAGGATAAAGATACTTACGTGGATACATAGGGGTGCCTTCCCCAAGCTGAATGTTGACGTAGTCGTTCGATCTTGCAATGTAGCAAACTGGCAGTGGATATGTCCTTCCTCTATTAGAGCTTTGGTTGATGTTGATGTTTGTTGAGACAGTGCTCCAACAGTGGATGAAGCATTCACTTGCTCGTCAGCTTTTCTTGGCCTTTCAAATCTTGTGAAACTCAAATAGACAACAAAACTTGTGGAACAAATAAAGCGTTAGTGGTTGGCCACTCAAGCCTTAGTTTTCTAGAATTTCAGTAAGATCTCTTTCTCAATATTTTTGTATTTTAATATTTTTACGATGCAAGAGAAAAATGCACATGATGAATGCATGCATATTTATTTTTATTATTTTTATGCCACCACGATGAACATTCCCGTGGGTTTTTACACACCATAGAATTATTCACATGGGGCTTCATAGTTTATGATGTAGTGTAACAAATGCAATATTTTTATTTTCTTTTCTAATGCAATGCAGAAATTAAAATGTTTGTGAATTAAATATGATGATGCAAGAAATGATTATGGATTAAGTATGAGAAATATGCAGCAAAGTAAATATAAAGATAACTACCGATTTTTACCTTTTGACGAAGGTTCAGATATTTAGCTCCGACGAACTGGACCTTCAGACCTCCCAAGGTTATTAGACATTTGAAAAGTTGTTATTTATTGTACCTCTTAGGTGCAGACATTTTCTGCCATACTTTCTTGGTTTGAGTCTTCACTTCCTGTGGTTCACTATCTTGAGGTTTCTCTCCTTTCTTTTCTGGGACAATGTCGATAGCTTCTTCTTCATGATTGGCCTCTCTATTCTTGATAGCTTGTCTTCTTTGGCTTTGAGAGCGGCGTCTTTCACTTCTATTCTTCTTAGGTGCTTCATTGGGCATGTAGTTGATGAAGTAGCATCGTACCTTTTCTCCAGGAAAGTGAAAATGGATTTCCTCTTGTAAATGATTGTACTTGTAGCGTAGAGGAATGGTCTTCCTAGGATGAGGTGGACATCATCGTCTTCTCATGTCGAGGATCAAGAAGTCTGTGGGGACTTCATGACCTCTAATTCTGACTACGACGCCTTCCATAATTCCTTCTTGTTTATGCCTCTTGATATGGTGTCACTCATATCATTTGTTCGTCTAGTAGTTTGAAGTGGAGCATTAATTGTGGACGCTGGCAGCATCTTGCTTAGTGTGCATGTTCTTGTAGATCTAGAACCTTCACTCTGTAGAATTTGGGAGTGACTTCTCTATGTTTTGCTTAAGAGTGTGTCCTGCTCATAAAGACAAGGTAGAGATCAAGTGCATGGGCTCTGTTGGTGGAAAAACACCAACAGAACCAAAAGTTTTGTTTATTCTCCTCTAACCTTAGGCACATTGCACAAGACAAACTTGTTGTTTATGTGTTCTATTCAATCTTAACATGAGTGATAGGATCAGAGGATGAGCATGAAAGTAGCATCTTAAAATATTTAACAGATCAAGTTACTTAACCCAAGGAAGGATAATATATGCATAAAGTGTCGATCTTTTCATAATTGAGATATATCATCTCCCAAAGGTTAGATGCACAACATTTTAGCTCATTTAGTGAAGACAGTGAGATTCAAGAGAGCAAAGCTATGAACAAGGATCAAATGACTGAATATGTTGAGTTGATTATGTTGGATCAAGTGAGGTACAACTTAAACATGTTTAGTTCTTTATTTATGTTCATACTAGAATCAAGAAGAAGCTTTTACAGTGATGGTTACTTACCTTGAAATGTTACTTTGTCATTGGAAAGTGATTGTGCTGTGCTGAACCACCTTGTGGAAGCTCCTCTTGTCTAGGTGGTTGTTATTTATGAATTGCTTTGTCTTCTCTTGTTTGTCTCACAGTGTGATTGAGAGGAGGAAGATCACAGTGGAATCATTTTTAGAGGTATCGACCTTCCTTCTCTTGTGTCGACTTATCAGTGGAGGCGCATTGTTCCTCAAGTATGTTGACTAGGATCCTCTCTCTTTCTTGTATTAATTCTGTACTATGAGGATGTAGGGACAGTTCTGTATTCTTCTCTTGTCAACCTTTCTTATTTTCCCTTTAATTATTGGGTTGACAAGAGACTTGAAATTAGAGCTGCTACTCGAGTGCCTCTATGATAGTCCTTTGTCTTGTAATGTCACAACTGACACTTGTCCTCTCAACAGTGTCTAGATGATGGAGATCTTATCGACTGTTCTTCTTGATTTGCTGGTTCATGTACTATCTCTTCATCTTCTAACTCTTGTGGTGTAGTGGCTTCATCCTTCATGATGCCCTCCTCAATTCTTGGCAGTTGGTTCTCCCTTCGACGTCTTCTCTTAGTTCTCTTTGGCTGCTCATAAGTGATGTAGATGTTGAAGAGGCAGCGAAAGATCCAAAAGTTGACTTCTCTAGGTCTGGCAAAGATGATAACATTGATGGTGTTCAAGAACGATCTTCCAAGAATGAGTGGTGGATCGTATTCTTCTTCTCGACTGGGACAACATCTAGTGGTTTGTACTGATCAAAGTGATAGGTAGGAGATCAATATGTCTTGAAGCTGGTTTTCTCCTTCCTCTCTTTGATTGTGAAAACACATCTAGACAACGGAATTCTCTCCCAGGCTGGCTTGTGATGTAGATGGATTCCCAAACAACATGTTCATGTGTTGGATTTGTAGATCTTGTTATTGTTGTAGTGGTACCATCTTATCTCCCAAGCTCGCTCTTGATTAGAAAAGAGGATAACTTCCCACTTCTTGTCTTGATATCTTGGACAATGATGGTTGCAGGCATAAGTTGTCTCATATGAGGTAAGTTGCATCATGTTTGTCATTAGTGCCCAAGCAAGACTCAAAGCTAGGCTAGCACCATTTGTGATCCGAGAGTAGGTTTGTGTGTCTATGGTTTGAGTTTTGGATCTTCAATGTTCAGACCAAACCATGGATGAACAAAAATCTCTCTCCTGCGTAATGTTAGTGGACATATACCCGAAGGATTGCAAGAATTTGAAGCATGAGTTGTTATCCATAACTTATGTATTTTGCATCTATGCTAATAAAAGATGTTTTTAGGATTACTTTAGCATAGACTAGTATTTCATGTGTTGGCTGCACTTTAACATGATTCAAGGCAAAATATAACTTGCAGTAGAAGACAAAACTAAATAAACTTTGATACTCACAGTTCTTTCATCCATGATGAATGAGCTGAGTCTTCATTGTGCAAGAGTTGTTGAAGTTCATGTGTCTCTTCATCTCCAGTGTGAGTTCATCTCTGGACTTTCCCAAATTAATAATGAAAGTTTTTCTGCAGGGGTTAGTCCAACAAAATATCCAATATCCACTATATCATATTATCAGCTCAAAAACCAACCTAGACACCACGTCTAATTTGATTTAAGAGGGCATTCTAACCTAAGCATGCTTAAATTAAAAGGCCTTTGAAAGCAAGATCACTCACTCCTAAACTAGGCACCATGCTTCATTTAAGAGATGTATGAAAGTACTTCAAACCTAAACATATACTATAGCAAATAAAGGTAATATGAAAGCATTATAGAGATTTACTCAGATGGTGATGGAAGAGCATGATGAGCACATCTTAAAGGTAGGGACAACCAACATAGCAACATGGTAAGAGATGTTCTTAGAAAGTCTATTCCCCAAGCTTGGATTTTGCAAAAATCAAGATTGGATGAATGTAATTCAATGTTGCATGATGATTGGTTGGACATACCTTGTGTTTGTTGTTCCTTCGTTCTTTTCTGCTCCAGACCTGGAAAGGTTAGTGACAAAAATACCCGAAGGAATATTTTCACAATTATATTTCTATGCTCAGTACAGCGGAAAGGTAGGCATAACTAATAACCATATATTATGATGGGGTATAAGGATTCTACTGGTTATAGCTTGCTCATGGGGTAGTGATAGATAAGAGTGGAATTCTAAAACAACATTCATAAGAATGAAAACAAAAATAATGAAAAGACTAGGACAGAAGGAAAAGATAAAAGTATGATTACAAGGTTAGACTAAGACTTAAGAAGATCTACCGTTCCCCGGCAACGGCGCCAGAAATGCTTGCTGGTATAAATTAACGCACACTCTACTTTATCCGCAAGCACACAGATAAAATCTACCAATGTAGCACTTCACCGGAGTAACCCAGTTTTAATATCAAACCCAAAGGAACGGATAGTGTTAAGCCTTAAAGTCTAACCCCTGAGTAGCTAACAAGGACGGAGAATCTAGAAGTATAGAGGGGATCACTAAGGTTGTCTAATTCCAATTTAAGAGTGATATGTTTATATTATTCATAGTGGGGAAGTTGCCATAAAAGGTCACAAACAAAGTATGTGTCTTTTATTGTAAGTGCATCAAATCCTATTTGTGGGTTTTGGTGATTAGATGATGAAACATATAAAGAGCTAATGATGTTTCATGAGATTTTCAGTTATAAATCTTTGTGAAAAGTGCAAAAGAATCATGTGACCCCTCAATTATTGATCCGAAGAAAGATGCGGTGCCATGCTTCAAATTTGAGAGAAGTTCGTTTTAATTTCAATTTCATTTAAACTTCTCTTGAGTTTAGGATGCCGTACTATAAAGAGAGATTGAAATCATATTACTTGCAAGTGTCTTAGTGCTCATTTGATCATCCCTAAATTCTCTAGACATCCTTGAAGAATATCTTCTAAATTTATTTTGTTCATATTGATAAGCTCCAACAGAGAACCTCTCCCTGGATATCTTTCACTCCCTACCTAGATATTCCAACTATCACTAGGTCTCTTGTTTTTCACCTTCCAGTGAACCCTCCACCAGATATATTTCCCTCCCTACCCGAAAATTCTGGTTGAAACCAGATCCAAGCCCCAACGGTCTGTTCGTTGTTGAAATTTGAGTGGAGCTGCTCTCTTCTCCTAGACGCTTCTCATTTCATTCATTGGACTCTTGGGAAAAGGCTTGGCTCTCTCTCTCTTTCTTGCTCCCACACTCTCTCACTCTCTTGCTTAGATCCCCATCTTTGTTAGTGAGATTGGAGTGAGCTCTTTGTGGATTTCGTCTCCGGGAGTAAGATCCTTCTCTTGAGCACTTGTGACACCCGCTGGTGATTTGATTTTCGCTCTATTACTCTTGGGTTCTTGGAACCCTAGCTGGCTAGGTGTTGCCCGGTGACACCCTTGATTCGTGCTGGTGAGGGTGCCCGGGAAGTTTGTATTACCCTTTGATTCTAGTGGAAAGCCCAGGCTTGATCTTTGTGATCGCTTGGGAAGAGGGGAGTTGAAAGAGACTCTAAGGACCTTTGTGGTCGCCTCAACAACGAGGACGTAGGCACAACTTTGTGGTGTGGCCGAACCTTAGGATAAATCTTGTGTCTACTTGTGCTTGTGATTGATATATTTGTTGTGGAGAATCGAATCATATTGTGTGTAGGTGGCGAAGCAAGCAAAAGGCGTGAAATTACAACTTCTACTCTACTTGTGTGGTGAACTAATTTTAGTTATTGAGCAATTCAATTCTTAATTTGTTAAGATCACTACTCTCCGGAATTCGGAATTTCGGTCCTCATCGGAATTTTTGGACAAGTCCATAAATTCCCCTTAGGACCGTATATTCCGATACCCGTGATTTAATCCGCTGCAATAGTTTGTAAATTTCAAATTACGCCTATTCACCCCCCTCTAGGCATTTCGATCCTTTCAAGTGGTATCAAAGCCGTGGTCCCTCGTGATTGACGCTTAACCGCGTGAGGGAAGAACAATGCCGAACAACGAAGATGGTGTTGAGGTGTCAGAAGAGGTCAAGAAAATGGCCGAAGCCTTGGCACAAAAGATGGTCGAAGATAAGTGCAAGAAGATGGAGGAGGACTACAAGAAGATGAGAGAGGAACAAGACAAGGAGTTCCAAAAGAAGATGAGCGAGCTCATGAGTGCAAGTCATGAAACCTTAACTGGAGGCTCCTCCTCCGGCAACAAGGACAATGATGGCCATCGCAACACCGACTCCAACAAAACACGGTTTCATACATATTCTTATGATTACAACAAGATTCCTAAATTTCCTAATGTGCTCTTCAACTCGCTCAATGTCGGAAAAGCTCCCCGTTTCGATGGGATTCGCTATACCGATTGGGCGTACCAAATGAAGATGCACCTTGTGTCTCTTCACCCCCGTCTTTGGGAGATTGTGGATGTAGGTATTACGCTCCCCGATCCGGGAAGAGAGATGACTCCAGAAGAAGCACAAGATCTCTACCACAATGCTCAAGCGGCATCCGTGATTCTATCATGCTTGAATCCGGATGAATTTAACAAAGTCAATGGTATTGAGATTGCCAAGAAGATTTGGGACACACTCAAAGTGTCTTATGAAGGAGACAAGAAAGTTAGAACCGGCAAGATTGAGCTATTGTATGGTGAAATTGAGAGGTTTGTTTATCTACAAGGAGAAACCACTCAAATGATGTTTGATCGGCTCATGATACTTGTCAACAAGATAAGGGCTCTTGGATCTAAAGAATGGGGAGAAGACAAGGTCACTAGGAAGATGTTGAGAGCTTATCAAGCAAAGAATAACATTCTAGCCGCCGTGATTTATGAGAGGGATGACTTTGAGAGTTTGACACCTCAAGCTCTTCTCTCAAAGCTCATTCATCATGAGAATATGGAGCAAGATGTAATCAATGCCAATAGTCAAAATCCCAACTCAATTGGTTACAAAAGGGGAGTTGCTCTTAGTGCATCAAATGCAAGCGAAGACAACCACTCAAGCAAGTCAAAGAAGAAGAAGGACAAGAGTGTTGTAGATTCATCAAGTGATGAAGATATTGGAAATGATGAAGTGGCACTCTTGATCAAAGGCTTCAAGAAATTCATGAAGAAGAAGAGTTATAAGAAAAGCTATGGTGATGACAAGAAGAGATCAAAGAAAAGGCCATGCTATGAGTGTGGTGATGTTGGTCATTTCATTGCCGATTGCCCCGTCAAGAAGGCTAGAGAAAAGGAAGAAAGGAAGAATAAGAAGGCTCAAAAGGATGACAAGAAGAAGTTTCACAAGAAGAAGTATCAAGGTGAAGCTCACATTGGTCTTGAATGGGATTCGGATGATGATAGTTCTGACTCAAGTGATAGTGGTGAAGAAGCGGCAAACATTGCTATTCAAGCAACTTCTTCATCTTCATCAAGACTCTTCCCCAATCTTGCGGATAATGACTACTACGCTCCTACTTGCCTTATGGCAAAAGGGAAGGTACAATCCAACTCTTCTCTTCCAACCTCTAGTGATGATAATGATAGTGATAGTGAAACCGACCCGCAACTAGAAGAAAACATGATAAAGATGTTTGGTAAAATTGGATACACCAAGATTAAGTCACTAGTAAAGAAATTAGAGAAACGAAATAGAAGTCTTGAGAGGCAAGAGGAATCGCTCATTAAAGAGATGGAAAACAATCTTGCTCTCAAAACTTCTTTGGCCGAAGAGAAAGTAAAGGTTGAGAAGTTGACCATTGAGTTGTCTCTAGCCAATGACTCTAATAAGAAATTGTCTAAAGAACACTCTTTGTGCAATGACTCTTTGGCTAGCCTAAAGAATGAACATAGCATTGCTCAAGAAAGCCTATCAAGCTTGCAAGAGAGATTCAATCTCCTTGAGCAAAGTTATGACAAGCTTTGGACTAGCACCTCTACCTCCTCTCCGGCAACCGTTGACTCTAATGCCTCAACTAGTGATGGTTGTAAAAGGTGCTATAAAATTGACATAAATTCTTGTGCAACTAACCTTGATGAGTTAGACAAGAAGAACAAGGAGATTTGTAGGTTGAAGATGCTTGTCAAAAATGGATGCAAATGCCAAGTGGAGAAAAAGGGCACCATCAACTACAAGCCCATGAGACATCCTTCCATCAAGGATGGTGTGGGCTACAACAAGTATGGTGGCAAGTCAAATGGAAGGGACATGGTAAATGGAGTACCATGTGTGAGGTTCAACAAAGGAGTGTCCCTTTATGTGTTACTCAACAAGACTTGCCCCACTCCACAAGAGAAGATCTCTATTGCTAGAGATCAACCAAGCAAGCCAAAACATGTTGACACTCCCAACCAACACATGCAATTGTCAAGGACATATGCAAGCAATTACATGTGTTGTTGGGACAAGGATGGCAAGATTGTGGTGAAGTATGTTGGGGCCTACAAGAAGAAGCAAATCTTGAGGAGTGTTTGGGTGCCCAAGACTTATGTGACTAACCCTCAAGGACCCAATTCTATTTGGGTACCTAAAACAAGAACTTAATTTGTTTTTGTAGGAATACTCCTCCGGTGGTTCAAGTTGGGTGTTGGATAGTGGATGCACCAATCATATGACCGGGGAGAGAAATATGTTCACCTCATTCCAACCAAGTCATGACTCAAGTGAAAATATTGTGTTTGGTGATAATGGAAAAGGTGAAGTTCTTGGTTTGGGTAAGATTGCTATTACAAATGACAATTCAATTTCCAATGTTTTATTGGTACATTCGTTGAGTTACAACTTGTTATCCGTTTCACAACTTTGTGAAATGGGTTACAATTGTCTCTTCACGGATGAGGGCGTGACCGTCTTTAGAAGGAAGGATTCCTCTATTGCTTTTACGGGTCGCTTGAAGGGCAAGCTTTACTTGGTTGATTTCACAACTAATGAGGTGAAGCCTAAGACTTGTTTAGTGGCAAAATCTAGCATGGGTTGGCTTTGGCATCGCCGACTAGCTCATGTTGGCATGAGGAACTTGGCCAAATTTCAAAAAGGCGAGCATGTTCTAGGACTAACAAATGTTTCTTTTGAGAAAAATAGAATTTGTAGTGCATGCCAAGCTGGAAAGCAAGTTGGAGCACCACACAAGCCCAAGAACATTGTCACAACAACTCATCCGTTAGAGCTTCTTCACATGGACCTTTTTGGACCCATTGCTTATATAAGCATTGGCGGCAACAAATATGGTTTTGTAATTGTTGATGAATATTCCCGCTTCACTTGGGTGTTCTTTTTGCGGGATAAGAGTGAAGCACAAGAATACTTCAAGTTATTTGCAAAGAGAGTCCAAAATGAGTTTGATGTGAAGATCAAGAAAGTGAGAAGTGATAATGGGATGGAGTTTAGGAACACCAACATTGAAGCTTATCTTGATGATGAAGGAATCAAGCATGAGTTTTTGGTTCCTTACACCCCACAACAAAATGGTGTTATGGAGAGGAAGAACCGGACACTCATTGAAGCCGCGAGGACAATGTTGGATGAATACAAGACTCCGGATTCATTTTGGGCGGATGCCATTAATACGGCATGTCATGCAATCAACCGGCTTTATCTTCATAAGTATTATGGCAAGACCGCTTATGAGCTCTTAACCGGTAAGAAGCCTAAGGTGCACTACTTTAGAGTTTTTGGAAGTAAGTGTTTCATACTTAACAAGAGATCCAAAAGCTCAAAGTTTGCACCTAAGGTTGATGTTGGTTTCCTTCTTGGTTATGCTACTAATGAACGCGCCTATCGTGTCTTTAACACAACCTCAAATTGTGTTGAAGTTGCAATAGACGTAACTTTTGATGAATCTGACGGCTCTCAAAAGGAGCAAGTCAATACAAGCATTGTAGGTAATGAAGAACCTCCATGTGAAGCAATCAAGAAGCTAGCAATTGGAGAAGTGAAACCGGTTGAAGCCCAAAATCAAGATGAAGATGATGAAGACCTACCTCAACTCAAATCAACCACAATTCAAGATAAACCATCCACATCAAAAGTTATCAACAATAGTGAAGTCAACGAAAATTGCATTCAATTCCAACATCAACATATTGACCCATCAAGACAAGTTGATAACACCCAAGATATATCTCAAGTCAATGATCAAGATCAAGATGATGAAGATGTGCAACCAATCCAACGTCAAGCTCAATCTCCTCATCCACGGGTTCATCATACTATACAAAGAGATCATCCCGTGGACAACATTCTTGGAAGTCTTAGGAAGGGAGTACTCACTAGATCAAGATTGGCAACCTTTTGTGAGCTCCATTCCTTTGTTTCATCATTGGAGCCCGTGAGAGTTGAAGAAGCACTTGAAGATCCGGATTGGGTTATGGCAATGCAAGAAGAGTTGAACAACTTCACTAGGAATGAAGTCTGGTCCTTAGTGGAAAGGCCCAAACAAAATGTGATTGGCACCAAATGGGTCTTTCGCAACAAACAAGATGAGCATGGTGTGGTGACAAGAAACAAGGCAAGGTTGGTGGCTCAAGGATTCACTCAAATTGAAGGATTGGATTTTGGTGAAACATATGCACCCGTGGCAAGGCTTGAATCAATTCGGATTTTATTAGCCTATGCTGCACATCACAACTTCAAGTTATATCAAATGGATGTGAAAAGTGCCTTTCTCAATGGCCCTCTATCCGAGGTGGTATATGTTGAGCAACCACCAGGATTTGAAGATCCACAATATCCACACCATGTCTTCAAGCTCAACAAAGCACTCTATGGGCTCAAGCAAGCCCCTAGAGCTTGGTATGATTGTCTAAAGGATTTCCTCCTCAAACAAAATTTTGAGATGGGAAAGGCCGATCCTACTCTTTTCACTAGCAAAGTCAACAATGATATTTTTGTGTGCCAAATATATGTTGATGACATAATATTTGGTAGTACTAATGTTTCTCTTTGTGAAGAGTTTAGTAGGATCATGACTAATAGGTTCGAAATGTCTATGATGGGAGAGTTGAAATTCTTTCTTGGCTTTCAAATCAAGCAACTCAAGGAGGGCACGTTCATTTGTCAAACCAAGTACACTTTTGATATGTTGAAGAAGTTTGATATGGAGAGTGCCAAACCCATCAAAACTCCTATGGCATCTAATGGGCATCTCGATTTGGATGATAATGGGAAAGTCGTCAATCAAAAGGTATATCGCTCCATGATTGGATCGCTTCTTTACCTTTGTGCATCTAGGCCCGATATTATGCTTAGCGTGTGCATGTGTGCTAGATTTCAAGCTAACCCGAAAGAGTGTCACTTGGTGGCCATTAAGAGAATTCTTCGATATTTAGTTCACACTCCTTACCTTGGCTTATGGTATCCTAAGGGCTCCACCTTTGATTTGATTGGCTATTCGGACTCCGACTATGCCGGTTGTAAGGTCGATCGAAAGAGTACATCCGGGACTTGCCAATTTCTTGGACGGTCTTTGGTGTCTTGGAGCTCTAAGAAGCAAAACTCGGTTGCCTTGTCCACCGCCGAAGCCGAGTATGTGGCGGCTGACGCTTGCTGTGCCCAACTACTTTGGATGAGGCAAACCCTCCGTGATTTCGGATGTCAACTTTCCAAAATCCCACTTTTATGTGACAATGAGAGTGCTATAAAACTTGCAAACAATCCCGTGAACCACTCTCGCACCAAACATATTGACATTCCACATCATTTCTTGAGAGACCACGAAACCAAAGGAGATATCGCAATTTGCCATGTGAGCACCGAAAAACAACTAGCCGATATCTTCACTAAGCCTCTAGATGAGTCAAGGTTTTGTGTTTTGAGGAGTGAGCTAAATATTATTGATTCTCGTAACGTGGCTTGAAATGTAGTGCGCCTCTTCCTGTTGTAGATTTGCTAATTTTTAGAGCTAGGCTTTCAAAAGAATTGAGTGCACTTTGAAAACTTGTTCTTGATCTTTGATCAAAATTTGCAAGGGATGACTATTGTTATGTATTGTTGATTGATGGCTAGTCGTACTCTTGCAAATTTAGTCTATATAAGCCCATACATATATAGTTGTTTATACCTTATCTTGATCAAGTTCAATCTCCTAGTGCTATCTCTCAGTTACAATTTGGTGCTATATCTGCAAGATTTTTTTAAGATGGTTGCAGTCAGAGAGACCTCGGTTGGAATTTTTTCTTGCGCTGAGCCAGATTTTTTGTTGCATGCCCGATCTTTGCCTTGTTGCAAACAGAGGTCATCCACTCGGAGTTATTTCTAGTCCAAGCCGGCTTTTCTCCAATAATTCCTTCGCATAGACAGAGACCCCTCGGTCAGCCTTTTTTCCTTGCCAAACCAGAATTTGTGGTTGAGTCTCGATCCAGAAGCTTTTCTTTTTTAAAAAAAAAATCCCAATCGCTCCTCCCTTCCTGCTTCCGTCCTCAGCTGCACGCCCCTTTTTGCGTCGTCGCTTTCCTCGCGACGCTTTCAGCCGCAGCGTGCTGTATCGCTTCCGTGCTGCTGATCCGGCGCCCGGCCCCCGGCCCCTGCTCCCTCGGCCAGCATCCCTTCCTGCCTGCTGTGCCGCTCCCTTCGTGCTGCATTCGGCCAAGCGCCGCTTTTGGCTGTGCGTGCTTGGAGGCCGCACGACCTCGTCTGGTCCCCGGTGCTCGGCCCCGCCCAGGTGTTCCGTCCAAGCCGCTTCCGTTAGGAGCCCGTCTCTCCCGTCAACGGCTTCGTCAAGTGCTTCCTCGGCCCTGCTGGTCCCCTTTCCAAGCACGTGAGCTCGTCTTCTCAAGCACGTGGAGGTCTTTTTCAAGGTGATTTTTTCCCCCGATCTGTTCACGTGCTTCGCTTTTGGTCGATTCCTCTGGTTCCCCAGCAGCTTTGTGCCTTCTTTATCCCGATCTGTTGTTGCTTTGCGATCCCTATGCTTAATCTTTGCCTAATCAGTTAATTAGGGTTCGTCATTCTTGCTTTGCCTGTGAACAGTACCCGCCCAGCAGCTTTGCTTGTGGCCGCTCTTGCTGTTCGCTATCGCTCGCTCCTGCTTGCCACCCATCGCTTTCTCTTGTGCCATCTCTCTCATGTGTTCGCGTTCATGTTCTGCAGTATGGGTCGCGTGAAGGCGGTTTGCCATGGCGCTGCCACTGGTTCGGATGATGAAGACGCATCCCAGTCGCGCTCCAAGCGAGGTCGCCAGTCCGCTGTCGTGCCTTCTCGGCCTCGTCGCAAGGTTTCAGCCGGTCGTGGCTTGTGCCCTGTTCGTCAGACAGCCCCTGACTTGGACTTTCCCAATGAGGGTGTGGAGTTAGTTCCAGTGACTGAGCCTTTGTTCATCCACAAGGGAGATAGGCGCTTTTCAGATGATATTCATCCGCCTCGTACTAAGGACTATCTCCACAGTCAAGGCGAGGTCTTTGGTAAACGGTTTGAATGTCCTGCTGACATTTATGATCCTGAATTCCTTGATCCTCGCTTTGCAACTCTCTTTCAGTTGGATTTTTATAATTCTGCCATCATTACCAAGAGTCAGCCAGTGGTTATGCAGAGGTACATCGATTGGAATCATTGTGTCAGCTTAGATGATCCTGAAATGTCTAAGGCACTTGCTATTTTGGAAAAGCACAACTTCAAGAACCTCATGACTATGCAGTATTCATGGAATAATGAAGTGATTGCCCAGTTTTTTGCTACAGTTTGGTATGAGTCCCCCACAGCTAAGTCCCATGGCTTTGTGCATTTCTGCACTCAGGGTCAAGCTTATTTTGTCTCTTATCCTAGATTTGCTAAAATTCTTGGATTTGACCTTGATGACTTTGACACACCCTGGCTTGATTGCACTCCTTCTCGTGATCTTGATATCTCTTTTGCTTACTATGAGGGTGCCACCATGAAAGATTTCTATACCACCAACAAAATGCGCAAGGTTTATCGTTACATTAACTTGTTGGTCCGGCAAACTTTGGTTCCTAAGATCGGTGCTTCCTCAGAGATTCTTGCTACTATGGGTCCTCTTTTGGCTGCTCTCAAGGAGGATAAGGAAGATCAGTTCAGTGCTTTTGGCTTTGTTCTTAGGCAGATTCAGCTGACCTCTTATGATCCTAAGAAGTCTTGTACTCATGCTCCATACATTATGAAGATGATTGAGATAGTGACTCAGAAGGAGTTCAACAAAGAGATGCGTCATGAGCCTTGCCGGCCTGTGCGGATTGATGTGATGGCACCCAAAAGAGGTCGCAAGCCCCGTCAGCCTCCTCCATCTCCGTTGTTGTCTCCTCCCTCTAGTGAGGCAGCTGCAACTAGTCCTCTAGCTGTCCAGAATCTTCTTTTGAGCAGTATCCGATCAGTGTTTGGGATGTGCATGGCCCTCCATGAGGCCAACTGAGAGCTCCATAAGTTTGTTCAGGAGGAGTTCCATCATGCTGAGGTCCAGCGCAAGGCTATAGCAGAGAAGGTCGGTGTGTCTTTGTCTCTAGTTCGTCCCTTTCCTCCTGCTCCTAAGGCGCCTACTTGGTTCCACCCGCAGTTTCAGCAGTCCTTTGAGCAGTCTCAGCTGCTTCAGGTCGCTTCTCTTGAGCAGCCGCAGTTCTCGTCTCTCGCTTCACAGGGTGTTGGTGTCAGCTCGTCTTCTGGATGGGCTTCAGCTACCTATGGTTTAGCAGGTTTCTTCGTCGACCCTGCCTTCGATGCTCTCTACCCCACCTCCTATCCCTCCTCCTCTGATGGACAGCAGCTTGATGTGTCCCAGGCGGATGACGGCGTCGACCATGATGAGTGAGGCATATTCTTCGGCGTTATCTTCTCTTTTTGGTGCTTGACGCCAAAGGGGGAGAACTTTTGTGATCGCCTCTTTTGTCTTCATGATGTTTATGTATGGATTTGGTATTGCATCATGATCTTTTATCTCTCGTTGGACTTCTATTTATTTTATGGGCTTGTAAGACTATTGTAATGGACTATGTGTGACTGCTAGTTATTTCTATATGGCTGTAAGGACATGATTATGCTAGTGTGCTTAGTTGATATCACCTGAGATGTTGTTTGTTTTTTATTTATTTCTTGTATGGTATATCATGTCATATGCATCATGAATTTTATTTATAACACCTTTGCACACCCACGAAAGCATGTATATGACTTGTTCTTTGCACTTTCACTAAATTTGTATATATGTGGCTTCTCATGCCAAATTGTTAATCCAAAACTTATATGCACATATTTAGGGGGAGCCTATCATATACATGATTTCAAAACTTTTTGATCTATATGCTTTATTGTGAGCTTTATATGTGTTGTCATCAATCACCAAAAAGGGGGAGATTGTAAGTGCATCAAATCCTATTTGTGGGTTTTGGTGATTAGATGATGAAACATATAAAGAGCTAATGATGTTTCATGAGATTTTCAGTTATAAATCTTTGTGAAAAGTGCAAAAGAATCATGTGACCCCTCAATTATTGATCCGAAGAAAGATGCGGTGCCATGCTTCAAATTTGAGAGAAGTTCGTTTTAATTTCAATTTCATTTAAACTTCTCTTGAGTTTAGGATGCCGTACTATAAAGAGGGATTGAAATCATATTACTTGCAAGTGTCTTAAGTGCTCATTTGATCATCCCTAAATTCTCTAGACATCCTTCAAGAATACCTTCTAAATTTATTTTGTTCATATTGATAAGCTCCAACAGAGAACCTCTCCCTGGATATCTTTCACTCCCTACCTAGATATTCCAACTATCACTAGGTCTCTTGTTTTTCACCTTCCAGTGAACCCTCCACCAGATATATTTCCCTCCCTACCCGAAAATTCTGGTTGAAACCAGATCCAAGCCCCAACGGTCTGTTCGCTGTTGAAATTTGAGTGGAGCTGCTCTCTTCTCCTAGACGCTTCTCATTTCATTCACTGGACTCTTGGGAAAAGGCTAGGCTCTCTCTCTCTTTCTTGCTCCCACACTCTCTCACTCTCTTGCTTAGATCCCCATCTTTGTGAGTGAGATTGGAGTGAGCTCTTCGTGGATTTCGTCTCCGGGAGTAAGA